>BSUD01000008.1:130230322-130256372 GCA_033239045.1 Fagopyrum esculentum | reverse complement strand
ACACCAACTAAGAGGTCGTTTCATCCTATCGTAAACAATATTATCAATTGATCATAAACTGGTGCACTCTCATCCAATGATGTATACTCCTCGTGAAATTCATCTCCATCATAGGAGAACCTCCAAATGTTGCTTCTAGAAAAGACTTTAACAAGTTAGTCCAAATCCGACTCTTGAAAGTCTCGTAATCCACAATGATTGCACGATTTCTCATCCACCAACATGCACCAATGTTCTGCATGAAGGTTGCTGCAAGTTTCATCTTACACTTTTCTAGCTCTCCAATGTCCCCAAAAGTCATGTTTATGTGGTTCAACCGCCAACCAACTTGCATTGCATAAGCTCCTACAAACACTAACACATCTCTTCTTTTGATGGCCTTAGTCACTTCTCTAATGAAGTTTCACTACCTTCTTGTTCCTCCTATGGAACTTCTAGTGTTTGGGGTTCAATAACTCGTGCTTGCCCTTGCGTTTCTATCGTAGCAATAGCCCTTTCTACTGCTATATTCTTGCATCTTCACATCTCATGTAAACATTATACTCTCATGTACTTCTAGCTTGTCTTACTTCCACTAACACACTTGCACATTGTGCTCCCATTGACATACTCGTAATGAAGCTGCAACTTTCTTGTCTCTTAATCAAAACGCTTACGGTTGCCTTTATCACGGTTTCGACAAACCGGAACATTCACGATCGTTCTCTCTTCATATATATCCACTACTTATAACAATAGTGATATCTATAAGAATACTATGATCTTAACAAGTTAGAGAGAGAGAACTACACTTACAAGGAGTCACGCTGAGGAGTGGAAGGCAGTGTCTTTACCCACAATCCCGACTATGCATATGATTTTAAATTCATTAAAACCATATGTCAGTAATTTTCAAAATCTTTTGAAAACTTAAATGTCCTTTCAAAACCAACCCGGACTGGGTTGTATTTAGGTTGAACTATCATGTCTCATCTCAAGTCACATGTGCCCTTGTTGTCAACCTAAGCTCTGATACCAATCTGTAACGACCCGAGTTTTAAGTAACTCAAGACGTCACTAGGCTAAGGACCACACAGTGGGTCCCATCAGTTAGCCTGACAACAACTTCACAAATAGGACCTTGCAACAAGAAGCACGAAGAAATAATGAAAACATTCAACCTGTCATTTTGAAAACATTTACATAACAACCATGCATGCAGTTAGTATGTATATCCCAAAACGACACTTCAAAACATGACACCTGAACAGGTGTCTTAAAACTTCAGCCTGAAATCAACATGTGTACACAGTTGCACACAACCAACAAAAGACTCGCTTGCAAGCGATTAGTTTCAAAAGTAGTTCAACCAACCCTTGGGTTAACACTGCCTCGGCTGTCCACTTCCTACAGCTGACATCCCTGAAGCGTTCCTATGATCAGCATTACCTAAAAAGATTCGGTTTAAAACCGTTAGCTACTGATCATAATCTATCCACGAGAGATTATATCATCACATCACAACACAACAAATATATTCAAATACCATATACCGTGCTCATGAGATGATATCATGCTTTTATGAATGATGCACGTGAATGCAGTATGAAATTTACAATTTTCGATCCCGGACCCATTAATCCGGAACCATTGCTTATACGGTTCTGGCTTTGGTGTGAGCTCACCATTGCACAGATTAGGTTAATTCAGACATTTGCTCTTAGGTCGTAGCCAGACTGATCAAGTCTACGGGCCAGGCTTTCTCGTGGTGAGTTATGGTCTTAACTCCTAACCACATGCAACATTTTGCCATTCATGTTAATGCAAACATTTACCATTTTCATTAGGTGTGCGACCCGAGCCTGAAGTCCATCAGACTCGGTGTCATTCTTATACAAACGCAAGTGATCCGGGCTTGGCCGAGCTCCGGTATTCACTGCAAAATACTCGCTTTACATACTCTTGACCTTTACAAGTCATCATCATATCACATGCCTCAAAAGGCTTATCATCTCATACATTATCATGTTTCAGCAAGCTTATCATGTCATTCAATAGCACGCCTCAATAGGCTAACACATGTTCATTTAATCATTTCTCATAATTATGACATGATAATAATCACAACAACATTAAGCATGCTTTACACATCATAACGTCATTTTCATCATAAACACATCAAGCATGCTTCACACATAACACATCTCAATGCACAGCAACATTCACATTTCAACACAACAAGGCATTTCAAAACAACAACACATATCAACACAGTGAGATATAAATCTCTCAGGCACGGTTTCTGCAGATCGAAGCTAAATAAGTCCGAAGACTTACCTGGATACGCTCACTGAGCACTAAGCTATAGTTAGTCTACCGTCTTCAACAACACCTGTCGAGAATATCATATTCCTCGTATTAAACTTCTTGCTTCAAACATCAATTAAATTCATTCCTTTGAATTTAATTAGCTTATAGCGTTTTCTAGATTCCCAATTTAATTAATTAATCTTTAATTAATTAATTAAAATTCATCAGAATAACCTTTTGCCCGCAGGCAGTTTCTCAACCCAACTGTCATCAGATCTCATCAAACAAATAGCCCATAATCACCAGAATATTGTAACGAGCATAATGGAATTTCCAATTATCCATTTTGACAAGCCTAAGGTCAATTTAGGCCAAATCGCAATACTGAAAACGAATAAATTCATAACTTATTCGTTACTAACCCGATTGACGATCCGAAAGAAGATTCGGAATCACAACGACGCAGGCTACGCTCTGACACCATCAGATTCACCGGAATCTGAGCGACGGGACCGGACATATAAGGGGGATGCTCGACCTGGCCATAACTTCAACGGAAACGCAGAAACTCGGTACCAAAATGAAGAGGACGAAGAGAGGAATCCGAAAACTCAAACGGAATTGAAATCGGATTACAAACGAAGAGTAGATCTGAATTTGAAGGTTGAGAGAAATCAGAGCTTTTACGAGGAAACGTGAAAGGAAATGAATTAATAAATGAATTTCCGCTATTTATAGCGAAGACGATAATTATCCTTTAGCAAAGTCGATAATTATCCGTTTATCGATCCGAAGGCGGTTTGAGCCCCTTCTCCAAACTTCTCGAAATTGGAATAATAAATCTGACATTTTGTGTGGATAATTATTCCGCAACTTTCTCGGAAAACGCGTATTCCTAAGCCGTCTTTCTTAGCCGCTAAGAAACGAAATAGCGGCTCTTTTGGCCATTTTGCCTTTCCATGTTATTTCATGTCTAGAACATGCCCCATGTCCTGATCATTTCTCTCAACTGCAATTTTACTAATTGAAGCTCCCAAATGCTCCAAATAATACCAGAGGGTAAAAATTATTCCCCGGAGGAAAAAGTGAAAATTTCCCCATAAGTCCAAATTTACACCAAAATCATAATGGTGGAATTTATACTCGTCATCTACACACTATTCGCGATTCATGGGTCAATTAATATCGATGATTAACTTAATCACCCTTAAACATCCTTTATTAGGATTCGAAAATCCTAGCTTTTACATCACACACCCCTTAAGAAAAAGTTTCGTCCCGAAACTTTTGTACACAACTCATCAGAAGACTGAATCTATCAGTCACATAATTAACCTATCTTTGCATTTCGTGCAAGCATAGATTATTATCACGTTAGCGGGGTCATCACGCTCACACTAGGGAAGTCTATCACTTCCTATGTTAGCAAACACAAATCAATTCACACACACATAAATCACATAAACATAGAACCATATAAGCACATTAGTTAGTGGAAAAGTTAGGTACTAATTCTTGCCTCTATCCCAATCACCGCTCAAAGAACTAAACACCTCTGGATAATTTCTCTCCATGTGTTCAATTGTTTCCCATGTAGCCTCTTCCATTCCCCTTCGGGACCACTGGATCTTCACTAATGGAATCTCTTTATTCCTTCACTTCTTTATCTTTCTATCTAACACGGCCATAGGGAACTCGGCATAGGTCTGATCAGGCTCTATCTCGATAGCATCATAGCTGAGTACATGGCTCGGATCTGGTTGATACTGTCTTAGTTGTGATACATGAAACACTGGATGTACTCCATCCATTGTTGGCGGTAATGCTAAACGATAAGCTACTTTACCAAATTTTTCCAAAATCTCAAACGGTCCAATATACCGAGGACTTAACTTTCCCTTGATACCAAACCGTTTGACTCCACGAGTCGGTGAAACTTTCAGCCAAACACGTGTCCCTGTTTCAAACTCTAGCGGCGTCGGTGCTTATCAACATACGATTTTTGTCTACTCTGTGCAACCAACATCCTTTCTCGAATCAAAGCAACTTTTTTCAATATCACTTTTAACTTTGTCTGGAGCCGTGTCAATGACATCGGCAGGCTCATCCCAACATAATGGGGTTCGACATTTCCTTCCGTACAGTGCTTCATATGGTGTCATCCCAATGGATGCATGCCAACTGTTGTTGTAGGTGAACTCGACCAACGGTAATTGATCTGGCCATATCGGTCCCCAATCAAGCACACATGACCTCAACAAGTCTTCTAAAGTCTGAATAGTCCTTTCGGACTGACCATCTGATTGTGGATGGAACGTTGTTGTAAAATTCAACTTAGTTCCCATTATTGTTTGTACTTGGCTCTAGAATTGGGAAGTAAATCGTTCATCTCTGTCTGAAACTATGGTCTTAGGAACTCCATGTAATCTGACTATCTGATTCACCAATTCCTCTGTTAACTTGTTCACATCCCAAGTTTCCTTGATAGGAATAAATCTTGCAGTCTTTGTTAATTGATCAACCACCACCAATATGGAGTCATAACCCTTGCTATTATGTAGACTGGTTACAAAATCCATGGTGATGTGTTCCCATTTCTACTCCGGTATTTCCAATGATTGAAGTTCTTCTCCTTGCCTTTGGTGTTCAATCTTAACTTGTTGACATGTTTGACACCGTGGCACAAACTCAGCAATATCTTTCTTCATACCTTGCAACCAAAAGTAGGGTTTAATATCCCGGTACATCTTGTTCGATCCTGGATGTATGGAATATGGTGTTGCATGAGCATCAACAAGAATATTTCTTCTAATCTCAACATCTTGAGGCATACATATTCTTCCTTGGTATCCAATCATATTGTCGTCGTTGATAAAGAATCTGAACTTTCATCATTCGTGATCATTGACCTCACCTTGGTCAGATCAAGGAACTTAGTTGTTTATGTTGGATCTCTTTCATCCAACTAGGCACGATCTCCAAGGTACACAAATACCCTTGGTCTTTCTAAACCCATATTTTTTTCTACCACCATAAATCATATCTTTTTGTATCTCAGATTGTGCAGTCAAAAGAGCAATCACCTTCTTCTTGAACCGACTTTTTGCTCAGAGCATCGGCCACGACTTTAGCCTTGTCAAGATGATATAATTTATTCAAATTATATACCTTTATTATCTCTAACCATCTTCTTTGTCTCATATTCAACTCTTTTTGAGTGAAAATGTACTTCAGGCTCTTATGATCTGTCATGATCTTACACGTCGTCCCAAATAGGTAATGCCGCCAAATCTTAAGTGCATGAACTACTGCTGCTAACTCCAAGTCATGTGTAGGGTAGTTCTGCTCATATTGTCGCAGTTGTCTTGATGCATAGGCGATGACTCTTTCATTTTGCATCAAGACGCATCCCAAGCCCATTTTAGATGCATCACTGTAAACAATGAACCCTAGCGTTCCATTCGGCTGAGCTAACACAGGTGCAGTAGTCAACCTCTTCTTTATCTCTTCAAAGCTTTCTTGACACTTGTCAGTCCATATAAACTTTGCCTTCTTCTGAAGTAATTTGGTCATAGGTCTTGCTATGATGGAAAACCCTTTTACAAAACGTCTATAGTATCCTGCTAATCCTAGGAAACTACGTATCTCTTTGACGTTCTTGGGTGGTTCCCATGCTAGCACGGTTTCGATCTTGGATGGGTCAACTTTGACTCCATCTGCAGTAATCATGTGTCCCAAGAATGTTACTTCTTTCATCCAGAAGTCACACTTGGACAACTTAGCATAAAGCTTTTCTTTCCTCAATACTTGAAGAACTACTTTCAAATGCTCTGCATGCTCTTCACTACTTCGTGAATAAACCAATATATCATCTATAAAGACCACAACAAACCTATCCAAGTATCCAATAAAGATCCGATTCATCAATTCCATAAACGCAGCAGGTGCGTTGGTTAATCTAAATGGCATAACCACGAACTCGTAGTGTCCATACCGAGTCCTGAATGTTGTCTTATGGATGTCCTCTTCTTGAATCTTCAAGTGGTGATAGCCTGACCGTAGGTCTATCTTGGAGAAAACCTTTGCTCCTTGTAACTGATCTAACAAATCATCAATTCGTGGCAGTGGATACTTGTTCTTAATCCTCATCTTATTGAGTTCTCTATAGTCGATACATAGCCTCATTGCACCATCCTTTTTCTTCACGAACAACACTGGCGCTCCCCATGGCGATACACTTGGCTGAATAAATCCTTTATGTGCCAATTCTTTCAATTGCGTCTTCAACTCAAGCATTTCCACAGGTGCCATTCTGTACGGAGCTTTAGAAATTGGTCTAGTTCCAGGCTCTAGATCGATTCTAAAGTCAACTTGCCTAGTAGGTGGCAATCCAGGTAACTCATCTTGAAAAACAACCTTAAACTCGCGTGCAACTGAAATGTATTTCAATTGAATCTTTCCTTCTTTCTCCAAAGCATAACATAAATATGCTTCACATCCTTTCCTTACCAGCTTACTTGCTTTCATCGCAGAGATCATCACTAGCGGGTCTTGTAGCTCACTTCCTTTGAACACATGACAAGTATCATCTTTGGCTAACATCAATTTTGTTAGCATTTCCGCATCTATCTTATCCATATACTTGATCATCCAATCGATGCCTAGAATCACGTCATCATTATCCAATCCGGTAATAGGATATCGGTTAACTACTTTACTTGCCTAGTTTCCACGTAAACTTTAGCCTTTTCCTCCTCTCACATTAGGACAAGATCCTTGAGTTAACATTATCCCCTAGTCTCACAAACTTTATCATATCTCTAGGTTAACTACATTTGAAAGATGTAGTTGGACTTTTTGTTCAATCCTTCTTGTAATGATTTAGGTCTCCACAATTGAAACATGTTCTTCCCTCCAATTTCTCTTATGATTATGGTTGTAGAGAAGGCCTTGTTTCTTGACTCACACGTCTCGTACTTGCAGGTTCAAGAAACTTGGAGTAGACTTCTGCCTCTTTCCTTTGCTAGTTTAGGAATTCACCTCTTTCCTAAAGCCTTGTCCTGCTTCAAGCTTTATTATCCTCTCCTAATACTCCAATAACGTCATATCTTAGGTGAATACACCAACTAAGAGGTCGTTTCATCCTATCGTAAACAATATTATCAATTGATCATAAACTGGTGCACTCTCATCCAATGATGTATACTCCTCGTGAAATTCATCTCCATCATAGGAGAACCTCCAAATGTTGCTTCTAGAAAAGATTTTAACAAGTTAGTCCAAATCCGACTCTTGAAAGTCTCGTAATCCACAATGATTGCACGATTTCTCATCCACCAACATGCACCAATGTTCTGCATGAAGGTTGCTGCAAGTTTCATCTTACACTTTTCTAGCTCTCCAATGTCCCCAAAAGTCATGTTTATGTGGTTCAACCGCCAACCAACTTGCATTGCATAAGCTCCTACAAACACTAACACATCTCTTCTTTTGATGGCCTTAGTCACTTCTCTAATGAAGTTTCACTACCTTCTTGTTCCTCCTATGGAACTTCTAGTGTTTGGGGTTC
Source organism: Fagopyrum esculentum (assembly GCA_033239045.1). Classification (NCBI taxonomy): domain Eukaryota; kingdom Viridiplantae; phylum Streptophyta; class Magnoliopsida; order Caryophyllales; family Polygonaceae; genus Fagopyrum; species Fagopyrum esculentum. The sequence goes on along the minus strand of BSUD01000008.1, from coordinate 130,248,514 downwards.
AATAACTCGTGCTTGCCCTTGCGTTTCTATCGTAGCAATAGTCCTTTCTACTGCTATATTCTTGCATCTTCACATCTCATGTAAACATTATACTCTCATGTACTTCTAGCTTGTCTTACTTCCACTAACACACTTGCACATTGTGCTCCCATTGACATACTCGTAATGAAGCTGCAACTTTCTTGTCTCTTAATCAAAACGCTTACGGTTGCCTTTATCACGGTTTCGACAAACCGGAACATTCACGATCGTTCTCTCTTCATATATATCCACTACTTATAACAATAGTGATATCTATAAGAATACTATGATCTTAACAAGTTAGAGAGAGAGAACTACACTTACAAGGAGTCACGCTGAGGAGTGGAAGGCAGTGTCTTTACCCACAATCCCGACTATGCATATGATTTTAAATTCATTAAAACCATATGTCAGTAATTTTCAAAATCTTTTGAAAACTTAAATGTCCTTTCAAAACCAACCCGGACTGGGTTGTATTTAGGTTGAACTATCATGTCTCATCTCAAGTCACATGTGCCCTTGTTGTCAACCTAAGCTCTGATACCAATCTGTAACGACCCGAGTTTTAAGTAACTCAAGACGTCACTAGGCTAAGGACCACACAGTGGGTCCCATCAGTTAGCCTAACAACAACTTCACAAATAGGACCTTGCAACAAGAAGCACGAAGAAATAATGAAAACATTCAACCTGTCATTTTGAAAACATTTACATAACAACCATGCATGCAGTTAGTATGTATATCCAAAAACGACACTTCAAAACATGACACCTGAACAGGTGTCTTAAAACTTCAGCCTGAAATCAACATGTGTACACAGTTGCACACAACCAACAAAAGACTCGCTTGCAAGCGATTATTTTCAAAAGCAAGTTCAACCAACCCTTGGGTTAACACGTCCCCGGCTGTCCACATCCTGCAGCTGACATCCCTGAAGCGTTCCTATGATCAGCATTACCTAAAAAGATTCGGTTTAAAACCGTTAGCTACTGATCATAATCTATCCACGAGAGATTATATCATCACATCACAACACAACAAATATATTCAAATACCATATACCGTGCTCATGAGATGATATCATGCTTTTATGAATGATGCACGTGAATGCAGTATGAAATTTACAATTTTCGATCCCGGACCCATTAATCCGGAACCATTGCTTATACGGTTCTGGCTTTGGTGTGAGCTCACCATTGCACAGATTAGGTTAATTCAGACATTTGCTCTTAGGTCGTAGCCAGACTGATCAAGTCTACGGGCCAGGCTTTCTCGTGGTGAGTTATGGTCTTAACTCCTAACCACATGCAACATTTTGCCATTCATGTTAATGCAAACATTTACCATTTTCATTAGGTGTGCGACCCGAGCCTGAAGTCCATCAGACTCGGTGTCATTCTTATACAAACGCAAGTGATCCGGGCTTGGCCGAGCTCCGGTATTCACTGCAAAATACTCGCTTTACATACTCTTGACCTTTACAAGTCATCATCATATCACATGCCTCAAAAGGCTTATCATCTCATACATTATCATGTTTCAGCAAGCTTATCATGTCATTCAATAGCACGCCTCAATAGGCTAACACATGTTCATTTAATAATTTCTCATAATTATGACATGATAATAATCACAACAACATTAAGCATGCTTTACACATCATAACGTCATTTTCATCATAAACACATCAAGCATGCTTCACACATAACACATCTCAATGCACAGCAACATTCACATTTCAACACAACAAGGCATTTCAAAACAACAACACATATCAACACAGTGAGATATAAATCTCTCAGGCACGGTTTCTGCAGATCGAAGTTAAATAAGTCCGAAGACTTACCTGGATACGCTCACTGAGCACTAAGCTATAGTTAGTCTACCGTCTTCAACAACACCTGTCGAGAATATCATATTCCTCGTATTAAACTTCTTGCTTCAAACATCAATTAAATTCATTCCTTTGAATTTAATTAGCTTATAGCGTTTTCTAGATTCCCAATTTAATTAATTAATCTTTAATTAATTAATTAAAATTCATCAGAATAACCTTTTGCCCGCAGGCAGTTTCTCAACCCAACTGTCATCAGATCTCATCAAACAAATAGCCCATAATCACCAGAATATTGTAACGAGCATAATGGAATTTCCAATTATCCATTTTGACAAGCCTAAGGTCAATTTAGGCCAAATCGCAATACTGAAAACGAATAAATTCATAACTTATTCGTTACTAACCCGATTGACGATCCGAAAGAAGATTCGGAATCACAACGACGCAGGCTACGCTCTGACACCATCAGATTCACCGGAATCTGAGCGACGGGACCGGACATATAAGGGGGATGCTCGACCTGGCCATAACTTCAACGGAAACGCAGAAACTCGGTACCAAAATGAAGAGGACGAAGAGAGGAATCCGAAAACTCAAACGGAATTGAAATCGGATTACAAACGAAGAGTAGATCTGAATTTGAAGGTTGAGAGAAATCAGAGCTTTTACGAGGAAACGTGAAAGGAAATGAATTAATAAATGAATTTCCGCTATTTATAGCGAAGACGATAATTATCCTTTAGCAAAGTCGATAATTATCCGTTTATCGATCCGAAGGCGGTTTGAGCCCCTTCTCCAAACTTCTCGAAATTGGAATAATAAATCTGACATTTTGTGTGGATAATTATTCCGCAACTTTCTCGGAAAACGCGTATTCCTAAGCCGTCTTTCTTAGCCGCTAAGAAACGAAATAGCGGCTCTTTTGGCCATTTTGCCTTTCCATGTTATTTCATGTCTAGAACATGCCCCATGTCCTGATCATTTCTCTCAACTGCAATTTTACTAATTGAAGCTCCCAAATGCTCCAAATAATACCAGAGGGTAAAAATTATTCCCCGGAGGAAAAAGTGAAAATTTTCCCATAAGTCCAAATTTACACCAAAATCATAATGGTGGAATTTATACTCGTCATCTACACACTATTCGCGATTCATGGGTCAATTAATATCGATGATTAACTTAATCACCCTTAAACATCCTTTATTAGGATTCGAAAATCCTAGCTTTTACAGTGAGGTCCTAACCAGTAGCTCCCTGAGTTCTCAGAATTTGGGGTGTTACAGTACTTAACGCAAAAACATTGAAGTTTTTGAAATGTACGTGATAACATATTACATTTTACATTAAAGTTTTCAAATATCCGTAATAACATAATTGGCGGAATTTGTGACCAATCCCATTGGCGGGACGGATTTCTAATTTTGGATGAAACCCGCTGGAATCGGGACGGGACCAGAATTGGAGGGATTTGTGCTCACCCATGTGGATAGTCATCGTATTTTACATCACGTTCTTCAACTTTGTAAAGAACAAAGTTTAGCTTTCTTTTCGTAGAGAAAGCATGAGCCATTGTAAATTTTCATATGACCATTTGACATAATTGTAATTTGTGGGGAAAAGAGGAAAAAATTTTTGATCAGGATTATCATAAAGGTGTGAATAATATCCTTCTCTAACTTAAAGGTAAAAACGAAAAATACTAAATAATAGTAATATTTTCTTTGATATAATTTTTGAACGATTGTCACAATATAGGTGAGCAAGTTGAAAAGAAGATCAATAGATCAAACTTATGGAGGAGTCAACAAACTGTCGAGCTGGTAACTTTTCACCCTCGATTGAAGATTTCATACATAATATAGAAGATCAATTAACTACTTTCATTCTCAATTGATTTTAGAATACATCACAAAGTCATGTACTGAACTGGAGTTCAATGTTGAAAATAATAGGTGATAGCATGAATTATTATCTATATTTTGGGGCCTGTTTAGACGTTTTATCTTCAATAATCTGCATGTTTGGATGTATATTATGTGATTATATTGTCGTTTCATCTACCTTTACGGGAATCGAGGTCTAAACCAAGTTTCGTTGTAATCGTAGGTAAAATGGCACGTTTTGCATCAAAAAGGAGCAAAAGGAGCTAAGGAGTCATTGGAGCTACATTCAAGAGCTTAAGGAAGAATCCAGGAATCATGAAAATGAATTGAAGATTCACTTTGGACCAGATTTGAGAGATTTCACATTCAGTTGTGAGTCACCTCGGTCAGCTACAGTACCATCTCGACCGAGGTGATCCAGAGGAGCTGACTCGACCGAGGCGAACACCTTGGACGCGGCAAAGATATTTTATTCTTGGCTGAGATCTTTTATTTTTGGAAAGAGGATCTTATATTTTTAGGCTGGATTCCTGGAAGGAAGAAGATAATTTTGCCCATATATTTTACCTATTTTTATGGGAAAAGATATTTCTAAGATATCTTATCTTTGGAGAGTAATTTTCCTATAAAAAGGGTTGGATTTTCCACAAATCCGCATCCCGCTTACCACGCGAAGATCCGCTATCACCCGGAAGACGCTTAGAGCAGCCGTTTACCCCACTATAATTGGGAGATTTGAAGAACCTTTTTGAAGGTTGAAGGAAGATTGAAGGAAGGAACTTTATAGCTTTTGTGAAGGGTTTTGTAAGATTCTCTTAGATTCCCTTCATTGTTGATTGTCTTATTGGATTTTGATCCAAGGAACGCTTGTTTGATTGATAATTGATTCAGTTATTGAAGCCTTTCTCTTAAGGTTTTCTTGTTCAATTATTCTCTTTCTTCCCATATATTTGATTATTGCATTCATGATGATGATTGGCTAATTTATTTGTGTGATTCTAGGGTGATTGGCTGAAGGTTGTGGGAAAAACAATGATAGAATAATCTTAATTACAGTAGGACCCTGAAAGCTCGAGTCTTTATCCTTAACTCTAGAACATCTCGCTCAGCCGATGAACATCTCGGCCGGGGTGGAATTCTTCTGACCGAGGTGACTTTTCTGATCCGAAACTGAGAGTCAAGTGTTAGAGTTTGCCAAATCCTATTCTTATTATACCTTTCCTGGTTCAATGCAAGCCTAGGATGAGACTTACCCGGTAATTCCTTTGTTTGTTTACCCAAGATCATAAGTATAGGTAATAAAGGTTTATCCTTTATTGGGGTTTGAGTGTGCTTTCATTCCATCTTTGTGAGTTAGCCTGAAACTTACCCGGTAAAGGTTGATTATATTCCCTTAGTTGGAGTGTTAGTTTGAGGTTATGGTTCTTTTCCTTAATTCCTTGAGACTTACCCGGTAATAAGAGTTACGGTATTGGATTAGTGAGTAGTGAGACTTACCCGGTGATCTATTCCACTTTAGTAACACCTTCCCTATGCAAATACCTCAGCTTTGTCCGCTTATTTTTAGATCTTGAGTTGGAACCACAACTAGATGCTTTAATCCCTATAAGTGCATATTTTCTTAATTGACTTTTTATCATGTTTGATTGTTTTAATCGCTTTTGTAGTTAGTAGTTGCATTGACAACCTATTTCTGCTTTGTTTCACTAAGTCCCTGTGATCGACCCCTGAAATTTCTTGCTTTTTACTACGATTGACCCGTACACTGCGGGTTCGCATCCTTGTTTTAAGCTTACATCTAGGGTTATAAATTTAAAGCTTGGACACACCGTTTGGAGCGAACAATAGGTTTTTACAATTCGAGTCTAGCATATTAGGTTGGTGGACCATTCCTCCGATTATCAATTGTTGAGTTTGAGTTTCACGTACATGTTGAAAAGGAGATCAGTAGATCAAACTCATGAAAGAGTCAAACAAACTGTCAAGTTGATAACTTTTAACCCTCGATGGGAGATTTATACATAATATAGAAGATCAATTAACTACTCTCGTTCTCAATTGGTTTTAGAATACACCACAAATGACTTATGTACTGAACTGTAGTTTAATGTTGAAAATTATAAGTTTTTACAATTGGAGTCTAGCATATTAGGTTGGTGGACTACTCCGCCGATTATCAATTGTTGAATTTGATTTTAACGTACATGTTGAAAAGGAGATCAATAGATCAAACTCATGAAGGAGTCAAATAAACTGTCAAATTGATAACTTTTCACCCTCGATGGGAGATTTTATACATAATATAGAAGATCAATTAACTATTCTTATTCTCAATTGGTTTTAGAATACACAACAAATGACTTATATACTGAACTGGAGTTTAATGTAGAAAATAATAGGTTTTTACAATTCGAATCTAACATATTAGGTTGGTGGACTACTCCATCAATTATTAATTATTGAGTTTGAGTTTAACGTACCTGTACAGTTGTATATCCAAGGGACCTTAAAAACCAATATTTTATTTTTAACACAACTTTAATAAATTTTACAAAAAGAAAAAAATTACCTAATCCAAATCAACATATAACATATATACACATTTTGATGTATTTTTTATGCATTTCTTTTCTTTTTATTTGTAGTCTTTCGTGACGGTTTAGACCGTCTGCCGATTTTTTCGCCCTTTCGACCCACTAGACGACGACGGGTGGTTTCGAACCGCTTTCTTCATCAAATATATATATATATATATATATATATATATATATATATATATATATATATATAGGGTCCGGTTCCGGTGAGGAGGACCCTTGCAGATAGGAATGAGGAGAGATAGGGTGGTGACATATGGCATCACTTCTTTTTTTTTTTCTCCAGACTTTCTTTTTGTAAATAAAAATCGGTGTTCATATTTTTATAAGTATGTGTTCATTTTTAAAAGAGTCATTGTTCATATTTTATCAATAAATGTTCATTTTTTCCCAACACTAACTATTCATTTTTTCTAATTGTTCATTTTTATATTTTTTTAAAACATTTTCTTTGAAAATTATATTATTCTTTCAAATCGTGTTAATAAAATATGATGTTCATTTTTTTACAAGTATGTATTCATTTTTTTTTACAGTTATGGTGTTTTATAATATGATTTCAGTTTTTTGAAAACTACACTTTTCTTTAAAATCGTGTTTATAATATTCAGAGATCGATTACATAAAAAATTGTGAAATCAAAGAGAATACAAGACGATTCAGATTTTGTTTCTTCGAATTTCTACTCTAACTGTTTAGATTTCTATTCTTAAGGTTTATGTTTCATTATGATTGATGTTTGTGTTCAAAATCAAATTTGTTTGAATCATTTTTGTGTTTGATAAGTTTGATTGAGAAAATAGAAGTATATACATATGTTGAGTTGGTCTAATAGCTCCAATTGAATAATCTATATGCTCATTTTAGTGTGCACGCAAACTGTTCGGCAAAATGCCTTATAGAAAAATAGTTTTTAAATATACAAGAACAATGACAAAAAAAGTATGAACACTGAAGAATAAAAACATGAACAATGACGTATAAAAGTATGAACAACGATGACTTATCTATAACTTTGACACATACATAACATATTATGATCATCTTTTAACGTTTTGTGATGAGTTTTTTTTATTTTGTGTGGTTATATACTGTAAATGAACATCTATGCATTATAAAATGAACTCAAAAGAATAAATGGACATTACACTTTGATGAATAAAAATACTATGAACACCGATGTATAAAAACATGAACAATGACATATAAAAGTATGAACAACGATTACTATTTTGAATGTAAGAGTATTTTTCCAGATTTTAGTCAATTTACAAAAATGCCATTAATGATGAGCGTGTGAGAGCCCTTGATTTAAAATTCATCTAATGGCTTACAACCCTCCTAATTCCTATCTACAAGCTCTCTCCTTACTTGAATTAAAATCTATATATATATATATATATATATATATATAGATTTTAGTTCAAGTGAGGAGAGAGTTTGTAGATAGGAATTAGGAGGGTTGTAAGCCATTGGATGTATTTAAATCAAGGGCTCTCACGCGCTCATCATTAATGGCATTTTTGTAAATTGACTTAAAATCTGGAAAAATACCCTCACGTTCAAAATAGTCAACGGTGTTCATACTTTTATATGTCATTGTTCATGTTTTTATAGATCAGTGTTCATAGTATTTTTATTAATCAAAGTGTCATGTCCATTTATTCTTTTGTGTTCATTTTATAATGCATAGATGTTCATTTACAGTATATAACCATAAAAATAAAAAAAACTCATAAGAAAACGTTAAAAGGTGATCATAATATGTTATGTACGTGTCAAAGTTATAGATAAGTCATCGGTGTTCATACTTTTATACGTCATTGTTCATGTTTTTATTTGTAAGTGTTCATACTTTTTATGTCATTGTTCATGTAAATATTATAACTATTTTTCTATAAGGCATTTTGTCGAACAGTTTGTGTGCACACTAAAAGGAGCATATAGATTTTTCAATTGGAGCTATTAGACCAACTCAACATATGTATATAAATGTATTTTTTCAATCAAACTTATCAAATACAAAATGATTCAAACAAATTTGATTTCGAAGACAAACATCAATCATAATGAAACCTAAACCTTAAGAATGGAAATCTAATCAGTGAGAGTAGAAATTCGAAGACACAAAACTTGAATCGTCTTGTATTCTCTTTGATTTCACAATTTTTATGTAATCGATCTCTGAATATTATCAACACGATTTTAAAGAAACTTATAATTTTTTTAAAAAATGAACATCATATTATAAACACCATAACTGTAAAAAAAATGAATACATACTTGTAATAAAATGAACATCATATTTTATTAACACAATTTCTTTCAAATAGTATAATTTTCAAAAAAAAAATCCAAAAAAAAATACAAAAATGAACAATTAATGTTAAAAAATGAAAAGTTAGTGTTGGAAAAAAATGAACATTTATTAATAAAATATGAACAATGACTCTTTTAAAAATGAACACATACTTATAAAAATATGAACACCAATTTTTATTTACAAAAAAAAATCTGAAAAAAAAAAAGAAAAAACAGTGACGTGGCATGCCACATGTCACCACACTGATTCTCCTTATTCCTATCTGCAAGGGTTCTCCTCACCAGAACCAAACCCTATATATATACTAAGGAGTAAAAAGGAGGTAAAGCTTGGGGCATAGCACGTGACTTGCTGGTAGACATGGCTCCATTTGGTAATTAAACGTATTGTTTAGGGAAACATGTTAAGTAAAATACAGACAAAGAAAAGGAGACTCATCCAACCCAACCTTCGCTAATTATTAATTACACAAAGCTAAACATGATTATTTTATTATAAATTACATATTTTATACAACATACGTTATGATAATATGATTAAATCTATCCCAAATCAAATCGATGATCTCTTATCCTTATCTCCTGGCCACCTCTCTTCATTTTCACTTATTTATTTTGATTTTATTTTATTTTCCTAATTCCTTAATGTAGTGGTTGTGATTCGAATTTGCTAAGGCAATCGTTTTTCATTATTGTTAAATATAATGTAAGACTTATGTTTTATATATTTAGATGTTAATATATTATACACTTATACGTGCATTTGGATATTGTGTCACGATGTTGTGATTTTTACGATATTTTTTTATGTTATTAAGCATCAAAATTTAAAATTTTATTTAGAAAGAGAAACAAATTTATATAAAACTCCCTTGTTTAATTTATAAATAGGTTTAAATTGTGTCGTGTACTACACTATTTTTTTAAAATATATTTTTTATTAAAAAAAATTTTCAGTATAAAAAAAATTGTGAATTGGATAACTATCTGACTTAATTTTAGAAAAATATTTTTTTATTTTTTAGAAAAAAATCGATTGTATTAGAGCTATTTTCTTTAAAGTAAATGAAAAAGAGATGAGAAAATTGGTGTAAAGGAGCCCTTTTTGTATCCATTATACAATCTAGGCCCCTCTAATTTTCTCTCAAAAAATAAAACTAAATTAAATTATAAAGAGGTTATTAATTGTGGGGACCACTCTAATTAAAAAGATTCTCTCCCTTAATTAAGGAGGATAAATAACTATTAAAAATTAAAAAGATAAACTAAATTAAAAAGATAATTGAATATTAATTGTGGGGACCACTCTCATTAAAAAGATTCTCCCTTAATTAATATGACTGTTTTTTTAATTAAATAAGGAAAATGAGAGTGATTCCCAGAAATTCGGTACATAATTTTATGTACATAATTTCGCACGCAGATTATGTACATAAATTCGCACGCAGATTATGTACATAAATTCGCACGCAGATTATGTACATAAATTCGCACACAGATTATGTACATAAATTCGCACGCAGATTATGTACATAAATTCGCACGCAGATTATGTACATAAATTCGCACGCAGATTATGTACATAAATTCGCACGCAGATTATGTACATAACTTCGCACGCAGATTATGTACATAACTTCGCACGCAGATTATGTACATAACTTCGCACGCATATTATGTACATAACTTCGCACACATATTATGTACATAAATTCGCACGCATATTATGTACATAAATTCGCACGCAGATTATGTACATAAAATTATGTAATTAATTTAATTTCCAGCAAATAAGCGATTATTTAAAAAAAAAAAGCAATGTTAATTAAGGGAGAGAATCTTTTTATTTTTTAAAACTAATTCCTTAATTGTAGGGGACCACTCTTATTTTCCTTTTTTATTTAAAAAAATTAAGGGAGAGAATCTTTTTAATTTTGAATAATTATAGGGGACCACTCTCATTTTCCTTTTTAATTTAAAAAGTATCTTAAATTATTTTTGATTTTATCTTTTTCTCAAAATTACAAGGGGCCTACTTTATCTACATTTTTACAAAAGAGACTAGTTAATCTACATTAATGCATAATTAGCCTACTTTCTCTTTTATCTCAAAAGAGATAACATCATAAATAAAAACATCAATAAATAAATAAATCACAATATAATTAAAATATAATTTATGTTATAATTTTTTTGTCAAATATATAATTGTGAAACTATTCGATATAAAAAATGAATTAGAAATGGCTTTGAATATAAAGTTTTGTAGAATTTGTAACTAATTGACACTTAGGTCTTAAATGACTCTCGGATCAACGACATAAAATATTTTAATTTTGGTTATATAATAACAATAATATATTTATAAATCTATAATATTAGGATAATCAATGAATTTTTAATTAATAATAACTTTGATCATTTTAGTTTATTATATTTATTATAAAAATACTAGTATAAAATATAATTTTCATAAATCTATAATGTTAACTTCCCCAAACTATGAACAAAATAAAATAGATAGATTAAATAATATATTTGTTTTTATTTGGGTTGTGGCTCAAAATGATAAATGGTCGGACAATGGGAATAATATTTTCGAATAAAAAATAATAAAAAAGATTGAAGTAGATAGAAATTATATACTCATACTCCAAGGTGATTAAAGTATTAGTTAACGTGAACGCATGCATATCACCATTATACAAAGCTAGCTACTGTCTTTTGGTATCCAATTTTAAAATTATTACCAACTATTATTTAATAATCTTAATTATTATACGCATTATAGTATTTATATTAGATAGATTTAGTTATTAATTCTTACAATTTTATATATTAGTCATGTTATTACAAATGTTTGATTTGTTTTTTCAAGTTGTGCTCAGTTGGTTAACTTTGATTTACGTCGAACGTCATCGTAAACCAATATCTATAATTACGGTAAATTTGTACAACGACTTTCGTTTTTAGTGTGTTGTGACATATCGTTATATTTAAACAATTATTTTACATTCTTACGTTACGTTCCAATTCGTATCAATTAAAATGTTATACTTGTATTGTAAAATCTACTTCATATATTTACAATTTTTGGGTAAAAAAATACAAATTAAATTTTTTTATAGCAATGCGTTATACTGATTATATTATTCTTAATTTATCATACAGCCTTGAATATATTATAAGTATATGTTGAAGATAATTAATCTTTATCATAGATTTTGTTAAAACGTAAATAGACATTTATACTAGATATGGGTCCGAAACCTAAACCGCCGGTTGAGATTTCGGAACCTACAGATCATAGTCCAAATAGGCGGTTTGGCCTATGGTTTTTTTTATAAAAAAAAGGTATATAGACCGGTGGTTGTGCCAAAAAAAATTTTTTAAAAAAAAGGTCCAAACCGGCAGCTAAATCTAACCCGGTAACTCAGGGTTTGGCCAAACCGACAAACTTAAATCGCCGGTTTGACCAAACCGGACCCATGTCTAATTTATACCATAAATATCAACTTTTATATTTGTAATGATTAATTTATAGTGTAAATATATATGTGATACAAGGTAGACATAACGAGATTTACACGTGTGAGTCTGTGATGATACCTTCCATTTATACTCACATAGTTTCACCTAGCTTTCATTTACACCATTGATTATATTATTATCGATAATGATTCTCTTCCATTCACCATCATCATATCATTTATCGATTATCCCTTTTGCCTTTATGGTTAATTCGAGTTGTTTACTCCTTGTCGGTCACTATGTTCATACTAGACGGGTTACTCCGGTTCGACTAGCTCGTTCATTTCGATGCTCGAGCTCTTTTATTTTCTAAATGATCTGGCCCTAGTACAGAAGTTAGATTTTGTTAGTGTCTAACTCGTTTATGAGCCCATTGAGCCGAATCTGAACATATCAATGATTAGCTAAAGCTCAAATTCATTCAATTTCTCAATGAACCGAATATAAATATGCTCATTTAAAATTTAGGTTCGGCTCATAGCCGACTTATTTATAAAAGAGTCGAGTTTGACCATGTTAATGTTCGGCTCGTATAACTTTTCTAATGGTTGATTTTTTGAAGATGTCTTATTTTTCATGTTTATTGATATAAGGGGTCGAGTCAATTCTCCGTTCGATGACTACTCAGGGCGAGTCAGCGGTCGTCTGGCTACAATATAAAAAACAAAAGGTACACGAAATCAATATATTTGTATGCCAATGTTTATTTATATGAATTTTTTTTATGATGAATGAATTTTCATTTTGTTTATCTACATGATATCAAAATTAATCAAATTATACATAAAACTATGTGGAATAATTTCAAAACACTGAAGCCATGTTCGGTGAGTTCGGGTAAAATTATATAATCCCCATCATTTTCTTTGTAATTCCCACAATCAATATGTGTAAGGTTGAAGAAAACTTCATATTCCATATAATTTGCATCCACAACAAGTCTCATAATTTCTCTTATTGAATGCGTCTAATTAATAAGGACGCGTTCTACATATATGTAGAGATTTATATTAAACCTCATAAAATTTTCCATGGTTCTCCATAATTCTCATAGTCTATTATAACGAGGTTGAAGAAATTTTCCTAATCCCTTGTAATTTTCGTCACCGATAAGTCCCATAAACCATATAATTCGGCTCTACTGAATACGTCCTAAGTGAGTGTATATATGTATTAAATTCGTTTTCATCTTCGTTTTCGAAGTTGCAACCGACAAAGAGTTAGTCCGATTTTACCCATCCAATTACCATGTGTATTTAGTCAAAACTACAAAAACAATATACAAATCACTAAAGCAATCCAATGAAATTATTTTCGATTAACAAATAGTAGTTGGAGTCGTATTTAATACGGATTTATAAACACAAATAGGCCTACAAATTAAAATGTGGAATTTTACTCGTAATTTCTCATTTGTCATTTGGAATCACGAGGGGATTGGTAACATGGGAGAGTACATACTATAGTCACATTCACATGTACGGTTTTGACTGAGTTGTGTGATGTTGTACATAGTCTTCACATTGCTTGGGATGTGTGCTACATGGATGTTATTATTGAAACCGACTTGTATCTAGTCACTCTCTTGATAGGGAAGCATCTCCCACGTAGTCATTTCCACTCTAGCTTGGTGCATTAATGCCACAACTTTATCCAAAGAACTTGGATTGTGAAGGTTCAACATATTTACTACGAAGTTAATATAGTTGTGGATTTTCTCGCTAGTCATGACATGTCTTTTCAAACTAGTTTTAATGTATTGATTGACCCGATGGGGGGTGTTATAAGTTTAATTGAGGAGGATGTAAGAGATTTGACTATCTCCGTGTCCTGACTACTTAGGGCCTGTTTGGTATCGTATGCGTATTCTTTTTTTAGATTCTTCGAGATGAAATTTTTTGAGATTCTTGGGGATTGTTGGAGATGGGTATTGTTAGAGATTGTTTTTTACGTAAAATTTTTCTGTTTAGTATCAGATTGTTGGTAGAGATTCATTTAGATAAGATTACGAAAAAGCCCTTAAAATTTATCTCCAAATGTGTTTGCTCCTTCAACCCTAATCGACAGAGAACGCTTCTTACGTTCTTCTCCCTTCTCGATACCTTGATGCTGGAGATCGAAACGCAACAACGATTCTATCGTCTTCTTGAAATCATCTGGTGATGCAGCCCTTCCGAAGCGCCGCTACAAGGTAATGATCTTCTCCTTCAAGAACTTCAACTTCAAAATCAACCCTATAACCCTACCAATCCACACAACATCGCTAAGCAGGCCCAAGATTCGCCAAATGAAAGACTCCCGGATTGAAATTGAAAGGTTTTTGTAGGGTAATTACCCGGTAGTGAATACCTAGATTGATTGAGCAAGAGCAAACACAAGGATAGCAGAAATGAGAGGGAAATTCGTCAAATTTGAGGAAGCTGATGTGGAAGAGGTATCGTTTGACTCCATAACCATCCTAATCAAAGACCCATTTGCACCTTATCCGTCATTCATTCAATCAGAGAAGCAGAGAGGGGAGAAAGAAGCAGAATTTTGAAGAATGGAATTTTTATGAGAAACATTCGAAGGAGAGCTCTATCGTGTTCTATCAACGGATGAGGACTGGAGGAGAGTATCGTGTTCAGAGAGAGGAGAAACGTTTGAAGGAAAAAGGCAAGAGAATGAGGGCATGGGTGGAACAAAAATAATCTAACTTAGAGAATCTCAAAGAAGTTTGGGGGTCAAGCTTCTTTTTAAGGGATTCTTTTGCCAAAAGAATCTCGTAAAAAAATACAATACATAAACTCAAACTGATACTAAACAGTGACATTTTTTCCATCCTAAAAAATACAATGAAAAACAATCTAAATGAATCTTCTCCCAACTGATACCAAACATGCCCTTAGCCTTTTGGTTCAACCAAACCTCTCCTAAATTCCATTTTTTTCTCATAAAATAAAATATTAAATATTTTCTCTTATTCTCAATATTTATTGTTAAAATTTTAAAATTTTAGTTGATAATATTTAATTACAAGTGTTATTAATACTTAAACTTTCTATAAATATAATTAGCTTACTTTTTTATTTATCATTTCAATTTTTATAACAAAAATTCATCTACTTTCATATAACACTCTACCTTAATAGTGCATCAATAAAAAAAATAAAAAAAAAAACTCCACCCAGAATTCGTCTCTTTCCCTTGCAAAATCCGTAACAGACAGTTTCCAGTCCCCAATATACTCATGTCTACTCCTATATAAATCCTTTAACTCACCAGACCCCATTAAACTCCTTTCAGCTTTACCATAACTCTCTTCTCTTCTCTTCAAAAATGGAGGATCTCCAAAATGCTCCCACACAGTTAGACCTTGCTTCTATCAAAGCAGTAAAGGTTCTAGGCAAAGGCGCCATGGGAACCGTCTTCTTATGCTACGACGTCGTTTCGAATTCTTCCTTTGCACTCAAGGTCATCCAGAAGAATTCCTCCGCCACCACCAATCGTCGTGCCGCCTGGGAAACCACTGTGCTCTCTACACTCTCACCTCATCCTTTCCTTCCTACTCTCCTTGGCTCTTTTGATTCCAATGACTTAACAGGTTTTGCTATTCCTTACTGTTCTGGTGGCGATCTCAACAATCTCCGCTATCAACAACCGGATCGCGTCTTTAGTCCCGCTGCGATCCGGTTCTACCTCGCCGAAATCTTATCAGCTCTTGATCGTCTTCATCAAATCGGAATTGTTTATCGTGATCTCAAGCCGGAGAACGTCCTGATTCAGAGCTCTGGTCATGTGACTCTCACTGATTTTGACCTCTCTCGCCGTCTCTCACGATTTGGATCATCTAGATTCGAGTCCGCCTTTGAGTCTACTGTGAATATTTCTTCTGATTCGAAACAGAGAAGGCGATTAATGTCTCGATTGTTGTTCTCCGGTCCTGATCATACCAAATCGGCGCGTGTCTCTCCGATGAAGAAGCGCGTGAGCTTCTCCAACGGTCAGAGATCGAATTCATTCGTCGGAACTGAAGAATACGTCTCGCCAGAGGTTGTGCGAGGCGAAGGCCATGAATTCGCCGTCGATTGGTGGGCCCTAGGGGTTTTAGCATACGAAATGCTGTACGGAAAAACGCCGTTTCGCGGAAGGAACAGGAAAGAGACGTTTCGAAACGTCCTCATGAAGGAGCCGGAGATTGTTGGAGAACATACAGCTCTGACTGATTTGATCGGACGATTGTTAGAGAAAGACCCGATGAAGAGACTTGGATACCATGAAGGTGCAGAGGAGATAAGAAAACATGAGTTCTTCAGTGGTTTGAGGTGGGACTTGATAACGGAGGTTTCACGGCCGCCGTTTGTTCCGTCAACCGAGGAGGAGGATTTGCTGGCGGTGATGGTGGACGGCCGTGGGTTTGACGTTAGGGAGTGTTTTGAGGGATTGAAGACTCCACCGCCGTCAGACTTACAGTCACCGTTATCGTCAGAGTATCAAGATAGAATCTCGTTCACAGAATTCTGACATATGTAAACGAAAACCGTTATTTTGAAACAAGGGATTTTGTAGTTAAAATTTTAAAATAACGCTAACTAGGGAGGTAAAAAATGGACGACAATATACTCTTGTGTAGTGTTTTTTTTTTCTTTTTTTTTGTATTCGATATGGTATTGGTGTGTATCGGATGATAATAAGAAAGGTACTTATTCGAATTAAACCGAAATTGCATTGTTTTTTTTTATCAAGTATTTCTATAGTTATTTAACACGTACATTTAATTTTGTGTAGGGTGCTAAAACGTCTTATATTTTGGATTAATAATAACTTTTATTTGTTAAAAAAAAGTGAACATTTGGAAAATGGCTAGTGTAGTTGTATGATGAAGGCTAAATATATAGATTTAGATAGCTGCACTATGCTCTAATTATTATCTTTAGATATGGTGTGGTTAGTGGGGTAATTTGCGAAAGTTTTTGTAATAGATAATCTTTTTGCCTCAATTAGTATTAGTATTTATGAGCTTGGTCAAGGTTAGTTGGGTTGAAATAAAAATGAAAAATAGCAAACTCAAAGAGATAATATATATATATAGAGAGAGTTTGACTCTCTTGTAAACAACCTTTATAGTGTTCAATGAGAACAAATTGTATCCGTTAGATCGTTAAATAGGTGGCTGAGATTAAGCGATATTAAAGGACAAAAGAAATCATGTTATTAATAGAAGAAGATTCGCCGGACCTGAATCCATATATTCGGCGATATAATCACATATATTCGGTGTTTACACGTTCACACAATAAGAGTTGTTTACATATGAGTCATCGTCTATATATATATATATATATATATATATATATTTTTGTGCTATTTTCAGGATGCTTTTGCCCTTTTATCATTTGTTTTCTAATGGAGGCTTTCATATTTGGCTTGTAAGTCAATGCAATTAGACCTAACCATCTACATGTATTACTAAAGCAGAACCCACTTCGTCCACATGTCGCGTGCTAAGGCCAGCCACATCAGCTTTTTTCCAATTTATTTACGATATTGCCACAAGATATTTACGGATTTGTCATCATATCTTTCATAATAAAAAAAACATTAAAATTAATAAACAATCATCATGCCAAATCATCTTTAATCTAATAAATTATCATGTCACATCAATTTTACTTAAAGATTAAATAAAACAAAAATAAATTTATATCAAAAACATAATAAAAACATATCCAGATTTATTTTTACAATTTTTGAAAACTAATGTAGGCATATTTTAATTTACAAAAAATAATTTTTTATTTTATTTTATAATTTCGAATTTTTTATATAATATATTGTTTTCTTCCTTATAATTTTGAAAATTTTGTTTTAATTAATTTTTTAGTTTTGAACTTTTATATATATATATATATATATCATGCTTTTGATTTATTATTTCTAATTTTAAAATTAATAAACGGTCAGCATGCCCAATCATCTTAGTCAAATAAAAAATAATGTACGAACGTTTTTATTTTCCATT
>BSUD01000008.1:130201004-130226794 GCA_033239045.1 Fagopyrum esculentum | reverse complement strand
TTTTCAAAACCCGCACAAGGTGCGGGTATTATACTAGTTGAAGATTATATTGCAACTTCCTATTGGTAATTTTAGTACAAAATAATATGTCTTTAAAATGTAAATAAAATTTATATCAACTATAAAATTATAAAATGAATATAAAATAGTAATAAATTATACATATATACGCGGTAAGTTTGTGATGATAAGTTTGTATTAATAATCATTTTATAAAAAATTAAATAAGTATTTTATTTTTTTAATAAAGTTCTGATGCATAACAATTTTTATTTAATTTGATTAAAATATTGCAAAAGCGAAGGTATTATATCAAGTGAGTTATAATGCGTGTAGTCGATCGATAATAAACATGATTACATTGAATAAAAAGTTAGATTAGTTTGACATTGAAGGCGTTAATGTTGCTACTTTTTAGGCTTTGTCAATCCTAACTGTTACCAATTTACCTGCCACATAACATAACCCTCTTTCAACATGTATCCTTGAGAAAATCATAGAATTATGATAGTTATTTATTTTTTATAAAAAAAACACTTCATATAATAGAATGTAAACATGAGCGTAATTATGATAATATTTTTATAAATTTAATTTTTTTAATTATTTATTTTAATAAAATTGGCGTGCATGACGACTGTTTACAAATTTTAATAAAAAATTTTCTTGTAAAATAATTAATGGCAAATCTGTAAATAAATTGAAAAATTACTGACGTGGATGGCCTTAGATGTTGACACGTGGATAAAATAGATGTTGCTTTATAAGTATATATAGATATATAGATTAAAAAAAATAATGAGGTCATTGAAAAGAAGGAATATACGACGAAATGATCTATTAGGTAATCTATTTTCCTAATTTTATTACAATTACTTATTTGGAGAATATTATTTGATGCTCAATTTATGCTTTTGAAAAAAAAATTATACCTTGCATCATCAAACGGATTGAGCATCAAAATAAATATTTATTTAATTTTTATATTAACGTTTAGTATATATTCCCTTGATTTGATATCGTAGGCAAGAAATTTAGTGTTGTCTTATTATTCCCTAGGTTTATGGATCGAATCCGTGATTAGTTATTTTAAATATGAATTATAATATTGTTGGTATTTAAAAAATATATTTAAGCCAAAAAAATCATATTATTTATTTGGGTATCTTACCTAGAGATATTACAATAGCGGGAAGATTATGTCATGGATTTGGTAATGGTAGAGTAGAAGTTGACATTTTATTAATTGAAGCGTAATTCTCCGTTTAGTTGGAGCGGTGGAATGGATACGAAATGGAATCGGATAAGGGTAAGGAAAGGAAATGAAAATGATGGGATTGCTTTCATGTGTTAACTGTTAAAAGACATCTACCAAACGTAGTTTTTGATTGATTAGGAATCATTCCTGCGGAATGATTCTTACCGCTTCCAAACGAGCCCTAAATTTCAAATATCGTCTTCTAATTGGTTTATCTTTTTTTAAAATTAAGAAATAACTAATTAGGAGGGTTGAGCACTAGATTTGGTTATGTGATTAGAACACGAGATTTACACCATATTAATTGAATTATAATGGTCAAGCATGGGTATTTTTAAATATGTATTTCATACTCTTTATTAATTAAAGAATAATGATTCAAATTTTGGTTTATTAATATATTTAATGTCTTAAATTAGGTAAACGTAAACCTCTATATAAAATTTGGTTATCTCAAACTTAAAACCCCTTTGCTTTTTTAAGATAACTAGTTTAGCAAAACAGTTTGTTAGGTTTTTAAAGTTTGATGAATTGTCAGGGTTTCGTGCGCCCGAGATCCTAGTCGTGTGCAAATATGTCCTTTCAAAGGAAAAATCCACGCAAAATCATTGATCTTTATTGGAAATTCGTTTCTACCCTGAAAAACTTGAGCGTTTATCCCCACTACTAGATTAAAAAGAAGTTTGTTGGTTTTAAGATTTTTTCTTTTTTTTTTTTTTGCCGAAAAACGAAGGAAATGTATGGAAGAGCTCCACCAACAATGTGACAGTCTAAAGCTTGCGGAAAAAGGAGAAGGAAGTATTCATTCTTGATGACGATGACGAATTTTGATGGAAGATGCTTCTCTTATGGCCAATAGGAAGAGTCATGACACCAAAACAAGTTAAATCACAAGTATTGAAAAGACTTTTTCGGATGATCCGAAGGCTAAAGGAGGGTATGGTTATTCGGGAACAAGGGAGAAACACCTAGCTATACGATCAAGTTCTTCAACTTAGAAGACAAGAATATGGTGTTAGTTGGGAACCATGGAGTTCTGATGATTTCCTCATCATCCTCAAAAAGATTGACGACTCACTCAAGCGTATGGTGATAAGAGCAATGATAAAGGCTAATGAGAATAGGGGTATCATTGATATTTAAGCCGTATGAGAGTTTGAAGATACGTTTCTTGATGAGCTATATAGGTTACCCTTTAGAAGGGAGGTAGATTTTAACATCAATTATACGAATTATCCTTGAAGGAATACATTTGCACTAGTGTATCATCTTGAGGAGCTCCGGTCTTATTTGTAATGAAGAAAGATGGATCGATGAGATTATGCATTGCTATAGGGAACTAAATCGGGTCACCGTCAAGAATAAGTATCCGTTGTCGCGTATTGATGATTTGCTAGACTAGCCACACAAGGGGAAATTGTGTTTTTTAAGATAGATTTGCGGTATGGATATCATCAATTGCGGATTCATGATGCGAATATTCCGAAGACAACATTCCCGAACGCGGTATGGTCACTACGAATTTGTAGTCATGCCATTTGGATTGACTAATGCCCCTGCAGTTATCATGGAGTCAAAGACGAGCATGTAAATCACTTGAGAACGACTTTGACAGTTTTAAGGAAACACCAATTATACACAAAGTGTTAAAAGTGCGAATTTTGGATGAAGGGGGTGACTTTTTTAGGTCACGTAATCGCATGTGAGAAAGTTAAGGTTGATCCAAGAATATCATGAATAAAAATTTGAACTTAAATATGGACATACATCAATGTTTATGCTTTAAATCAAACAAACATTAAACCGCTCGCGTTGCCAGATGTTGACATTCCAACAATTCAAGTCTCTTTCATGTCCTACATTGTCCATGACTTATGGGCAAGGGAGATTTTTGCCATTTTTTCTTTCCTCCATATGATTCTTTTTTTTAAAAAAAATAAAAATAAAAATGATATTGTCATTTTATAAACCCTATTCAATAATCAAAAATAGAGTTGTAGGGTTGGGGTGTCCTAAATCCTAATAAAGATGCTCACAAAACCCCAAATTTGTAGGACGGATAGGCAATGGACCCTTGGGCATATCATTCACAAGACCTTCCACTTTTTCCTTTTGGTTTCTTTCCCTTTGGATTGTCGCCGCCGATTAGTCTCTCTTTGTTTACATTTGCTCCTCATAGTTCTTCAAATACTTTGTTTCTTATTTTTATTTTTTTTAAATTTAATATGGATAAAGTACTTTAAGGGATACGAATTGTGAGTTTTATTTTATTAAAAAAGAATGAAGGTGGATTTGTTAACCTTTTAAATTGATGAATAGTAAATTGTCACATTATTATTCCGTAAAATTTAAATTATTTTGTTACCATTTAATTTGGTGGAAATGGTATAACTTGAGGAGTAATGAAATTCTAATTTTATTACAAGTTATTGAATGAATTTATTTTTGTAAATAAATTGATTAAAAATTCTATACATGTTTAGAATCGATAAATGATAACCGGGTACTCCTGTATAAACAAGACTAGTAGTAAATATAAAAGAAAAGAGAAATGTAAAAAAAAAAAAAATTTGGTAACTAGGACTTTTTGAAAAACTATAATAATAATTAGGTTTTTTAATATTTCAATTAAGTAAATATACCTCAGTATTTATTCTCAAACTCTACACACTCTTTCTTCAAGCGGTACATTTACTAAATACAAAACTAGAAAATCAATAGTGTAATAATTTTATTTATTTAACTTTAAAATTAATACATAATAAATAAAATAAAAGAATATGAGCAAAAAAAATTCAAGATTTCATTTTTAAAGTTCTTCACGAAGAATTTTAAGAAAAATCATAAATCCTAATTTTAATAAAATTAAAAAACCCAAAAATACTGAAGACCCTCGTTATTTTAATCGATAAATATATATGATCTTATAAAATATTTATTTAAATAATAAAATAAATTGAAAAATACGTTCTCTCCAAAGCTCCAGCATAGGAAATTTCTAGAAAATGAGAAGTGGAGATAACTTTTCCGAGAAAAAAGTTAATTAAATAGACTACTAAAGACTTCCCGTGGGGCCCTTTTTTTAATTTAATATTTTGTGTTGTAATTTGGTCTGTCAACAACCTGACAAGGAACATAAAAAAGGGAATAAAATATATATAATTACTAATTATGCATTTAAATATACTTAAGAAAGTTGGTGTTTAGTGGCTACGTTTCACTAAATCTAATGTGAATGTGGCCAAAATAAAGCTATATGACTATCAACTTTGATGGTGGGTGGTGACTCGTCAAACATATGTATTTGATAATTAAAATAATATAATTGCAAATTGGTCATTAATTTTAGTTAGTATGATTATTACATGGTCACTTTTTGGACCAAAAATATGTATAAAGGACATTTAATTTAAATTGCGAAAATAAAGGGTTTTTATACAAGTTATATTTGTTTTTGTAGAACCAGTAAGAGATTTCGGGGGTTATTCAATCCAGACTTTTAAAGATTTTGATTGATTTTTAATAATCATAGAATTTAGTTCTATATAGAGTCAATACAAATTTTGTGAAAATCTTACGTGTTGGGGGAAAACTTCTATAGAGTTTAGATATGTATATAAGTAATAAAGAATCCTACAAAATCAATGAAATAATAGATTTTTTTAAATCAACAAACTTTTAAATACCATATGAATTTAATGAAAATTTTTAAATTCTAATTGAATACCAAAAGATTTATATGGACTTTTAAAAATCTATATTAAATAGCCATAGACTTTTAAACTCCAAAAAAATCCTGTAAACTCTTAATTGAATACACCCCCTAAACCTTAAACCGACTTCATCCCATAACTCAAGGCTTCTATATAGCTATTAATTCTCAAAAAATTAATTATGGGTGCGTTCGGCGTACTAAAAAAACGAGGTTATTTGGTAGATTATTTTGCCCAGATTATTTTTTGGGATTATTTTGACCAAAAAAATACCCATATACAAAGAGATTATTGAGATTATTGGTAGATTATTGAAAATTTTCATCCCTCAAAAATAATCTCATTGTTCTACCAAACGGACCCTATATTCCTAACTCAAATATCAAGATTGGATCCTTGTTATCAATTTTTTTCTAATGAAAAAAAAGGTTAGTGGTATCCGACATATCTAGACGCGTTTTTATTAATAGGAAATAAGACTAAGTAGTCATGATACGAGAAATAGCCCGACCCCTACATCATCAAGTAAAATATCAACTACACCCTCCGGCGGTGAGATGATACATTCAATCAAATAGTAAGGTTCATATCAAAGCTAACAATAAAATCCGCTACTTTATTCCCCCACGGTAGGCATGACGAAACCTGATGTTTTAGTCTCTTTTCAAAAAGTCTTAGCACATTCGTACTAGACTGACAAGAGGAAGGTGAGGTGTGATGTTCCTCTTGAGGAGCTTGACAACCAATTGAGAATCCGTTTCAATGATTACCGATCGAAAGCCCATTTCCCAAGCAATTCTAAGGCAATGAACTATACCGCATATTTCAACCATGTGAATGGAACATATCCCTATGTTAACACCAAATACACTCAACCATTCTCTTGCAATATTTCTTAACACATCCGCCGCGGTAGTAAAACCATTATTTTTCTTGGAGCCATCCGTATTAACCTTCATGAATCCGTGAGGGGGAGGTTCCCAAACAACGTTGATGGTACTCTTAGGGTTTCTTCTATGTCCCTTATCTCTTGTGTGTTAAACTTTCATGTATTCCTTAGCTCTATCGTGGATGCTCCGACTTCTATCTCCATATTAACATTGACTACCTACTCGATAATATAATCTTTTCGTAAATAAATAAAATAAAAACTAAGAAAATCATTAATATAAGAAATCCACAAACATAATTCAAATCAATGTCAAGATTAAATAATTCAAATATACGAGACAATGTTAAAATTATCAACATCCAACCAGCTTAAAGTTCCATTTACTAAGAAAAAAATAAATAAACAATATTTGATTTTTAATAAAAGTTTTATTGGGCCAAGGCCCATCGATATATGGGCCTAAACTAATTTTCACGAACCCGAATATTCAAAACGGATACATCACATACAAATCAGTAAACTCCGAAAGGGTTTAGTTTCCCCGCTGCCACCATCGTTCTGTGAGCTGCCGTTGCTATGGGTCGCCGACACGACAGTGGTTCAGGCGACGACGATTCTCCTGCTGAGCGTCGGGATAGACACGGTCGGAGAACGAGTTCCAAGTCCTACAATCGCCGGAGCGACTCGCCGGATTCAGATCGGGGACGGAAAGAAAGAGTTCAAGAAAGGGAAGATTTGGATCGGGTTCGAGATAGGAATGAATCTCGAGATCGGCACCTGGAAGAAGACGAGCCTAGATATAGAGGAAGAGTCAGGAGTGAGCTGCAAGAGCACAAGAGAGATGATAGTCCTAGGGTTTCAGAAGCAGAAGAAAAGGATTTAGAGAATGAGGATCGAAAACAAAGAAAGGAAAAGAGGCACAGTGACGAGGAGGATGGTGAGTTCGTTTCGGAGAGAAGAAAGAGGGATAGGAGGGATAGGAGACACAGGAGCCGTGAGAGGGAAAGAAAGCATGACCGTGAGAGTTCTGAAGAAGATGAAAGAAGTAGGAGGGGAAAGGATCGCGATGGGAAGTCTAGGTATGATGACAGGCGAAGAGATGATGAAAGTCGGAGTAGAAGGGATCGACACAGGGTCCATGGGAGGCGTAGGGAGGAGGAGGAGGAGAGGGAAAGTCACAGGAAGGTGGATGATGATGCAAAAGCACAAACGCAACCAGCGGTAATTGAAGGTAACCCTGCTGGTGATATAGCTACTCTGGGGAGAACTGGAGGAGTGTATATTCCTCCATTTAAGCTTGCAAGGATGATGAAAGAAGTAGAGGACAAAAGCAGTTCAGAATATCAGAGGTTGACTTGGGATGCACTTAGGAAGAGTATCAATGGTCTGGTTAACAAGGTCAATGCCACAAATTTGAAGAATATAATCCCGGAGTTGCTCAATGAGAATTTAATAAGGGGCAGGGGTCTATTTTGTAGAGCTGTTATGAAGTCCCAATTTGCATCTCCAGGTTTCACTGATGTTTTTGCTGCATTGGTTGCTGTTGTTAACACTAAGTTTCCTGATATCGGGGAACTTCTGCTGAAGAGAATTGTGTTGCAGCTAAGAAGAGCCTACAAGCGTAATGATAAGGTGAGCCACTTTCTGCAAAACCCTTCCTTTGATTTCCTCTTTCGTGTTAACTCTTAGATTTCGCGAGCGTTCCTAACCTTGTTATCTTCTGCAGCCTCAACTGCTTGCAGCTGTGAAGTTTATCGCACATCTTGTGAATCAGCAGGTTGCTTCTGAGATCGTAGCATTAGAGTTGATATACGTCCTACTTGATAAGCCAACTGATGATAGTGTTGAAGTTGCTGTCGGTTTTGTTACTGAATGTGGGGCAATTCTTCAGGATCTTTCATCCAAGGCTCTACACGGTGAGTTTACTTTGGGGATTTGTTACAGTCTTGCATGCTATAATCTTAGTATAAACATATTACTCGTATTTATGAAGAACTTTTTATAATGTTTAATCTTCAAATAAAAAGTCTTTTACATGATTGTTGAGCCTGGACAAGCATTTGAAAACATAATGAACCTGATATGCATTCACTGAGTGACATACCTTGCTACAAAGGTGTAGTATTTCATGACCTTATATCAGGGTTGAGTGCGACAGGGATGTTATCTCGAACCTCACTTTGACAATTGCTTACAGACGGCATCTATCTATGTCAATCGTATGCAACATCTTTGGTAGAGACTCTATGAGCATGCAGACACACTTTGCTACTGGAAATCAATCTTCAGTAGACAACATTAGTTAAACATTATCAATTCTTACAAAAAATACCATCCATAAAACAATGTTGGCTTCAAAACTAATAGACCATGCTCTTTTAGGAAAAAAAAAATGCAAGAACTGATACACCAGTGTGTTGATAGCATGACATAAATTTGGTCACTGAAATATTATTAAAAAATGTGTGGATACTAGTAGAATGTAATACCCTTCTGTACTAGAGTTTGGGGTAATTGTTAGGCTTAATTTTTTTATGAAGCATAGTTTTTTTTTGAAGTAGCATAGTGCAGAGCAAATGCTTTTAGTTTTTTATGAAGCATAGTTTTTTTTTGAAGTAATTGTTAGGCTTAATTTTTTTATGAAGCATAGTTTTTTTTTGAAGTAGCATAGTGAAGAGCAAATGCTTTTAGTTCTTTCACGATGAATTGTACTGATGTGTTATATTAACCATTAGCTTTTGCCCCATTGTACATAAAATACCAACTGTGCAAATTTCTATTTTAAATGGATTTTTTGCCTTGCAGGAATATTCGACCGATTTCGTGGAATTATGCATGAAGGTGAGATTGATAAACGTGTGCAGTTTTTGATTGAAGGTTTATTTGCTATCCGCAGAGCTAATTTCGAGGTATGTTGCTTTATAACCTTCTATTTTGCTTCACTGACCTGTTATTTTCATCAATAGGGTTCCAAAAGGATAGTCATATAGTTCTGTGAGTTCTTGCTTATTGTTCTTTTGGGTCTATGCTTGTTCATGGTATTGTGCGCCTGCAATGTTATCTTGCAGTCCATCTACATGTGAGTGGCGGTGGGTGTAGGAATATCTCTGTTCTCAGGGTTGTTCCTTCACTTTGAAGTGCCCAAAATTGTAAAGGAATTTTGCCTTGCATCTTATCGAACAATTTATTTTTGTTCATCGGTGTAGAAAAGTTAAGATCCATTCAAGATATATAGATTGATTCTTTGAAATCAAACTTTAAGCTAACTCCCTAATGAGTCGTCAACGTTCACTTTCTCCTGTTAAATTTTTTTTTTTAATTTGTAAGTTTAGGAACCATTTAAAACAGCAATCGCATACTGGTTAGTTATGATAAAAAAAAAGTAGGGATCTATTTAGGAGAGACAACAAGAAATTTCCCTTATGCTGAACACATCATTGGTCTTTTATCATGCAGGGTCACCCGGCTATCCGGGCCGAGTTGGATCTCGTGGAGCCAGAGGATCAATTTACACATCAAATATCCATCATAGAGGATGAGTTTGATCAAGAGATTTCTCTAGGTTTTTGCCTTCACCTTAAGCTTGAAATTTGGTGTAACAATTATTCTAGTGTCATGACAATAAGGTGCTTACTTGTATCAATGTTCATCTTTTCAGATATTTTCAAGCCAGATCCACAGTACTTGGAAAATGAGAAGAAGTATGAAGATCTGAAGAAGTCTATACTTGGTGAGGAGTCGGAGGGTGATGAAAGCTCAGACGAAGGGTCCAAGTCAGATGGGGATGATGATGAAGAAGAAGAAGATGATGACGATGATGAAGAGCAAATGGCTATAAGAGACGAGACTGAGACAAATCTGGTCAATCTGCGAAGAACCATTTACTTGACAATCATGTCCAGTGTGGACTTTGAGGAAGCAGGACACAAGCTATTGAAAATTAAACTTGAGCCAGGGCAAGAGGTATGCTTCTCGATTGGTAATTTATAAGTTAGTGAGCTTGTCTTGAATTCTTGTATAACCAATGAAATATGGATGTATCTGTTTCTGTTGTTTTTAGTGGGCTCTTGCTGCCTGCTTATTGCTCTGTATCTTCTATTCCATGTAGATGCTCCTGTTATAACTTCATTGTTTGTGCATATATGAGAAATCCATTAGAAATTCAATGACGGAGATCGTAAATGGAGGGAACTAGTTAAAGAGTTGATCCTTTCTCTAAACTGCATGGATCTGACTATCCGATTCCTTTTCTGATTGTTAAAGATACTAGCGAATGTGTTCATAGGCTTTTTGGGCTCTTAGGAGTAAGTATATTCTACTTTGCAGAACCGTTTTTTTAAGCCTCTAAAATTACACGTTTGGACACCTCTAGTTGCATATTTATCAGTTTCTTGCTTGCCTGTGATTGAACTTATTCTTTCGGAGATCTTTCAACCACTTGCTTTTAAATCTAGAATAATCCTTGATCTCTAATTTTGTACTCGGTTTTTTGATTTGATATTGCATCTTGTTAAACTCATTTTGATTTTATGAATGCAGATGGAACTCTGCATCATGTTGTTGGAATGTTGCAGTCAGGAGAGAACCTACCTGCGTTATTACGGTCTTTTGGGACAACGTTTTTGCATGATCAACAAAATACACCAGGACAACTTTGAGACGTGTTTCGTCCAGCAATATTCAATGATCCATCGGCTCGAGACCAATAAATTACGAAACGTGGCAAAGTTCTTTGCTCACTTGTTGGGTACCGACGCTCTTCCTTGGCACGTGCTGTCCTACATTCGACTCACCGAGGAGGACACCACATCATCTTCTCGTATTTTCATCAAAATCCTTTTTCAGGTAACATAAACACAAACTTTCATATAACTTCCCGTTTCAACATCCTCCAGCTTTGCTTATATGCCATGAATCATGTAATTTCTGTGTTTGTTGTGTGTAGGAATTGGGTGAGCAATTGGGAATCCGTCTGCTTAATGAACGGTTAAATGATCCTGCTATGCAAGATTCGTTCGAATCAATTTTCCCAAGAGATAATCCAAGGAACACCAGATTCGCAATCAACTTCTTCACTTCAATCGGTCTCGGTGGTATAACAGAGAATTTGAGAGAGTACCTGAAGAACATGCCTAGACTAATTATGCAACAACAGAAACAAGTGTCCGATGAAGATTCAGGATCTGATTCAGGTTCCGACTCGGGATCATCATCAAGCTCGGAGTCGGAGTCTTCATCATCGAGCTCAGATGAAAGCGATAGGGAGAAACGGAGAAAGAAAAGACGGCGTTAAAATATGTAATTTTTACTTTCTTCTCTTTCCATTGTTTAGGTTTATATTGTCTTTAGATGTTAAATACAGAAGCAAAAATTATTGTAAAATTAATATGGTTCTAAACAATCTTGCCTGTCTGTTTTTAGTTTATTTTGTTTTATCTTTTGTTGACATTTTTTTTGAAGCAAAGTGCAACACTTTATCTTCACTATTTTCGTATCTAAGTAATCTTTAAATCGATACCGCCATTTGGCAAGGATTTATATTTTTAAAAAATTGGTCAAGATTTTCGTTAATATTTTGGTAATTTCTGTGCCAATTACATTACATTAAATCAAGGTTTTTAGTAATTTTGCCCTATATCCCTTCCTGATATTATCCTGTGGTCACTATGGTAATGTGTTATAGATCATTTGTTTAGAGTTTGTAGGGAAAACTCGCATCAAACTCAAAGAGAGGACACAGGGAACACCTCCCATCAAACTCAAAGGGGAAACCCCATTCATCCATGAAAGTACATAGGGAAGACTTCCCATCAAACTCAAAAGGGTAAACCCCATATACAACAAAATAGGGCTCGTTTGGTACGGTTGAAATCAAGTTTTCAAAATGAATCATAAGATATCCCGTATTTGGCAAGACTTGAAATCGGATTGATCCATTCCAACTCTAAATATAAAAATACACACATATATCATTTTTCCTAAACGTATATAAAACAACCGCTTATATTTACAATATAAAAATACATATATATCATCAAATATCATATAATTTCTCATTTCATAATTCATATATTATCAAATAAGCTATTTTAAAAAGCTTTCATGAGAAAATTGAGCTAGTAAGACACTTTTTGTAACTTGATTACTAACTAGACCCCTATCGATTATCAATTAAAAATAAAGATAAATAAAATGATAAATAATACATTAGTTAGGCAGATAGTTAATTTAAAAGTATATTTATATTACTGAATCATGAAAGATAATTAGTTATCGTAATTAACAAAATTAATTATAAGTAAGAGGAGAGACAAGAATCCTAAATTTGGCACAATGTTTTATTTATTTTCAATAAATGTTTTTACATAAATTAATTATAATTAAGAGGAGATAGAAAAATCCTAAATTTGACACAATCTTTTATTTATTTTCAATAAATCTTTTTACTTAACATTGTGTAATTAAAATTGTGTAACTCGATGAGTTTGAACTTGTGTAACCAAACCATGTGTAAATGAAGGATTTGAGACCTTATTTATATTCATTGTTACAAAAACTACCTACATAACTATTTTACCCAACTTTCTTTTTAACATCTTACCAAACACCAATATCAAGAATGATTGGTTTCAGACTTTCAGTTCTTTATTTCATTCTCATTCATGATTCCAACTTCATTGCTACCATATTGGATGAGTCCTATAGAGTTTACTATAATATAATTTATATATCGAGAGATTAAACGTCGCATGAGTGAGTGGACCCGAATTCTATCCGACTCACCACCTGCTTCTCTGATCACTCGTTTTCTAGAGATTTTTCGCTCTTTATCGTCGGATCAAATATCCATCGGATATTGATAAAATTATCATACCCATTTAGTCACTAACTGTAACTTTTTCTTTCAATAGACTATAGCATAGGATGAAAATATCTATATGCATTTTTATCACTCAAATAGATAACAATATGTGACATGTGGACAATATACATGCGTACGTAGCTTTAATGTCCAACCTATAAAGATCTTATGAGATATTTCTTGTCCATTACAATCACGGACATTAGGCTTTCTCGATCATTTGTCTTTGAAAAAATGAAAATGATTTGATGATTGTCCAAAGTACGAAGAGATATATCATTAACTGTCAGAGTCCGATACCCGAGGAGGTTCCATTCTAAAACCAATTGACAATAGAAGGAGTAGTCTACTAGTCTTATATACTGAGTCGGAGTATCCCATCTTTCGATGTGAGACCTTATTATCTCCAACATTAAAGGAACCGGACAAATTTGTCTATGATCCAAATACCGTCATCAAGAAATGTAGAAAAATAAGAAGATATAATTATTCACTTTGAGTTACGAAAGATTATATAGAATATTTAAAGATAAATAATACATATAAAACTTTAAAAATAAAATCGTAGGTAAAAGTTGTTCAACGAAATGTGACAATTCGACAGCTAGGTCTAGCAATGAACTTATATCATATATATTCCCAAACTTTGGTAGGCAAGATTGTATCTCAGTTTGGCATGATTCTTTCAAACTGCTTTTATAAAATATTTAATGGAAGTATTCTTTATTAAGACTTGTTAAAATTAATATTAATCAAAGTAATTGTTGTATTATTTTGCATGAAATTTAAAGGACATTATGTTGGAGATAATAAGGTCTCGCATCAAAGGACGGGGACACTCTGAGCCTAATATAAAAGTTTGGTGAGCTACTCCTCCTATTGCCAATTGGTTTTAGTATGGAACCTCATCGGGTTTATGTGATCGGCTTGGGCCTAATGCGCATGTTCGCTCGTACGCACACGACACTCGCTCTAGCGGTCTGTCTGTATCGGACTTTGACACTTTCTTTGGAGGAAATAAGGTGGACTTGTGTCAAAAAGGGTGATGACACATAATGGTTGGGCGTAGTCTAACATCTCCTTTAATAAAATCATTTCCGAATCGGAACAAAATTAACGTAATTTTTAGGTAAAATTCAGTGTCAGCGGCCTACACATAATTTTATCTTGAAACCTTGGTGTGTATTTACATGACAATTCTAACTGGTATTCATTAAATCGAGCACTGTTTCAATAGTTTTTATGTTATCATAATACTATTGAAAGTTTTTTTTTTTACACATTCCCACATTTGTCATTCACCTTGAATTTATTTTGGGCATTAAATTGACGATTTTATAAGGTAAAATTGAGCATCGTGATATGAATATGATTTTACCTAAAATAAATATAATATAGAATAGGGATTTGTAAATAAATAACATATTTAACAAAATTATGATATACTTAATAATAAATCTTGCATTATATTTTATGAAGTATTCTTAATTTATAACTTAAGTTATACTAAAGGATAGCTATTATATTTCTTTAAAAAAAATATATAATAAGATCTCTTAATTATTTTTTAGGAATATATCTGAGAGTTTTTCAATTTTGATATAGTGCTCTTAAATTATGTAAACCTTGAAATATATCTCAAGATCATCCATAAGTTAATTTTTATCAATCTTTTGAGATAAATAAAGAATAAGTTATTCATCTAAAAAGTTCTATATACTCAAAATAACTATAATAATAATCATAATACATATTTATTATCTATTGTTCATTCTCAAAATATTAACTTGTGAAGGGTCAAATGGTATAATATTAAAGTTATAAAGTTTGTAACATTATTTGAAAAAAAAAAATCGATAAACCAAAAACACTAAGGGCCCGTTTAGTTTTAACTCCGGAATCGGAAACGGAATAGAAACGAATCTAGTCCATACGTATACTCTTGTTCATGAAAGTTTTTGAAATCATTCCTTATGATTTGAAGTAATTGGAGTAGAGTTTGATTACTTTTAATACCTTATAGGATAACAAAATGTGGGAATCAAGTGCATTTTGCCTTAAACCACAAGGAATGATTCCATATAATTTCACGAATAAGGATATAAATATGGATTAAATTCGTTTCCATTCCGTTTCCGTTTTCGAAGTTGGAAACAAACGGGCCCTAAATAAATTTCCTAGACAAAAATGCTATAATTATCAAAAATCTAGTAAGATTGTGGTCCATGAAAAAGTATGAAAGTTATATATATATATATATATATATATATATATATATATATAGTTATATATATATATATAAAGTATTATGCGTACGGACGTGTGTGAGCTATGGCTGAAATTATTTTGAATACGTAGAACAGTGCAGAGACTACCAAAGTGCATTTATGAAATTCATATTCGGGATCCTTTTTGATGGTGGACACTCAGGAAAAAGTCATTCTATGACGCAGTATATAACTTTATAATATCTTTTGAATGCTCAATTATCTAAAATGTTTTCTTATTAATATTTAGCTTGGTGTATTTCATTTATCTTCTTTTTAAATAAAAATATATTGTTTATGAGTATTAAATATATTTTAAAATAAATTATTCACATGTTTTATTTCACGTGATATAGATATCATGATTCTCCTATTGCTATTTTGTTGAGTGATATCTCCATTACTCCATATTCCAATTAATCGAACTATAACTGATTGAATAATTTATCATATTCTCTCTTTTTTTTTAAATTAATAAGTATAAATATTAAAATATACTTCTTCCTTTTTACGTAAAAAAAATATCATAAGATATTAATTTTATACAACCGTATCATCCTCCTACCACCATTGTTGGTGTTTAAAAAGAGAAATTCTCTAATATTAATTGATTAATGATGATTTTAGTTTAATATTGTATATTAAATATATATTATATTAAATCAAAGATTTGAGACTTTGAACCTCGGCGACTATTATGTTATAACAAAAATAATGTGAAAAATTTATAAACGCTATAAAATCCTGCAGAATTTTTTTTACCAAATATTTATGTCGTTTGAAAAATGCCAACCATTTTTGGCGGAAAATTTATATGATGTTTTATAAACCAACTATAAGGTATGAACAACAAAATTTAAAAATTACTATTAGATAACACTATTTCACATTAAACTAGTTTTGGAACTTTTGTTACATGTAAAACTAGTTTAGGACCCGTGCCTTGCACGGGTATTTAAAAATATATACTAATTTTAAGTACAATGATAATATACGTCAATATACGTCGAGTATTAATTATCATATCTTTATTTAATGTATAATATAAAGACAATAACTAAGTGCTTGACTCGTATCCAATTATATACTCAACGTTCATAATCACCCGGAGAGATTTGAAAAGATTAAAATTAATTTGATTACATTCTTATCTTCTACCGATACGGTTTCGAGAAAAAAATTACCAATTTAATTTTTATAAAAATAGTAGTCATCAGTTTTTAATCCCTTTTATTATTTTCCATAAGAAAAAAAAAAAAGAATTTACGGACTTTATAAGAAATATATAGAGAGAGAGAAAGAGATTTATTTTTAACCGAGTTTAAAATTTAAAAATAAACAAAATTCATTAAGCAATTGATAAAAATTGAAACCGTTAGTTAAAATAGAAAGGATATATTGGAAAAATTATGATCGGGTTGATTTCAAAAGAAACACGGAACCTAATTCATCAAACTAAACATTAATACTTCAACTTAGCCAAAAAACTAAAAAAATGTATGATTTGTTTAATTTTCAAACCATCTATTTATATAAGTTATCAAACTATCATTCACTCTTGATAATCGATGTGGATTGAAAATATTTAGCAACCCACAAATCATTAGGTCAATAACCCACAAAACAGTAGTCAACGACCCACAAAGTAGGAAAAAAAAATAGTTATAAATATTATTATACTTCAACTTAGTTAGAAGGTCAATAAATGTTGATTTAATTAATCTTCAAACCCTCTATTTATACAAGTTATCAAACTATCAGTCTTACTTGATAATCGATGTGAATTGAAAATAAGGCCAAGAAATGTATTTTTTGTTCAATCTTCAAACCCTCTATTTATACAATTTATCAAACTATCAGTCTTACTTGATAATCGATGTGGGATTGAAAATATTTAACAACCCACAAAACATTAAGTCAACAACCAATAAACCTACAAAACATTTGGTCAACGACCCATAAAGCAATAGGTCAACGGTCAAGAAAGTAGATATTAATCAATTATGAATAAAAACTATACTTCAACTTAACCAAAAGAGCAAGAAATGTTATCATACTATCAACTTTACTTGATAATCGACGTGAGATTGAAAATATTTTACTACCCACAAAATATTAGGTCAACGAACCACAAAGCTGATATTAATCCGTTATGAATAAAAAATTATACTTCAACTTAGTGAGAATGCTAAGAAATATTTGATTTGTTTAATCTTCAAACCCTCTATTTATACAAGTTATCGAACTATCAGTCTTACTTGATAGTCGATGTGAGATTGAAAATATTTAACAACCTTCAAAACATTAGGTCAACGACCCACAAAGTAGTAGGACAACGACCCACAAAACTGATATTAATTCGTTACGAGTAAAAATTGTATTTCAACTTACCTAGAAGGTCAAGAAATGTTTGATTTGTTTAATATTTATCAACCCACAAAACATTAGGTCAACGGCTCACAAAGTTGTAAGTCAACAACCCACAAATACTTATTATAAATAAAACCTATACTTCAAGTTAGCCAAAAGGCCAAGAAATGTATGATTTGTTTAATCTTCAAACCCTCTATTTATACAAGTTATCAAACTATCAACCTTACTTGATAATCGATGTGGGGTTGAAAATATTTAGCAACCCACAAAACATTAGGTCAACGGCCCACAAAACAAATATTAATCCGTTATGAATAAAAATTATACTTCAACTTAGTCGAAAGGTCAAAAAATGTATGATTTGTATAATCTTCAAACCCTTTATTTATACAAGTTATCAAACTATCAACATTACTTGTTAATCGATGTGAGATTGAAAATATTTAGCAACCCACAAAACATTAGCTTAACGACCCACAAAACAGTAGGTCAATGATCAACAAAGTAGATATTAATCCGTTATGAATAAAATTTTTACTTCAACTTAGCTATAAGGTGAAAATTTTTTGATGTTTTAATCTTCAAACCTTATATTTATACAAGTTATAAAACTATCAGCCTTACTTGATAATCAATGTGGGATTGAAAATATTTAGCAACCCACAAGGTCAAAGATCTACAAAACAGTTGATCAGAGACCCTAAAACAGTTGGTCAACGACCCACAAAGCATATATTAATCCGAAATTATACTTGAACTTAGCAAGAAGGTCAAAAATATTTGATTTGTTTAATCTTCAAACCCTATATTTGTACAAGTTATCAAACTATCAATCTTACTTGATAATCGACGTGAGATTAAAAATATTAACAGCCACAAAACATTAGGTTAACGACCAACAAAGTGGTATGTCAACGATCAACAAAGTAGATTTTAATCCATTATGACTAAAAATTATACTTCAACTTAGCCAAAAAGGCCAAGAAATGTGTGATTTGTTTAATCTTCAAATCCTATATTTATATAAGTTATCAAACTATCAGTCTTACTTGATAATCGATGTAGGATAGCAAAATTTTAAAAATATTTAACGTAAATAGATTGAGCTTATAATCCTTCAAAAATAAATTAAGAAAAAAAATAAAAAACTTTTTTAAAAAAATACTTTGATTTGTTATACTTGTAAAAGAAAAAAAATGATGAATTTGGTTTAAATTCGGTTGAGATTATTATAGTTTTATAAATAATCGGAATAAGTTAAAAAAATTATAAGGGTGAAATAGTATAAAATATGATATATTATAATGATTATTATTTATACAATACATAATCGAAATAAGATAAAAAAATTCATAATTTTTAAATCAAAATTCGTAAAAAATTTATATTCGAAATATGAAAATATAATGCAAATAAAATATATAAACAAACGTAAAACATAAAATATGATATATTAAGATGATTAAATTTATAAAACAAATAAATAAGATAAGTAATTACATTTTTAATATCGAAATAAGTTACAAAATTTTTATTCAAAATGGGAAACTTATATAATGCAAATAAAATATATAAAAAGTTATTTTAAAAAGGTTAAAAAATGTAAAATAGTTAAAAAAAAAGTTGTGAAAATAGTTATAATTTATTTTGAGATATTTTTTTTAATTTTTTATTTAATTGAAAATAATTATAATTTTTATTTTGATTTAATATTTATGTATTTTTTTTGTTTATATTTTTGTTTTTTAAATTGAAAATATTTATAATTTTATTCGAAATACATTGAATAAATAAAAATTATAGATACTTAAAAAAGAAAAAGAAGATATTTGTTAAAGAGATATTGTAGGTGATTAGTTTTAAAAAATTTATATAGGTAATTTAAAAAAGGTTTTTGTGGCTTTTAATGAAGGAGTTCGATTTTAAAATTTTTACACCAGGGAACGCCACGTCAGCAGGTTAGAACTTTACTTTAGTAGTATATATTGATTAAAAATAATATGAATATTAAGCAGCTCAAAAAAGTATTTAGAAAATGATTAACCGTATGTTGAAAAAATAATAATAATGAAAACAAAAAATATCAATTATAAGCTGCTCAAATTTCTTTTTTTTAGATTTTTAATGAGAAATTAATTTAAAAACTTATACAAACCGGAAAAAATTTAATAAATTATAATTCCACTTTAAGTCAGATTTCTAATTTTTAGTTCAAGATATATTTTGAAGCCTTCTTAAGTACGTCATACGTAGCCCAATTAAACATCAAATATTCAAATCAAAATCACAACAGAAAATCCTAGGAAATAGTGTTTTTTAAGATTCAAATTCTTCATTAAAAAATAAATGAGAATAATTATGGGTGACTATGGATCACGTCTTTTGCCTTTGGAAGAAAGCTTCTCTGGTTCTGGCTGATTAATCGATGAGGGATGGAGAGGGGAAATCAAAATAAATTGAGCTTGGACTCTCTCTTTCTCGTGTTTATTTTGATTTTTCAAATCAAAATCAAAAGAAGTCTGAAAGGACCTAGAAAATTTCCTGTTAAAAAAAATAAAAAATAAATAAAAATAAAGATGAGGGATGGAGAGGGAAAATCAAAATAATTGAGCTTATGGGTGACTCTCTCTTTCTCGTGTTTTTGTTTGAGAATTTTTTATATTGAACTTGAATTTTATTTTCTAGGGTTTATTTTTTTTTTTTTGAGAGATTTTCTAGGGTTTATTTGAGCCGGTTGTGAAGCCGTCGTTACCCCCTTCTAATTAGGGATTTTTGATGTCCCTTTTGGACTAAAATAATTCCTTTTTCCGCAAATAAATTGAGCTTGCAAAGAGTTCCGGTGTAGTGTGGATCAAACTGTATAAGTTGGTGCTATTGTGTTCGTTAACCAATACACTTTTAACTGCTAGAAAATTGCATTAGGAAAGATTCAGTTTTCTTCACTGAAAATTTCTAGACTACTGTAGACATAATCCTTTTCCCGCTTTGTTGGTTGAAGTGAGTTTTCTATGGAATTATAATGCTGAAGTGCTCATCAATAACTGGTACTTCAAGTTTTAATTCCATATGCCTATACATCAGTTGCGCAACACTCCAATTTTTTTAAAAAATATACATAAATGATGCAGTTGGTGCAACCTGAGTTCTTTTTTCTTCTTCCTCCTAGAATGTTGCAGGACATGACTCATGAATTTGGTTTGCTACAAACTGAGTATAAGAAATTGGTATGTTTGGAGAGGCTGAAACATGTGTTACAGATTATTAACTCGATTCATGGGTACTTGCTAAGGCTGTATGATTTTAGGAGACGGTTCTTATGCAAGAAGCATTGAATATATCATCCAGAAGAAAACATGGTGGGAGAAAACATGAGGTCAAGTTAGGGATTCGGCGAGTAGAGAAGTTGACGGGTGTAGTGACTGAGAATCTGCAAAATCTGATTTCAAAACATTTTGTTTGATGAAAACATGCGCATATGCAAAATCTGATTCTCAATGAAACTGAGAATTTGCAAAATTTGATTTCAAAACATTTTGTTTGATGAAAACATTCAGATTAAACCTACTTTTGATAACCTACTGTTTTTAAATCAAAATAGTATTCATATTAAACCTACTTTTGATAACCTACTGTTTTGAAATATTAGAAAAACGGAGAATCATTTTCTTTTACATTTGATATCATAGACATCAATCAGGTCAGACGTAGTTCTATCGCGAGTTAGGGGAGCGGCAAGCCCAACCAAGGAACGGCGGAAATCCATCTGCAAAACTTAGAAAAAAAGCATTAAACTCCTCTTGATAACCTACGGTTTGTTGCAGAAAATTTTAAAAAAATTCAATGAAACTGAGAATCTGTAAAATCTGATTTCAAAACATTCTGTTTGATGGAAACATTCGGATCTGCAAAACTGAGAATCTGGAAGACAATGGAAATCAGTAAGTTCATAAAATCAGATAAATCTGTAACACCCCGAGTTTTACAACTTAGGGAGTTACTGGTTAGGACCGCACAGTGGGTCCCGACCTTAGTTTGACAACAACTTAACGTGATCTTACAACAAGGCACAAATAAGGAAAAACTAAAATCATAAAATAGTTTTTATCAATGCATGAATGTGACCAGATCAACTACAGCCGGAAAGGTAATATATCAAAGTACGGAAGGAAACGATGTTCAACTGAAAAACCCACAAATGCAAAAACTGCAAAACGTCCTAAAGTACGACACCCCGGCTGACCACTACCATCTGGATCACTCGGCATCTGCTCTAACCTGAGTCAAATCTAAACAACATATCAACCGTTAGCTAACTAACCAAATATAAGTAAAATGATAACAGCACAAACACAAGCAGAAACAAAAATAAACAAACAACATGCTGGCACTCAACCAATTATTATCTGTTATTTTAGTGATTCACATTATTCAATTTAAGTTGTGGCACGAGAACTATTATTAGTTCTCGCCTCCGTTCCTTATCCAACTGGTGTAGGTATAGCTGACTTCCTTTGGTAGCATCACTACAAACCATGTGTGGACTAGTCCCGAAAGAAACCCCCAGCGCCCTGCGAGCTACTGAGCGGAATGCCACCGCCCGTTACTCTTAGGCCAAAATACAGGTCGGTATTTATAGATCACAACCTATCTCTCTAACATGTCAATCACACACCACCATCATCATTTATACTCATATTTAGCAGTCAGCTAAGTAAGCCCAAAGGACTTACCTGTTATAACGCTCGACTCTTTAGTAATCACTTGCTCTGTAACTGTACCCACTCAGTTGCCTGTTAAAGGCGATAAGTGTATTAGCACACTTTCACGTAGATAGAAGTCTAAAACTTCTGAGATTAAATAAGTATTAAGACGTACTAGTTACATTATTAGTTTTAGGGTAAAATGACCATTTTGCCCTTGGTTCCGATTTTCTCGAAGACCCTAAAATTCATGTCCAAACTCCTATTTGAAGTTCTAAAATATATCCTAACTCTTAGAATTTTATTAGGTGCGAAACTGACAATTTTCTTATGTTTCTATTTTCCGGAAGAACCGAAAAAGGTTTAACTTCGGCTCTAAATATAAAATTCTTAACGGCTTATAAAATTTCCGAATTTAATATCTAGATCATCTATGAGGTTCTATCTAGCCTTAGAAGAAAGAATTTCACCAAACTGTTCAGCCGATATTTTTATAATAATTCCCAAAGTCGGTTCCTCACTCTACTTTCTTATACTTAGTCAAATTTATAAGTTCAATAAAACTGCTCAACTACCTAACTTCGGGAGCTCGTAACTTTCAATCCGACCGTTCATTTCTCACCAAATTTTAATATGATAAACTACATATATCCGTCTACAACATATCCAAAATTCAACGGTGGATCTTTATCCAAACATTTTATAATTGATCGACAAGATGGGCTGTTCGAAACCTAAAAGCTGAAGAACCTAAATTAAATTTACAGCAGCCCTTCCTTCCATTTTATGAACATACTCAGCAGCTCATTACTGTTATGTTATTTATGCTTAGGCTCAACAACAGCAGTTCACAAACACATGGATGACAGTGAAGTTGAAGAGAGGAGGAGCAAGCTTACGGAATCTGCAGTCCGGCGTTAAGGGGTTAGCGTTTCCGGCGGCGATGGATCCGGCTGCGCAAGAAGACGATTATTGATCCCGGAATCGCAACAGCAGCGGAAGGAACGGATGGACAGAGGAGTCGACTTACCGGAATGGAAGACTTGCGACAGTCCAAGGTTTGTGTGCGGCGTGCCTCGGGTCTAGATGCAAATGGATGTACTGGTGTGTCCGGTTCTGGCTGCAAAGGGACGTGTGGAGCGTCCGGATCTGGCTGCCACGAGACCTGTTGTACGAGGTGTTGTTACTCAGGAAAACGGAAGGGAAGGAGGAGAAGACAGCCCTGGGGCTCACCTGGTGGTCGACGGGGAAGCGGCGACAGAGGGCGGCGGTTGACAGCAGCGGCGGCGGAGCTCAAAGGCGTGCCTTGCAGGGGCTGAGTGTCGCAGCGGTGGACGGTGACGCTAGGCAAGGCGGCGCAAGGTGGGCGGCGGAGGACGCAGACTGGCACTCCGGTTGAAGGTAGCGGTGCTGCGCTTCTTCTGTAGCAACGGAAGGGATGCAGAATCACGAAGTTCAGAAGAAAGGTAAGCGGCAGGAGGGATTAGCGGCTGATTAGGCATTTACATTAGGTTAATTTAGGTTTAATTTTAAAAGAATGGGCTGACTGGGTTGGGCCGGAAATTTGGGCCTAGTAGCGGTTTAACTCCAATTTCACTCTCTTTAGAACAGGATCCGGAACTCGTTAAAGTGCGGGAATTTATATAATACGGAATTAGTTTCCGTATTTATAAATTATAATTGATTTTATTTTAAAAGAGTAAATTATTTCCGAGAATTTAATTTATCATTTTATGTGAATCTAGGTCACATAAGATGATAGAACTAAACTCGTTTTGTTTTACTGATTTATTTATTTACAATGGTCTCATCGGATTTTGTTTAATTTCACTTTACCGGAACTTAAAATTTTTTTGGTTATTACAAAATCAGTAGCAAAAAATGAAAAGCAAAAGCATTAAACTCATTTGGCTCAGGGGTATAAGTGTGCTAGTCACAGACTAGACCTCGCTCACTATGGACCGAGCCAACATTGCAGATGCTGCAAATGCTGTGTATGCAGACACAACTGAGGTAGTTCAAGGCATGCTCGATAAGGTATACATTTGGTTCAGGGGAAGGTAAAATGTAGTTGGATTGGATTTGATAGTTGTGTTTGATGTTTGATGATCTTCTTAGATTCTTATACGACGGAGGGAATAAAAGAAGCTTGCAAGGTAAGGAGTTTGCCAAGGAAGTTGAGTATGAGGCAAGCTTAACTTAAACAATGACAAAGTCAAATGTTCAGAAAATTCTATTCTAAGGTAAAATATTAAGATGTTATGAACATAATTAGAAATATGATTAAACTGAAGTATGCAGTTAGTGAGTTTAGAAATAGAAGAATTTTAATGAGGTAAATTTTTTAATTGTCTATGAAGTGAAACGTGAGTTGGAACACCAGATTTCCTGCAGGATAGAACAACCGTAGAGAGCACAACAACAAAGAACAAGCTGCCCATAAAATTTTATGGTAAGAGACCAAAACTCCTCCAAGATTGTTTTAATGATGCCCAAATCAGACAAAAATGCAGGAAACATGTAGCAGAAAGTGTTAAAGCAAAAGCACATAATTAAGAGTGTTAAAAACGGGTCAAGTTTCATAATCGAACTATTTCTTCAGGTATAGATGAATGGAATATGTATTTCAAATTTCATAACACAAATTTTTAATCAGATTAAGTCAAATAATCAACAATAGGTTCAATTCTTGGAGCAGAAAGTAGAAATCTGGACATACAAGAAGGAAAGTGATGGTAAGTTTGGAATCTAAATAACAAAATAAGAGAAAGAAGAAACCTGGACATACAAGCTTAGATGAAAAGTTCTGGTTGAACTCTTCACAAATCGAGTTGTTGCTTTGCTTCAATTACCTTGATAAAGATGAACAACATGCGAATTAGAGGGAGCAAATTAATACACGTAAGCTTTCAAACCTAAGGGATGTAGAAGGAAGATATGAAGATATCTGCAGAGATTATTAGGTATGTATATATATAGATAGAAGATGGACAAATATTAGCGTACAAATAGGAAACCTTATCATGAGATTTAATTGTAATTTTATAAATTTAAAGATTTTTTAAAAACAATCAAAACCTCTTTTGGTGCCTTGCTCCGTCTGGAACTTCCCTGCAGAACAGGATGATCAGTAACAAAATCAAGAGCTTTACGTAAAATAAAGATTATAAACAATTTTAATAAATTAGTAATTCAAAAAAATAAAGATTTTGTAGCTTTAATGAATTAGTAATTCAAATAAACAAAGATTTTGTAGCTTTAATTAATGAATTAGTAATTCAAAAAAATAAAGATTTTGTAACTTTAATGTGATAGCTCGATTTTAATTTTCTTGATTCTAGGAGTGCCACGTCAGCAAGTCAGAACTCTACTTTAGTAGTATATATTGATTTTCGCAAAATTTTATTACAAAAACCCTAATTCATCTATTTTGTTTCTGTAGGGCGGCAAGGTGGTATAGGAGGAGGAGAGGCGTCGGGTGTAGCTTTGACGCCGACGACAAAGACGGGGAAGATTGCAAGGTGCTTTGCGTCATTCGACGGCAACAAGATGGCAAAGATGAGGAAGTTTGTGGCTATGACGATATTTGTGGGCTGAGATAGAGAGTGAGTGGGTCCGATTATGGCATAGTTGGGGAAGGTTGCACGAGAGTAAGATCAAAATCTAGCAGTGAAGAATGCGGCAAAGACGGGGAAGGGTGCAGGAATCGGGGGGGGGGGGGGGGG
>BSUD01000008.1:130084300-130197696 GCA_033239045.1 Fagopyrum esculentum | reverse complement strand
TTTTTTTTGTAGATTTGATATTACAAGCTATATAAAGCAATAATCCATAAAGTGGAAAATTTTTTTATATAATTAATTTGGTGTTTGTACCTTGCACGAATTTGTATAATTTGAGAATTATTGAATTGTTATAATATGAATAGAAAAAAATAAATAATGTGAGAATGTCACGTGATGAAATTTGGTTAGAGTAGCTTTTCTTGTACTATAGTACAGAATTATGATTCGAACGATGAAAAATATTTTAAATTGTAATCAAGAAATATGCAAGTTAAAATTGAAAACAATATGTGATAATCATAATTTTTAAATTGACAGTCTAATATGAGAATGATACGTGTCAGTCAAATGTGTTCTTGTGCTTATGCATTACCTCATATATGTTTGGTTAGCTAACAGTTTCATACCGTGTTGTAGATGTTTACAGGTTAGGCGCTGCTGAGTGATCCGACAGGGTGATAGGCCAAGGACTCTCGTACATTAGGGGGTTGGTTTGGGATGTTTACCCTTCCCCTCCTGCGTGAGGGTGATGTCTTGTTTTCCCTCCTGTGTGAGGATGTCGTTTTATGTACTTGGCTATGTTGTTGTTTACTTTGGGTTGTACAATTTACACTATTTTTTGTATTTGTTTTATATCTGTCAGTGCCATGTTGTAAGATCCAGTGAACTTGTTGTCAGACTAGGGTCAGAATCCATTGTGAGATCCTAGCCCAATGTGGCATCCCGAGTTCCGCGGATTCGGGGTGTTACACTAACAATCCGAATTGATGTAATCAAGTGTGCCTTTTTTTTCTTCTTCTACGAATACCTTTGGAAACTTGTTGCGGTGTAGCTTCCCAATGACGCAATGCTCACAGAAGTCATGGTTTGTGTTCTTGTAACCACAAAAAGATCTTCCTTTGCCCGAATATCCATTCCTATTTCACCCATATTAAAAGTCTCATATGCCATAACTTAGTCATAATATCCTTGAGAACATCTGAAGATGCAGCAGAAA
This sequence comes from Fagopyrum esculentum, assembly GCA_033239045.1. Lineage (NCBI taxonomy): Eukaryota > Viridiplantae > Streptophyta > Magnoliopsida > Caryophyllales > Polygonaceae > Fagopyrum > Fagopyrum esculentum. Next base: position 130,196,699 of record BSUD01000008.1, on the reverse strand, counting down.
TAGACCCAGAAACAGTAGAACCTTGTAGACTTGTAGTAATATAAAGTGTCCTTCTTGACTCCTTTTAGAATAAAACATCAGAACCCTTACAGGCATTCAGAACTCCACCTTCACCTTTAAAACAGAACACCTTATTATCTAGCATAATTAAGGATATCAAATTCTTAGTAATAAGTGGAACATGACTAACCTCGCTCAATGTACAAAATCTATCTTCATATGTCCTGATTTTAATCGATCCAATTCCAACCGCCTTTTAGATAGAACTATTAGCCATGGAAATAGTGTCACCGTCTACCAACTTATAAGTTTCGAACCACTCTTTGTTAGGACATATGCGATAGGAAGCTCCGGTATTTAAAGACCTATACATCAGCCTTGATAAGTGTATCCATCAACCACCAAATCTATATCCTCATCTGATGTAAAACAATCGTCTACTATAGATATAAAATCGAAATTATGTGGTTTCTTCTTCTTAGGACATTTGTTCTTCCAATGACATCTCTCCTTATAGTAGTTGCATATGCCATTAAGCTTAGGAACTTTTGGAAAAAACAACTTATTGTCCTTCTTCCTTGAATTTTCTTGCCCCTTGCCTCTACTTGTAACAAGCCAGAAGTCTAATTGTCCTTATCTACACCACTTTCATTCACCTTGTGGCGTAGTTCTCTTGTATGAAGGGCATACCTGACATCTTTTCAGAATAATAATAATAATATCTTTTCCTACAACAAATGATTGAACAAAGTTTTCATATGATGATGACAAAGATACCAACAAAATCAACACAACATCTTTGCCCTCAAACTTAACATCAATATTACACAAATCTATAAGAATTGTGTTTATGTGATCTAAGTGTACACAAAGTTAAGTACCTTCGTGCTTTCGTAGGCTAAATAGGCGTTGCTTTATAAGCAACTTTTTGGTGAGAGACTTCGTCATGTAAAGGCTCTCCAACTTCAACCACAGTTTGGTTGCAGTATCTTGATCTGAAACCTCACATAAGAAATCATCTACGAGACAAAAGATGACGGTTAAATGCGCCTTATACTTTTGAGTGGCCAACTCAGCAGCATCACCCTTTTTCTTATTATTTTTCTTCCTTGACAACCCCCCAATAAGCTTTGTTGTTTTAGCAATGCTTTCATCTTGATTTGCTATATACTAAAATTATTTCTCCTTGTGAATTTGTCAATCTTTGTGTTGAAAGAAGACATCTTTCTCCTATATTACAGAAAACCAAAGAACCTAAATCTTTGTTACTACTTTGTTGTGCAAAATTATGAGAAAGAAAATAATTCAACAAACATGAAAGACAAGACACATATTTATAGCGGTTCACCCAATAACGTTACATATACTTTTAGAGAATTTTTATTGATAAGTTTCAAATTATCGATATACAGATGATAAACAAGTTATTTGGAAGCATAGAGAATGCTACAATATATATAGTAACCTAGGTTATACATGATCGCCATGTATAAGACTGGGTCAAAAATCCAAACCGATAACAAACCCAATTCAAAACATATGATATTATCAACTTTTATCATATGGTTTCTAATTTTAATCGGTTTGTTAATCGAAATTCCTCCCTCGGATCTTCTGGCAATGATTTCTTGCCTTTCGAAGATCAATTTTTCGTTATTCTCAAAGTTGATAATGTTAAATTAGTAAAGTGTGGTGACAAGTTATAATGTCGAGAAGATTGGTATAGATGGAGGCGAATTACATGCCATTTTTAAGAATACATAAAATTTGATTGGAATTGCGAAAGCTACAATGAAGTAAGGGGAAGAAAATGTCAATGGTGGACCTCTGTCTTTATAGACTTGGCCTATGCATCTTCTATGTAGTTTGATTTAGAGTGACATCAATTCCCCACTGTTTTTGCACCTCGTATTCTACATTCTACCGATTCCTTTTGGAGTTTCTTAACCACATTCACAAACCAACACAATTTCAGGTCATTACAGATTTACATATGACATATTTAACATACAATTAACAATATTTGTATTTTGGTGTTTGTACGTTATCAGAGCGTACAAAGAGGTAGGGGTGAGCATATGTCTAAAACCGATATAAATCAAACCGAACTTAAAACCGATTTTTCTGAAATCTTGGACCGAAAACCGAACCTATAAAAGTAGGTTCTGTTTCGGTTTGTACCTAAAACCGAAAATTTAAAATATTAGAACCTAAAACCGAACCTATTATATCGATTTCGGTTCAGTTTAGGTTTTGAATCTAAAAATTAAAGTTACAAATCTCGATAAACTAAAAAATATAAAATATCTAAACCTCGATAATATAACAAATATAAAAACCTATAAAATTGAAATTCATTTCACTGGTCAAACCATTTTTTAATTTTCTTAAATTAAGTTCGGTTTTCGGTTAAACCATCGGTTTTATGGTATTTAACTGAAACCGATATTTTAAAAAATAAGGACCTAAGACCGGACTTAAATTATCGGTTCGATTAAGGTAAACCGAAACTAACTTGCTAAGCCCTACTAAATGGTGGTTAAATGAAAAAAAAAATATAGAGGGTGATTAAATGAAATACTAGATAAATAACTGGGGATTTTGTGCAATTTACACCTAATTAATTGAGCAAAAAGAGGAATGTCACTCTTTTGAAATTATCACATATGCGTAAGGGTAAGATAGTAAGTGTGGGGAAGTGCATAATATCTGTTGCTCCTTGAATAACTGTAGTAGATTTCTCTATGCTATGGTGTTTCCTTTTCATTGGCTAACGAAAGTGTCCTCACATGGAGGCATAAAAAAAATATGGTGCTTCTGCCTTCTTCTCATACTATAATCATCAACGCCGCTTTCATACCAATTAACCAGTTCAGATTTCACAGCTAATCCAGATTCTCTAGTTTTCTGCTGATTTTTGTCTATCTGATTCCCTCCAATTCAAGTTACAACAAGATCAGATTTCCTCCATCGATGGATTGACTGCAGTTCAATTTATTCAGCAAGTAGAACCGATTCTCGTGAATTTTTCTTCTATTTGTTAGTTACTTGCTAATTCCATGGATTCAGATCTTCAACCTCATCAGTACCACCACCATTTCCAAGGCCAATTTCAGCTTCCGAAACAACAGATGAGTTCTGGCGGCGGTGGTGGACTTACTCGCTACCGCTCTGCTCCGAGCTCCTATTTCACTGCTTTCACGGATCCTACCGTCGGAGCTGCCGGAGCAGGAGACTTGTCGCTGCCTAAGCCTCTAAGCCCTGACACAGAGGCTTTCCTCGCTAGGTTTGTGCAGAGCGTCACAGACTCAGGAGAAGGAGGCTTCGATGTCGATTCACCGGCGGTGCAACCGGATTTTCCGGTTGTTGTGAAGCAAGAAGCCGATCAGCAGCTCCCTATTAGTAATACTGGATCTCATCCATCGATTTACCATAGCAGCAACAAACCTCCGCTTGCCAGACGCAGCAGTAATTCAATTGGAGGCTCGAGGTGCGGGATGGAGAGCAATTTCAGGGTCCCGAACACGAACTTCACGCCGATGAAGATGGAAACCGGCCTCCGTGCAAATGTTTCGAGTCTTACCAGACACAGAAGTTCCCCTGCTGGCCTCTTTGACGACATTATCATCGAAAATGGTATGTCTCCATTCTCTCTCTTTTATTGTTCTTATTTCTCAATTTGGAAACAACACCGCTAAAAGAGGAAAGAAGAATTTGGTCAACGATTCGATCTATCATCACCGCGAGAAAAATCTGATCGAGTGAATTTTGAAACAATCTCAGGCTATTTAGTGAGCAGAGGATCTGAAACAGAAAACTATGGATCTAGTAACATGTCAATCAACAACCAGGAATTCTCTTCTCCAGCGAGCAAGGTGAATAATGAGATGAATTTACCTAGCGCAAACGCCGACGATTCTAACTTCGTCAACAATTTCCCAGTTGACTCCTGGAACGATTCGTCCTTATTTTCTGATCAATTTTCCCGGCCGGAAAGCGGTGTTGGAGAACTGAATCGATCTGACAACCAGGTAGCTATTAATTTAGGCGGTGTTAGTCTATAATCTGTACTGGTATTTCTTGTGATCTGTGAATTAATAACTTGGCGGTGGATTTTGGAAATTCATAAAAAAAAACAGGAAGAAAAGGAAGAAAGTAGAAAAAGGCCATTGGGGCTATTGGCTCACCATCTGAGCTTGCCGCAAGCATCACTGGAGAAACTGATGCAATTGCAGGATACCGTTCCTTGTCAGATGAGAGCCAAACGTGGTTGTGCTACACACCCTAGAAGCATTGCTGAGAGGGTACTAAATTTAAACTTTAATATAGTTTATCGCTTAATAAGTATCTTGAATTTGAAGTTTGGGGATTGATGTTTGAGAGATTTATGCAGGTAAGAAGAACCAAGATTAGTGAAAGGATGAGGAAGTTGCAAGATCTAGTGCCCAACATGGACAAGGTTAATCTCGAACTTGATAAATTGATGATCTACTGTTGATTGGTGTTTGATTTGATTGATATGGGGATATCTTTTGGTATTATTTGCAGCAAACAAACACATCAGACATGTTAGATTTTGCTGCTGAATACATCAAAGACCTTCAGAGACAAGTGCAGGTTAGTGCTCATAATCTATTTCTTGCACCTTTCAGATCACTTTCAAATGTTAATTTTTAGAAGTTAATCAGAATTAAGAGGTTTAATGATCTCTAAACATCCCACAGGTCACTCTATATTTGGTTAAGATATGGTAAACTAATGTGTAATCCAATCCATATTTCCATAATAAGTGGTGGTTGAATTGAATACTTGATAGTGATGGCGTGGGTACTGCTGTACTGACGTTGGTCCCCCATCTTCTTTGGCAAAATCTTCATCTGAAAGCGCGCACTTTGTGTTCTTTCTCCATAACTTTAAGCAGATTAAGTTGCTATATTAGTATGATTATATTCTCATGTTTGTGCTTTTATCCATTTAGATTCGTTAAACAATATTTTAATTTCAGCTATTTTAGATTAAAAAATGCTTGATATTTTCTACAAAATGATTTTTTTAATATATACAAAACTCTAGAAGGATAAATATTTTATTATAAAGACAGTATATCCGTCCTCTATTTATTCCATCTTAGACCTGTGATATCATACATATATAGATTATAGATTAAAATACATGAAATCACCATTAAATAGCTACTCTTTTTGTTACAAAATAACACTTTACATATCACTTTTTTGTAAAATCACTTGGAGAAGTAGATTTATTTTAATCAACCACTCACTCTTATTTGATGTTTAGAATATGTCAAAAGTTGATATACTATGATTTTATCATGATAACATATATTTTTCCATAAAGCAAAAAAAATGTAGTGGTAAATTAAAATATTTAGATATATTTTAAATATAAAATAAAGGATGGGTAGTTATCTAGTTGATCGAAAAAAAAAGAGGATAATATTGTGAAACTTGAAATTGAACTGATGATTTTGTAAAAAGTATGCTATTTTGGGATTCCTATTTTTGTATAGATCGATGCATTGTTCCAATCGGTGTGAGTATGTGGTGATCCATTTGGGATTTCATTCCTATTTTTTGGGACTAAACAACTTATATATTAAAATAAAAGGGTGCTCTTCCTTCCATGCCACGATTTATGCTCCTTTCAAAGTTTTTTATATTCATTTTTTTATTTAATATTTTTCGCAATAATATACTCATATTGTTAAATGAACGACGTCGGATTTACATGCATAAATGACGCGTATTGAGACCGCGCGACATATTTCTTTGTAAACCTATGCTTTTTTTTTTATTTCTGTTTGAATTTGTGTCAGCAAAGATAACTAACACGCGGTTTCACTGCGCGTTAGTTATGCGCTAGTAATTCTGACACAGTGAATTTATCAATCCGTTAGTATACATACATTGAATTAATACTTTAATAGCACAGTTTTATTGATTTATATGATATTTTATTCTCTTTTAAAAACAACATATTGTTATATATTTATACAATATTTATTAACCTAAATTACAAAATCCTCAGAAAACACAGTACGTCAGCTAATACTAATTGTATATCTTTTATGTACAGACATTATCAAGTAAGCGGGCGAGGTGTACTTGTTCATGAACTTAATTACAAAGCTGTGGTACGTGTTGAAGCAAACTACCAAATAAGGGATGAATATATATAGAAGCAAGTACATGTCGAAATACCTAAAGGGAACCAAGAAAGGTAATGTTATTAATTAGCTAAAATGGTGAGACTAGTAGTAGGTTGTTTTGGTATTATTTCCTGTTCTGGTAATCAACGTTGGATTCAAGTTTTATTAGGTTTATGATAATGATATTAAAAATTAAATTTGTACTTGAACTTATGGTATCTCTAAATGTATAGTTAATGCTTTTCGTGCCTAGAAATATGATCCACATTTCCTATGTTTTGTGATTAGAAAGATTAGTGTAGATAGACATGTTTTTCTTATCAATTAATCATATACAGTGGAAATCATATGTTTGTTTGGTATGATAAACTGTTGGAGATAATAAGGTCCCACGTCGAAAGATGGGGACACTCCGAGCCTAGTATATAAGGTCGGTGGACTACTCCTCCTATTGTCAATTAATTTTTGGATGGAATTTCGCCGGGTTTATGTGTTGGGCTTAGACATAATGCGCATGTGCGCTCGTATGCACACGACCCCCGCTCTACCGGTCCAAACCCAACACATAAACCCGACGAGGTTCCATTATAAAACCAATTGGCTAGGCTCGAAGTGTCCCCAACCTTATTACCTCCAACATAAACGTTTATAAAAAGGGTAAACTCAAATTTTCAAACTTTGTTCAACAAAAAAAATCAACCTATTTTAATACTAAAGTAAAAATATTAAAATGTCAAAATTTATTGGCGGTCCTATCATGCTGTATGTTTGAATGATATTTTTGAATTTAAAACTTTTTGGATTATTATTTTTTATTATTATAAGTTAACATTTTAATAGAATAAAAATTATATTTATACACTTTTGTCATTTATTTATTAAAAGATATGAGGGATTTTTGTTAACAAAAGTGTGTAATGATGATTTTAGAAAAGAAAAATTATCAGGTGATTTATGCAAATTTTCAAATTTGATGTGGAGATTTATGTAAATTAATGGGTATTTTTTCCAAAGTAATGGGTGGTGTGATGCAAATCAACATACTTAGGGGGTGGTTTTATGCTATTTACCTAAAAATATGAAGAAAACAAAAGGGGGGACAGGTGGACTCGGTGAGTCCTAATGAACATGAAAAGGCCATTGAGATTTGGGATGGGGACCTTCAACGTTTTTGGCTTCACACGATTCAAATAATATAACTTAATCATGCCTTTAAAGTTCATTTGTCTCATAGCGGTTATCATGTGACATTTGTTTCGATAATCTTAGTTTATTTTCAGCATTACAATTTTTATTCCCTTGTCGATCTATCTTTATGAATGAGAGTGAATGACAGTTTGACACGTACAAATATTCAACTAGACATCACCATGTGAAGAAAAGGATCTTTATCAACACGGAACTAGACTTATTTTATCCACTTTACTAATGGTATGTGAGATAAGTTCTTCTGTAGTCAAGCATTTTGAGTAGATTGTATTTTGGGTGGTTGATTGTATAGTTGTTATTACTTGGTTTTGTAAAATATAAAAGTCTAACGTAAACTCTAATTGATGTTTGGTAAAAAAAATAGTTTATGAGTAGTTTTTTAGAATGAATTTTAAGAAAATAAAAAATAAAAAATCTTTGAAATTAAAATTATAAATAAATTTAATCATCTATCCAATAATATATGAAGGCTATCTACTCTACCAAACAACTTTTAAAACTTTGAAATATACTTAGGCCCTGTTCGGCGGAGTTTTTTTTTAGAGTTTTAGAAAAAATAAAAGCTAATGGGTGTTCGTTACGGTAGTTTATTTGATTGAATAGCTTTTTTCTTAGATTTTTCGGAAACTTTTTGGTTCAATTTTGAAAAGCTTCAAAGGATAGCTTTTTTGTGTAGACTATCGAATTTATTTTAATTTTACCCCTTATAGCTACCTATTTTTAACTTTTTTTTTGTTTTTTTTAATTTTTGGTAAATTCACCATAAAAATCTATCTACAAATCTACATTATCAGACAACTATTAGATTTTTCATTAGATTTTCGAAATTTACAAAGCTATTTAAAACTCTACTAGATAATCTACCCAAAAACTAAAGTTACACAAAAAAATTTAAACTACTCAATAATCTAACTTTATCCAACAGAGCCTTAGTAATCTACCCAAAAAGGTAGACCACAAAACTTTTAAAACTTTGAAATCTACTTAGTAATCTACCCAAAAATATATAGCGAACAAGGTCCTAAATAAACAGTTTTTATTACTAGTAAAAAGTATGGATTATGCAAAATACCTATCATTTTTGCAAGGTAAATATGAAAAATGCCAAATAGGGTATAGTTAGAAAGTTTCACTTTATTTTTTTTATATGGCTAAAATAGACATGGTTCTTAAATTTAAAGAAAAGTATATGGTTAAATTGTACTAGTTTTTTGTGCAAAATAGGATAAATTGTGTATGGGGATGGGCAAGTGAAGCCCAAACATACATTGGGCCCAACCATATATTGAGCTCGTATTCAGTTCATCGAGTAAAAGGCCCAAAAGTTGGGCCCATAATTGTGTCTCCTTTTCCGTGAGCTTCTTCTTAGTTATTGTGCATGAAAATATGCAATTTTCTACATTGGGAAATTTATTGTCTTTTTTATTTTATATTTTTTAGAATTATATCTAAGGATTTTTTTTATCTTTTGAATGTTGTCTTTAGCCTTTATAGTTTTTCGGGATATACACTTTTATCATTTATAACTTTATAATTTAAAATTTTGTGGAAAAAAGTATAACTGCTTTTGTAGTTATTATTAATAATCATTTTAAATCCTAAAGGTATATAAAAATTTCCGGAATGAATAATTATATTTTTGTTCCCTTTAAGTGTAGTAAGTGTTAATATATTAATGGTAGAAGAGTATAATACGAAAAAGTTTAAAGTTTAGAGGCACGTTCTGAAAATCAAAAAACACTTTATTATAATCCGAAAAAAAATTAAAAATACCATCCAAAATTTCTATTAAATATATATACCTTGATTGACCGAAGAAAAAAATCAAGGTCCTTACTAACCTCAATTAGTCAATGGGACTCCCCAAATGGACCTTGGTCTAATACTTCTCCAACTTTCTAATACAACATTTATCACATTAACTAGGATGTTGACCCTAAATAAAACAAATGAACATGTATACTTTGATCATTCACATTATAAATGGGTCAAATTCAACAAAAAAAACATAAAAGCGTTCACATTATAGTAGTCTTTAAATGCTTAACACATTAATAATTATTACACTATTTGAATATCTAACAAATTAGCATGGTTAATAAGAGATGCTGGTGGGATCTGGATTCATGGAGTGGCGTGTAACCTGGGTGTGACGACGGTTCCGGCTGCTGAACTATGGGGAGTTGTACATGGATTAAATCTCGCATGGGAGTTGGGTTTCCGAAGAGTTTGTTTGGAAGTGGACTCAACGAATGTGGTGGATCTAATCAAGAAAGGGGTCTGTTCGTCGCATCCTCTTTCGAGCCTGGTTTTAAGATGCCAAGGCTTTTTTAACCGAGATTGGTCTATTGATCTTGGCCATATTTTTCGGGAAGGTAATAGGGCAGCTGATTTGATTGCTAATTTTGCTTTCTCTTGTGAAGTAGGGGTTCATCGACTTCCTACTCCGCCGTCTTGTGTTTTAGCTATTTTGTTGGATGATCTTCGGGGAGTTAGCCTCCCCCGGATGACTCGCTTATAATTGTTCTGTTTTCTTAAGAATGAATAAATTGGAGTAGTGTACTCCCTTCATACCAAAAAAAAAAACAAATTAGCATGGTTATCATTACCACGACCTTTAAATATGTAGCAAATAATATGGTTATCAATATCACAATTTTTCACTTTAACATTCAACCGGAAAATGGGGTTTTAGTTTTAATTAATACTCCATATCACAAGAGGCGTTCACACAATTCGGCCACTTAAAACGTCCTTCACGGCATGGGTCCGGTTTGGGCCAAACCGTCAAACCGGCGGTTTAGGTTTGCTGGTTTAGCAAAACTGTGGGATCCTGGTTTAGGTTTAGTTTAGGTATGGTTTTCGGCCAAACCTAAACCGGCGGTTAAACCGCCGGTTTGGTTAATTTTTGTTTATTGGACCAAACCGTTGGTTTAGTAAATCAAACCGGCGGTTAACCGCCGGTTTGATCCAGTTTCTTTTTTTTTTTAAATAAAAATCGCCGATTTGGTTTTTCCCGGTTTAGGTTTGGGTCAAACATAAACCGGCGGTTCCTAAACCTAAACCGGCGGTTTAGATTTAGGACCCAAGTCTCCACCACTTCAAGAAGGCACCAAAACCACGTCGTTTCTTTATTTAAAAAACCGAGAAAAAAAGAGAGTTGACGTTTATACCAACATCGATCCCGGGATTACTATCACCTCTTTGATGACATATCAAAAATTCCGATGAAAAAATGACTACGACTACGCAATACGTAGCCGTAGTAGGGTTTAAAAAACAATTTTTTTTACGCCTACGCATTTTGGTATAGCACGAAACCTTTGTACGAATATCATTAACCCTCAAACACTCGGTCGTGGAAGTTGCAATGATGTCATTTTCAAGCTCTCTTCACTGAATTTCAGAGAAGCTTCGATCATGCATATATGCTGAAGATTAGTGGAAATGTAAGGTTTACTTCTAGAGGGTTTCTTCGACTTCAACGACGATGAAGCCATGCGTAACTCCTCTTAGTAGAGTATTCCACATAAGGCCAAATCCATCGTCAATCTTTGAACATTTCCGCCTACAAATTATGTACTTCCAAATCGCATATTTGTTTTTTATTTTTATATATAACAATATTCGCAATTCAACTACATATTAAACACCTAAATCCTTCCCATTACCAGTTCCTAATTTGTTGACCTTTCAAAATCTGCTTCAAGATTCCTTCCTCTTCATCAACTACCTTACCTCTCTCAACGAAGTTCCACAAATTCATAGTAAATTTCGATCGAATTCACTTATACATCAATTGATGAAACTCGGTTTCAAGAAGAACATGGATCGAAGCCGATTATCATCAGAATCATCGTCTTCAGCATCATCTTCGGCGTTTTCGAGGAACGCGATGGTGTTAGCGGTGGAGTGCATAAGAGGAACATCAAACGCCGAAGAGTGGAGCGGAAATCTTCTTCACACCGGTGATATAGTCGAAGAGCTTCAGATCGGAGCTCAGATTCATCGATCGCCGTTTAAGAACGGAAAATCAGGTGTACAGAAGCTTCTGCGAAGCTCTTTCAATAATCATCAGACATCAATCACTGTTCGAGTTGTCCGGCGTGAAAGAAACGGCGGATCTGGCGAGTTGTCGGAGTTGCAAGCGTGTATTGTGCCTACTGTTTTGGGAGGGAAGAAGCAGTATGTGATTAGAGCCATCAATGATCCTCATTACGCAATTCGGTTCTTCGATCGAACGGAGGCTCAGTGCTTGGAGTTGCAAGGTTCTAATTTTATCCTTATTCTCTTAATTTGGTTAGCATGACTTGTCTAAATCGGTTAACCGTGAGCTTTCGTGAATTAACTTTTGGTTAACCAAACAATTATAAACACGAGTATCGGTGGACCGGTTGTTACAGTTTTTCTCATTGATTCATCCAAAATGGTAAATTGTACGGCTCTCTAAAACCGAAACAGAATTGTTAAATACACAGCGTCGGAATTACCAATGTATAATTGACGTGCGTGTTAGTGCTAAACGCGCAATCTCAATACGAGTAAGTGTATTTAACGTCTCAACCAAAAATATTCATGGTTCGATTAACAACAGTCTTTATAAAGAATATTAGTTGGTAAACTAAAAATAATCGGTTTTAACTATTATATGGACAATCTAGTTTTTGTTTTATTTTAAAGATGGACCATTCCTATTAACATGGTTGATGACGTTGTCTTTAGTTGCTAAATTGCGCCATGCGCGCACATTGCAATTAAATCGTAATTCGTTATACTATGGTCCGTATAAATTAAAAAAGAAGAAGAGAGATTCGTATGAATGGTACGAAATTGCAGTTCTATGTTATTGGTCAACTATAATATGAATATTCATTATATACGTAATGGTACGAGTAATCTAGATATCGATAGATTTGTTGTTGATAGAAATATTCCGGTCAAAGGTCCACCTACTGCCTTAATTTAATCTTTTTTTCTTGTTTAGTTGATTTGGAAAGATGTTGTATATTGATACATTTTATATTAAGGATAAATTCTTTCTACAATGAAAATCTGTATTTAATTTGCATTATAGTCTCATGTACATCTGAACTAAGGCACTTTATTGAATTGGATCCAACTTATAATTTTTGTTAAGGTTTGTGAGTTTAGCTCACTTGACCTTTGATGTTATTATTTATGTTTTACAGTATAATAGTTTAGATCTCACAGTACATGGTTTGTTTGTTTGCGAAAACGTAGGTTGGATATTTATTAACAATAATTAGTGGATAAATTTTGTTTATATTTTTCTAAGTAATAGTTTATAAATAATAGCATATAATAATCTTCAAAAAAATTGGTGGGTTAATTGTTTAAAGTTAAAAAATTGGGAATCTAACCCTAAAGTTTATATTCATAAATTTTGTTGATATTCCGTTAATAATACATAATTGTAGTTGACATTCCGTTAACGGTGCAATTATTTAACGTATTGTCAACAAAAGAGATTCAGAAAAAATTCAAAATTTTGTTGACAATACAATTATGAATTGTCAACAATATTAACCGTGGTTGTGAACGGACTTTAGGCAAAAATTTTGGGGAAAGAATCAATTTAGGAAAATAAACTTTTATTGATTAAGTGATCAAAAACTAAATGAGAAAAAGTTGATGGGTTAGATTTTTAATCATGTTAGTTAAAAAATTGAGCCTAATAAGCTTCTTTACAGTACATAACCTATTTCCATCAAGTAAAAGCTTAGTATTTCCAATGTATATACATAATTTCAGCGTCAAGAAGCTCAAGAATACATTACGCACTTGATTCGGCACAACTGCAAGATGGATATGTAGCATATCCATGGGAGAAGAGGATGCAAGGGGTGTTAAAGATCCCAAACTCAAGCAGTTTTATCTCTATCCTTTTCCTACCAAAGTCTTCAGATGATTCAAAGGCTCCACTTACTCGCTATAACGACATTGAATACACTCTTGCCAGAGCAAATGCATGGCTTAATGCCTCTCAGGCTTCTGGGGTTCCCATTGTTTTGTCTAGTATCCAAACCGAATCGCTCCTTACAAAGGTATATAATTAAGCTCCTAAATCCTTCTCTGAGTTAATGATTTCACATTAACTAAGGGTATGCAATTGGATCGATCTGATTCAAATGTCCGAATACTCAATCCAAATCCGTATCTGATTTGGAAGTGTTTGGATACCCTATAATTTAATTCAAATCAGACATCTGAATTTTTATTCTTTATTGAAGAGTGGGCTGTGTATATTGGATAGGCTGAATATTCGTTCCGGATATCCAGTATATCCAAGTAACTGGTACCCAAAAGACCGAACCGGAATTTTAAACAACAAATCATTTCGGATCATGAGTTTTTTTGGTCATGATCGATTTTGTCTGCAACAATTGAATGACTTAGCAATGATCTGCAAATTTGATGCAATGCTGCTTAATTTCTCATGTCTAACTGGGCGACTGATCAAGCAGATATCTGGAGAGAGAGCTTCTTGTAAGAATACCTCATCAGTATCTGATCTATCCAGTGTCGCCAATGCAAGTTTGTATGGATTTGAGGACTACCACGGCATTGATATTGGTGTTGTTCGAGCGGTTCGGCTCTGGTACTCTCCCATAGGAGACGAATATAGAGTGACTGTAGACATAAAGGAGGGTGATACTAAGCTTGGTTTTGCCATCAGCCGCACTGAAGAGGTAAATTATGTGCAAAGAATTATACAAGTTACTTTCTGTATTGCTCGACTCGCCGGAGGTGTTTTGAACCTTTTTTACAATGATGTGAGGGGTCAGGGTATCCCCGTGCGCTGTCTTCTTAGCCCGTTTTTATTTCAATGAAGCGCATCTGGAAGTGCTGTCTTCTTAGCCCGTTTTTATTTCAATGAAGCGCATCTGGAAGTGCGGAGGTCACCATACCTCCTTACACCAATAGAAAAACTATACCAAACATCATGCTCTAGTACACTACCAATCTGGCCTGATAATGATGACTGATCTTTTGACAGGGTTTCATATACATTTCATCAGTTCTAGAAGGAGACGAAAACATACCTTCAACGAGGTCAGGCCTAAGCAAACTGCAGAAGGATGCAACTAGGGCCGGAAAGCTCCTGGTTGTATCAAGAATAGATAACCAAAAAGTACTGCCTTGGCTAGTCTCTTCATCAGGAGGACTCAGATGCTTTGACACAGTCTCTCTCAGCCAGAAGCTATCATTGCATCGCCATGCTGGCGTGACAATGCTGATTCATGTATTTATGTGGACCCAAGAGCAACCATCCATCACTCCGGAGGCAGCCAAGATGGTACCGTTGTTAACAGAGTATCCATCTACCCAGGGACAAGATTCAGAGTTGAGTGATGAAGATGATGCAATCGAGTTGAGGCTTGACAGAGATGTTGCTGGTGAAGCATCTTTCCGATTTGACAAGTTTTCACTTGAAAATAGTTGGGTATGACTCCATGCCAAAAATCTCAATGCTAACTTTTCCATTCCATATTCGATTGTTGTCTGGTTTTGGGATTTTACAGCAAATAGATAGTATGTTTAGGTTGCATATGTTTATGTAAAAATAATTGTTTTAGTTAGAAGTTTATGTCAGTAATCAGCCACAGACAATCAGGAAACTGATCTCCAAAGGAAATAAAGTGATTCCTTTTCAACATTCTCTTCCTCACAATATGAGTTGCAACTTACAAGCTTGTGAAAATCATGATGCTATCTAGGATGTTGAATTGTTGGTTGAACATTATCTTCACCTTTCCACGATTGCTGTCTTTGAGAAACCAGTAGCAAAGACGCTTGCTGACACATTAAAAAAAAAAACCGAAATCTTATGTGACAAGTGTATATGTTTTGACAATTCTAAGCATAAATGATAGTAGAAAACTAACCCTGGTTCCTGCAACAATGGTGCCATTCAAAGGGTGTACAGCACATGCAGCAACAGTCTCTGACAAAGGGACGAATCGGTTTTGCCTCACTCTGGTTGTGCTTGCGTCCTCTCTATACAAACAAATTTCAATTACTAGCATTCATTTTTAATAGTCAATGTTTTATGCAACAAGAATAGTTTGCTGAGAATTTTGAATATTTCATACAGAAACAGATTATAGAAAGGGTTTCCTACCTATAGTCTACATGACTAGGAGAGTACGGATCAGGACAGAAATCCAGAATATATAGCCCGTTGCTAGATGATGATCCAACTGCATAGATCTGATTGACCGATATAATATTTAGTAAAAAATGCATAATCTAAGGAAGACAGCAGGTAGTTTTTTATGAGGGATATGGTTTACGCCGGTTGCTGAAACCCATGATGGTTTCCTTGAGTATGATATATTTGAAGACACATTTGAGTCATTCCTGCATAATTCAAAACCCTGGAAGTGATCAATATGGTGTTTTCTGTTTAGGTAGTAAGCAGATTGGTTGATAGACTTGCAATTTTATGCTCTGACCAAAAAAAGTTCAATTTATCTTCATTTAACGGAACAAAACACTTACAGCCAGGCTGGAGGAGGGCAATGAATATGTGTAACTTTTGTACTGCTGACATCAAGGACACCAGACCTGAATAATTTTCAGTGCTATAAGTGCAAGGATGGAGGAAGGTTGAAAGACTTTTTACTGCAAGAACTTTAGTTTTGAGAAACTTATGAAGGATGAGTAACAATGTGACATTTCTAAGTGATAACTCACCAACCATCGTCAAGATGGAACGCCAATTGATGTGCACTCGAGGGGTCCTTATCAATTGAGTGAATCTCCTTCGTAATTATATCTGATTGTGCCTAAGATAGAGATAGAGAAAGACAAAGTTCATTGGAGAATTACTGAGGCAAAACGAGAAGCACAAAATATAGCAGTTGAAGCTTCCACCTGCGATTATTGTTAATAAAAAAATATTAAAGTAGCTTTATATTCAAGAATTTTGGTTTACCTTTAGAGGCTCGATTCTCTTAAGCAGTGATACTAATCTGATTGATGTCAATGGGAGAGAGGATGCCTGAATGGATCCAGGAAATTAGTTAAAAGTCTAAAAGTATCAAATGACATGCAAAACATCAAAAGGCGATCATTAACCTCCTTATTACTAGCAAAAGCAGTAGATGTCCTTCCTCCACGAAGGTCCCACACGTGTACAAACCCAAGCTTGTCCGCTCCAAATACAATCTGAAAGAGCATACCAAAATCAGTATTGGTGAAGAATTATACAGTCTTGAATTACTGAACATAGTAATAAGTATTAAGTAAAGGCTAAGAACATCTGTTATGTAAGGCACAATCTCAGAGTCGAGGTATTGTATACTTAGGAAACATATAGCATAGCTGAATCCACAGAGTTATGTTTCATCGTATTCGTCATCCAATAATCACTCAGCAATGGAAATGCATACTTGCAGCTGATGTACAACATAAAAAAACCTGATTCTCGTGATGCAACTCTATGCTGTTAAGTGGACTTCGAGAGATTGTGCCAAGCTCCAGACATGGAAGTTTGTTTACTCTTCTATCCCATACAAGAACTGAACCACGGGTATCTGAAGCAACGACTCTGTTGAGAAAGGTAATTAAAAAACGTGAAGTTGACATAAGTTAGGCATAATATTTCTTAAGTTTGTGTGAGGGAGAGGAGAATACAAGAGGACAATTAGATGCCAGAACATTTTGCTGAAAATAGCACGATAGATACTTTCAGCATTTATTTTTCATACATTACTTCATTGTTTTTAACTGTAACAACTGTAATCATTTGGGTGTAGGCAGCCCTCCAATCATTGAGAAAGAAAAACAGAAGGTGTTTACAAATAAATAAATATACAAATACATAATTAGTCATACAATCGGCCTAGAAAAATAGATTGAACAAGGAGAAACCGTCATAGGGATTAATCTGAACACATAAGCATCAAGTTTCATCCACTATTTTGCCCCTACCCGTGTTTAATTTACAGCTGCAGGCATGAAGATTAGATAAACCTTGTATGTGTCAAGAGTATGAAATATTCCCCTTGGGGCTTGTCTTTGTATATTATTAGGTATACAAAGAGATACACAATTACAGGTGTAATTACACAAATGTCCTTAGGCATACAGTGTGTATTACAACCATTGATGCCTATAGTGTTTGTAGGAAAGAAAGACCAAGGATAGTTTTTAAAAAAAAAGAGTACCAGCAACTTAAATACTATACCATTGAGTTTATATTAGTTATAGAGTTATACCTTGTATCACTGTCTGTAGGAAAAATAACATCTGAAAACCCCTTGTATGCATTAAAACCATTAATGTCCACAGTGGTCCGCTTTCTCAGCACCTTCAATGGTGTTCACAATAAATAAACATATAATCAGTCACTCAATTTAAGGTTCATAACCAGCAAACAATAAGAAATTAAGCATGTAAAAAGAGAAATGAATTCACCTCAATTGGCTCCGAAGAATCATAAGCAACATCAAAGATAAGAACTTCATTCTTTTTCAGAGATGTGCAAGCAACCTGTGAAAGCATTGGCAATGAAGCAAGATAGCAAATGCAATTATTAAAATGGTGCAATGGCTATCAGCCTATCATTTGACCAATATCATCAGCTTTATAACATTGGACGGGCAGCAAAATGTATAATGGTTTGGAGGTGGAGCAGTCAAATAGAATATCATGGAATATAACAAATGAGGAAGCAGGAAAAACTTTAAATAAATAAATAAAAATTGATGCTAAACTTCCAATAAATTAAATGACAAGTTACTGGCTTACTGCAGCAATGCCATTAAGTTCATCCAACTCGTATCACACATGTTGCATGCAGAAGAACTATCTTTAAGGAGCCGAGAAACAAAAGATAACCTCGTCCTGATTGGCGGGGTTCCACCGAACAGCATCAAATTGTGTACATGGATTAATGTGTAACAGATGTTTTGCCTCATCCTCTAACACTGAAATAAACCCATTCAATTCCTTCACACTTCGAAGTTAACACATAATAAAACACAACAAATATACTAGCTACAAAAGTAACAAAAACTCTTTAGATAAAGAACAGGTCAATCAATTGATGAAAATTTGTTTGAAAAACTCTTTAGATAACATCAATCCTTTACTGCAAGTCTGTAACAGTTGAACATGCCACTAGAGCTTTGGCATGACAAGCTTCCTTCGACAACCACACACACCCCACATTTGCACACTAAATATCAGTTGCCAGAAAATAGAAAAGAGTCAATTTCAGAGCAAACTAAAAAATCACAAAACTCACATTTTGATCTTCCATTACTCAAGCAATAGAGAGAATCAAAGTCGTGAATCGTCAAGCACCCAGCCTTAGTTACAGAGGCCACGAAGATTCCCTGTCTCAAACAACAAGAACAAAATCAACCCCTTTACCACTTCCTACATATTGCCAGAAAGTGGATGATAAAACACATATACATGAAAATCGTGTAATATGGAAACAGTCTATCAGAGCTAGTACATTGTAGACATTCAAGTGCAAAATGCAGCACAGATCACGTGTTCAGCACTCACCTTGTTGTCAAAATCAAGTGCAGACACACCATATCTGGAAAGAAAAAAAAAAGCTAAAGATGACAAGCTAGAAATGGAGTAAAATATTAAGATAGAGATTGGCAAAATCATTGGATGCAGAGATCTAACTAGGAAAGAGTTGGTTGTTCTACAGGCATTGGCTTAGCGTGTGCTTTAACATGACAATGATTGAAATATTATACAGGATCCATAAGAAACCATATTCTTATGAGACAACTCAGGATGAACCCAAATGAATTTTTGTACAGAGGAGAAACTCTAACCTCCCAAAAGCGGTTTCTTGATGCATGGCCATGGGGTTCACGATCTTATTCAGCTAGATAACGCAGTTAAAGATTGTGTTAGTTAAGCACCAAATATGTATGAAAGCCGCGAATTATCAGGATCATAATTCTATGAAGCATATATTATTACTGTAAAAAACGGTCAACATACACTCTACTCGCGAATTAAAGCATGACAAATAGAAATTCGATGAGAAGTAGTGATTCCACATACGTGGGTTGCGCATGCATCTCCTCCATTGATGTGATACGAGTGAGGAAACGCGCCGACCTTATTCCAACAACATACAAAAGAAACGCAAAGTTTAAGCAACTGGAATTGAACAGGACAAAGACGAGTAAGAACTGATGAAATAGACGTATACCTCGGAGTAAGACTGAACTAGCAAGGCTTGAATGTCGCGGCGATAAGTCGATCCGAAACGGCCATTCAATTCCACTTCCGTTCGCTTCCACCTTGGCCTTCAATTTTGAAGCCAAATCCAACATCAATTTGAATGACGAATTAGGGCTTCTGTAATATTTCCAATCAACAGTACAAGAGTAGTTGCGAATTTCACCTTAGAACTGGTTTCGAAAATCCCGGCGAAGAATCAACCGGGCCCACGTAGCGATTCATTGGAAGCCCGCTATCTTGGCAGTCGCAGATTCTCTTTCGATGGAGGCTCCTCGAGTCCTCGGACCTCCGGTAAAGAGAAGTGTGATATCGGCTCACTTCCCGCCTGTTTCCCGCCAATTATATCTTGCGAATTTAGCTTGTAACCCTAAAATATTGTAAATTTTCATTCGGTGTGCATAATTTTCTAAAAACTGATACCTGCACCGTGAGGACTTTTTTTTTTAATAATAAAAAAAGCCCGCTACTATTTAGCGCATATTTTTTTTAATAATACGTGACGGACAAATGTGCGTGATTTAGTATTTTTATCGAATTTGTCCGTCACGGACAAAGTACGTTTGTCCGTCACGGACAAGCATAAATCTTTATTTTACAAATAAATATATAATATATTTATTTTATTATATTATATTTTAGGATAAATAATATCTTTATTTTATTTTAGATTAAATTAAAAAAATATTTTTGAATAAATAATAAATAATATCTTTAGGATAAATAATATATTTTTTTACATAAATTAAAATTCATAAATCTTATTTTCGGAAAAGAATTGTTTTTGATCATTAAAGTTGAAATCATTAACCGTGTGTTTGAATTTAGATTTTTAAGCATCGATTATAGCCATGTTTTTAAAGAACCTAACGGTAGTTGGAGGTTCGAAAAGAATTTTTTTTGTCTGTCCGTGACGACCAACACGGATATATTATGGCACAATTAGTTAATCTTGTTTAGTTCAACTTGTTTATTTAAACTTTACAATCAGACATATTTTCTTAAGGTTTAGTCATTTATATGGTTATCGTCTATATTTAGTTAAATATAACTCAACAAGTTAAGTACGAAGTTTTAACATACAACGAAACAAGTTTAAACATACACAAAAATGTAGACATAAGATTCAAAAGTTTAAACTAACAATACAAACCCAATAAAAGTGCATACACAAGCTTACTCGTCATCGTCATGACGAGTACCACTACCCTGTCCATGATCGTAAGATCCGTATGAATAATCTCGGAGATCAGAAAAATAATCTACATAAGTGCGTAAGTCCTGATGCAGGGAAGGAGGGACAGAAGGATCACCAATGTACTACCTAAACCGTGTAGCATAATTGTGAGGGTCGAGTCCATCAAATGTCGGAGGTGGAGGTGGAGGTGGAGGTGGAGGTGGATGCATCTGTTGAACACCAGGGCGTATAAACCGGTGCGATCGGTCTGTATATCACGCCATATAATCGTCGGTGGCGGTATATCCAAGGCCGTAACGTGAAGTCATCTCCTCAACCTTGATGTGATGGTGCTCCCATCTATCTCACGCCCAGCTACCTCGAGGATAGCCCACTCTGTAGCTCCTGGGATCCTCGACCCTAATAGCATAATAAGGTTGTATGAACGGAGGCGGAATCGTCTGAATGTATCCAAAAGCCCTCATGTTCCTGTATGGATCGTAGGGCTATGATACGTCCATAAAAGTCAACAGTCCGTGGAACAACGAACGTTGTAACTCTCCATGAGTGAAGTCCAACTGACCGTATGGCTGTCAGTTCACCTGTTTAACAAACAAACAAAATTGTTAGAAAATAAACACTTAAATTAACAAAAAGGTTACAAGTATGCACATAACTGGACCTGTCTGGTCTACACTCATCTCATCAAGCATACGTCTGTAGTCACGGGTGTCCCTCCTAACAGGTCTGATGTCAAATCTCGCTCCCCAAGGCATCTCAGGCTCCCACCCCTCCAAAATCTCCGGTGCAAAGCATGGAAAATATAGATATATCCATGCCTTTGAACAAAAAAAAATAAAAATTAGATAAACATTACAAATTAAGTTACGAGATAAATAATATGAGTATAGAGGATATATTTTACCTGCAACAGCGTAAGACAACCGCACATCTGGCGACAGTCGACCCGAGTGGCCTCGCCCATACGCCTATACAAGTAGGCGAGTGTCGCCGTACCCCAGGATATGCTCATCACCCGATCAAGATCCTCCACCAATATCAGCAAATCAGGAGAAATCTTGTGCTGAGATTTGTCGGTGAAGAGCGTTGATCCCAACAGGTACAACAACCACTCAGACGCTGCAGTCGTTGGATAAAGATGGGCATATCCATCACACTGATCCAGTAAGAAGGCATGTGACATTCCTCGACGACGCACATCTCCAACAGTCATCTACTCATCAGTAAATGCAAAGAACTCTTGCACACGGATGACAGCATCAGGTCTGGAGATCACCTGAGTAACCGCCGTCCCTGAGATGGGTATACCGAGGATGAGACGGACATCATGCAGAGCAATCGTCATCTCACCCCAAGGCATGTGCAGCTGGTTCACCTCCGGCTGCCATCTCTCAATGAATGCGTCCAGTAGACGCACATTGAGTTGCCTGTACATAAGACCCTGCAGATGGGTCAGTCTGTTGTCGTGCGCTAAACCCGACCCCACATCCTCATCCAGCTTCCAAGCGTCCAGCTGAGTGGCTCTGGTATGGTAGTGAAGCGTATCGCGATCCTACATAGAAAAATAAAGTTAATAAATTACTAAAGACATTATAACATTAAAGATACATTCATTAAACATAATTATTGCGTACTCACCATGCCATGCCAGACGTGGAGAGCGGTGTGAGCCTGGAAGCTCCTAATAATCTCTGGGATACGAGGTCCCCCTCCACAAGAACCTCGAAGATCGGGCTGAAAGGCCTGCCGAGTAGGAGGTACTGGTCTAGGACGATCTCCTACAGCACGAGGAAGTACCTCCTCAAGGACCTCCTTCACAGGAGCTGGCGATGGTGGCCTCCTCGCTCGGCGTCTCCTCGCAGCAGGCTACTGTTGTGAAGGAGCAGCCTGCTCCTGCTGGGAAGAAGAAGGAGCATACTCCTGCTCCTGCTGGGAAGAAGAAGGAGCATACTGTTGCTCCTACTGGTAAGGAGCATACAGGTCCTCGATCTGAGAATAATAACCCCCACCGTAAGGGGTCAGCTCTCCCTGAGCTGATGAATGTGTCTAGTGTGGAGGTCCATCATAAGAGCTATGTCTGCCTCCGCCAGAATCCTGGTGAGGAGGGCTCAGTGGAGCAATGTCACGTGTGATACTAGATGTACTATGCCGTGTGACTCCCGACTCTTGTGTCGGGAACTGCTCCTCAAGCGAAGCACCTCCAGAATAAGGAACTGGCTCTCGGGCCTCGTGTCTAGAGTGGACCTCCCGCTGTCCCCTGAGAGAACGCATGCCACTGTGGAATACCTTCCTGGAGTATCCCAATCCGGTGAATCTCTTTGCGTCTTTGTTTGTGTTTCTTTCCAACTGCAAACAAAAACAACAAATGTTAATAAAACAAAAAAAAATTAAGAAGAAGAAGTAAGTTGTCCGTTGACGGACAACTTCCTTCTTGTCCGTAGCGGACAAGATGTGTTTGTCCGTCACGGACAAACACAATATGTCCGTAGCGGACAGAAGACACTTGTCCGTCAACGGACAAGTGTCTTCTACCTTCAGCAAATCGTGAACGCCAACAATGGCGTTCGCGATTTGCTCACTAAATGTAATCGTTAAACCTACGCTGAAACCCAAAATAAATAATCAACTTTCAACCCTAACTCATATTCATCCATTTTCGTAACATATAAGCCCCTAAATATATCTAAAACAACCTAAATCAAACAAATTAAACTCTAAACCTAAAGCTAACTAAAACAATCAAATTTAAACGAAACTAAAGCGAGAAAGTGAAGTTTTTACCTTAGATTGCGTTGAGATTACGAGAAATGTCGAGAGAGATTGAGAGAGA
This sequence comes from Fagopyrum esculentum, assembly GCA_033239045.1. NCBI lineage: Eukaryota > Viridiplantae > Streptophyta > Magnoliopsida > Caryophyllales > Polygonaceae > Fagopyrum > Fagopyrum esculentum. Next base: position 130,173,050 of record BSUD01000008.1, on the reverse strand, counting down.
TGGCAGCCGTAGATCGAGCGAAGGTCGATTCGTAGGTGTTCGTCGCGGCGAAGAAAGGAAGAGGAAGAAAGGGAAAGAAAATGAGTGTCGTTGTCCTTGATAGAGCATTTTACAGTTGTCCGTCAGAGACAGACTTTTTTGTCCGTCACGGACATATGTTGTTTGTCCGTGACGGACACTTATTCTTTGTCCGTGACGGACAGATCATTACTTCAAAACTTGAGATTTACAACATATATTTGTATCTTTTAAATCAACCAATAATGTGTACAACTTTATTAAATTTATGAGTTTATTTTATTGTAGTAACATTTTCGTTAAATTTTAATTTAGTAAGATCTTTGAATGAACATAACGAGTTGTAACGAACATAATGAGATAAAAATATCAACTTAACGTTATTGAGAGGATTATAAATTCCTGTCAATCAAAATTACGTAACTTCCTATCAATAAACGTTATTGAAAGGATTATGAAGTTTTACGATTTCATAACGAATATATCAATAAACGTTTCTTTCATTCAAAATTTATAGATTTCGTAACGAACATATAAATGTTCAATAAATAAAACCTTACTATCATTCAAAGTCTTAAGATTTGATATCGAACATATAAAGTTTCAAGAAATAAACGTAACTTCATATCATACATATCTACGATCCAATCAAAGTTATGTTATTGAAAGGATTTAAACTTTCTTTTACAAAAGACGATCAAATCAAAGATATTTTATTCAAAGGATTACACTTTCTTTTAATAAAGAAACAAAACTTACTTACAAACATAACAATTACAAAGGAATCAAAGTTTCAAGATCAATGTTACGTTTTTAAACATGACGTTGAACTTCAAACATAAATACGATCCAATCAAAATAACGTTATTGAAAACATTTAAACTTTCTGTTAACAAAAGACAATCAAATTAAAAAAAAAAATTCAAAGGATTACAAATTTCTTTCAAACAAACCAAAATTTAGAACTTTAATCCAATTACATATACTTCATTTGTCCGTGACGGACAATGACCATTTGTCCGCGACGCACAGTGGCCATTTGTCCGTGACGGACAAATGATATTAATTTACTAAGTAATGCCCGTTTGTCCGTAACGGACAAATGAGCATTACTTAGTAAAAATCAATGCGCCAAATAGCCTGGACGTAAAAAAAAGGTTTGATGACACCTTCTAATTTGAAAGTCTTATCAAATCGGTCGACGGACTAACCGTCATGAGAGGATCGGAACATAAAAAAGGGGGGGAAAAACGTCAAAAGAAAACTTTGAATATAACGAGGCAATCAAGAAGGAGCATCAAAGGAAGTGCTAGGAAAAACGAGGAAGAATCATCGGGAACAAATTTGTAGAAGCAGTGTTTAGTACAACTTTTAGGGACCACCACTGAAAACCTCTTATTTGGACTCTTCTTTAGAGCCGTCAAATTTCGAATCTATTATCGACTCTTCTCACGAACAAACTCAACACTTCTTCCAAGCGAAACTCATAAATTAAATCAAGACGTACCTCATACTTTCGGGCCATATAACGTGAAATAAAGAAGCGTTAGTGATAATAAATTGTTATTGTTTTCTTAGAACACACTTTAAATGAACGTTAATTCTTTCTTTGTAGGTGTCTCTTCTATAATTAGACCGTGTTAGGAGCCGATCGAGAGGTTGTTAGAATTGTTCTATAACTTTCAACCTTTTCAATATGTCAAAGAACAATATAACCTTTACTTATATGTTCTTTTACATAATTTTTGCGAGAATGGAATGTTATTGTGTAATATTATTATTTTAAAACATGATTAAGAGAATAATCTTACGGAATTGGTTTGTCAAAGATCAGCTCGCATTCTACTCCAATAGATCAAATCACAAACATCCGGTAATGAGTACATCAACCTTAAGTGGTGATTTGTTCATGAGTTATTCTCTCGTTGGTGATAAGAGCTAGTTTTGGGAAAGTTAAAGCGCTCTGAGAAATTTCCCATTTATTAGAATAAAAGAGAGATTTTGAAAAATATTTATATATAATATTAATATCCAACATTCATACAAAAAGTCATACATGTGTTCAATTAGATATGGAAAAATTTGATACATGTATAAGTTGTGTAAATTGAAGGTCCTTCTAACAAGATTCCGATATCCGGTTACACAAGGAAAAAAAAAACAACACAAATCTTTATTTGAAGGGTTCGAAAAAACCAAAAGAGAGTCAGGCAACACCGTATAAGACGACGGGTTAAGTCGGAGAAGGTAGCGGGTTATGCCGGAAAAGAAAACATAAATAAATTAAAAGCCTCAACGCAAGGCTAGTCCATTCATGGATATCAATTGCCAAGCACAACATCAATAGATAGGAATCATATATAGATATAGGTTGATGATGAAGGGGTTTCACCGAAGGAGGGATAAGGGGACGGGTTTTGCCAAAAGGGTGGTAAAATGGAGCCAACGATGGCTGTTGCTTTCCGGCTAGGTTTTTACCTTGTTCTTTCAAGACCGATGATCGATTCGAGCGGATTCCAAATGAAGAATCCGATTTGTTTGCTTGAAGGGAGAGTGAGACAACATGCAACAACCAAGACATAAGACATCTCCCGTTAACTTCCCGATCTTGTTTTCCGGTAAGTTACGTTGCTAGATCCAATAAAGGATAAGAAAGAGCCATTAAGGCATATATTTTACATCCTTGTTTCATAAACACCTCCCAGTAAAATAACGGGACACCAATGTTCGCTTTGAGGTGCCGAGATCAAAGTCTTCTAGCAAGAGATGGAGCTAGCGGCTGTCGATTTTCTGAACATTTGGTTTTGATTTATGGTGTTGGGGTGGAAAAGGGGTTATCCCTGCTTCGAAAGAGTGTTTAACTCACTGAGTTTGGTGTACACCATGAGGACTTTTGAAGATCCATGAAATAAGCCTCCTAATATTATTTTTTAGAAAAATAATACCAATCATCAATATTAAATCCAAAATTATATTATCTTCGAAAATTATTATAAGTGATAAAAGCTAATAATTCGACTCGTTTTTCGGCATAAAACTTGATTCCAACTATGATTTGGCAACCGGCTTTATAATGTCATAAAAAATGGGATTAATTGTATGATGCGAATTTTTATTTTAATTAAAATTAATATCATTTAACATGTTAAAAAATCTAAATTAAATAAGTTTTTTTAAATTAAAATTATTGAAGTCTTATTTATGTACTACCATGACCTAAATCAAAGTTCTATTTACCTATTCGTTTCATAAAACTTCAAGTTTCGAATTCTCAAGCGTTTCATTTCCATATGTTTAGCTTTTCTTACAATTATTTTTCTAAATTTATTCATTTATCAATAGTATTTTCCTTTTGAATCATACTTATATATTATCGTGCAGTATTTTATTAAAAAATAGTTTTAATAAAGCTTCAAGTTTCGAAACATCATCTTTGCCAATTCCACATGTTTGTCTTGGACAAAAAATATCCATTTAAGATTTCTTCATTCACATATAGAGCAAGAGCTAAGTTCGAGATTGCTACTTGTACCCACGTATTCATGCTATTCGTACCCTCACTACGCGTACGCAATGTGTAGCCGTAGCAAGAAGCTCATTTCGTTCAAAAAATAAAGGAAAATGGTTACGACTACGCATGGCCGATGCGTAGTCCTACTACGCGTACGCGATGCGTAGTCGTAGCTATACTACGACTACGCATCGCTTACGCGTAGTAATCCGTAACATATATTCCCTTCGAAAAATGAAGGGAAACTTACTACGCCTACGCATTTGCGTAGGCGTAGTAAGGTATTAAAAAAAATAAAAAAAAATAATTTTTTTTTTTTTTTTTTTGCTACGCCTACGCCATGCGTAGGCGTAGATGTGGTATGTATAGCATGTATATGGTGGTACGAATAGCAAGAACCAGCTAAGTTGAATAGTTGATAGATTATTAATCACTTGGGCTGGATATAACAGATGGGCTCCTGTATTTGGCCCATCAAACGGCCCATAACTATTTACATACTGTTTAAAAACTGGCCCATATTTTAGTGCTCGTGTAAAAAATGGCAAAACTAAATTGAGTTCAAACTCCGCTAAATAAAAGAGTAAATTGGCCCATATTTTAGAAAATTCTGAAAACAGACATGCAGTTTGCAGTGACACTCCTTGGTCCTTAAAAGGTCTAGAGACCGGGTTATCTAATTTCGTCATGTATTTCGTGAAACGATTGTAGCAGCTAGTCTAATTTTTTCGTGTATTTATTTTACTTGACCCACCGGAGAGTGTTTTGATTTTTTTTTTACCACGGCGTTAGGGATAAGACTTTCTCTTGGTTGATTACTATTTATCCCATTTTTCTTCCTTTTAATTAACTGTATTAAAAACACAAAGATACCATACCTCTTTCTAACAAATTTTTTTAATTATTTTTTTTAAGTTGAACTCGTTCAATTATAAACTAGAGAATATAAGGGCCCCGGAAACGGAAACGGAATGAAAACGAATTTAGTTCATATGTATACCATTATTCATGAAATTTTATGAAATCATTCTTGTGGTTTTAAGTAATTGTAGTAAAGTTTGATTAGTGTTGATATCCTATAGGGAAACAAAATGGGAGAAACAACTACATTTTACATGCAACCCAAGGAATGATTCCAAAAAATATTTATGAATAAGGTAACTATATGGACTACATTCATTTCCGTTCCGTTTCCATTTTCATACTTCTAACCAAACGGGATTAAAATGTATAAAAACTCTACTTTTATAAAATAATCTTGTATTACGCGTGACATGCAAATGGAATCAAGACTAAAAAACTGGACTGTCCTCAAGAAGAATAACGAAAATGACAAAATGTAGTCCATTACATTCCACAAGCAAAAATCCAAACAAATGCTACAATTAGTCACCTTTCTTCCATTCTACTTCTTTAGACGGTATGGGGTGCTAATATGACCAATCATAAAGGACAATAAATAGCACTTATTCTCCCAATACACATCATGTTAGGGTAGTGTTACACTTATTGCAAAGTTATTAAACAAATTTAATGTAATTTATCTATTAATTTTTATACTATTTGAGTATTTATATAGGTACGTGTATATATATTCGGTTCAAATTGGTTTTATATCAAACCGGAAACAGAAAACCCAATAAATCAAGAAACAATGCACATAACCACTTATAAACGGTTGATGTTCGATTTGGAACATATATGCCGGATTCGGTTTTATAAACCGAATCGGTTATACTCAACCCTACGATATAATGATATCCGTGTGATGCAGCTTCGTCTTATCTGTTTTGATATTGTCATTGGTGGCATCGAGAAGGGGGTGTGAAATGTGCATGTGTGATCGGCTCGACGACTTCTGACAGCTTTGTTGCAGTCCAAATATGAGATCTCCACAGGTGTTTCCCAGACTTCTTGTTTGTGTACATCTTTCGAAGATGAACGTTCATGCTCGTCGATTCTTGTGGACTCGATCATTTTGCTTTCAAGACTTCTTTACTTTCGGGTTTTTATGATGTATTTTTGTGTTTTCCTTTTCTCGTTTATTGTGGTTTTTTTATAACGGTTAGTTCATCTGCCAATTTTTTTTGAGAAAATTGGTGTAGAAGGGCCTTTTTGTATCCATGATACAAAATAGGCCCCTCTATTTTTCTTCCAAAAAATAAAGCTAAATGAAATTATAAATCATGGGTAATAAGGTAGCTATTTAATGGCAAATTAGTAATGTAGCATAATAACTGCCTAAAAGTTAAAGATAATAAAATCAAAAAAACGGCAACAGCATGATTGATAAAGATACGGTTTCGGCAACCTCCATCTTCAAATCGTGAGATTCTCCATTCGGAACCTCCATCTTCAAATTAGTAATGTATCCATCTTCTTTACTAAACATTTTATCCCAAAAATTAAGCGCCATCCGGAACCTCCATTGTATCGTCAGATTCTCCACTCGCAACCTCCATCTTCAAATCGTGATCTTCGACCGTCTTCAACCTCCTGTTTGATATATTCTTTGTGTAACAACAATCAATCCTTGTAAATATTCCAAATTTTCTCAACAAAATACCATTTTAATGGTTTCGGTTTTGGTTCAAACCGAAAACAGTTGATGAACATTTTTCCTAAAATCCATACTAAAAACCGCCATTGTTGATATATAACTACATGGCCTTTCATTTACTCGGCCTTGCATGGTGTTATGAAGCATGATTTTGTGATGTATATTCGATTAGGTTTTGGAATCCGACCACACAAAGAAGAACATATATGTTTTAGGCTGTTATGGAACTTAATTTTGAAATTAGCCATTTCTGTGAAATTTATGTATTCGAATTAACAGTGATGAAAGATGATGTGCATAATTTTAAGCAGATACATAAACCGAACTTATGTACATAAAAGATTATGTACATAATTTTAAGCAGATACATAAACCGAACTTATGTACATAAAATATTATGTACATAATTTTGAAATTAGCCATTTATGTTCGTCACCTTCATCATTACCGACACTCAGCACATAAAAATCAACGACACATAAATTTAACAACTACATAATTTTAAGCAGATACATAAACCGAACTTATGTACACATATACACATAAGATTATGTTCGTCACCTTCATCATTACTGACACTCAGCACATAAAAATCAACGTCACATAAATTTAACAACTACATAATATTAGCAGATACATAAAATACGCAGGCATATCACAGTACCTTCTCAACGCCACATAAATTTAACAACTACATAATATTAGCAGATACATAAAATATGCAGGCATATCACAATACCTTTTCAACGACAGTGGTTTAAACTTAAACATATACAAACTTATGTACACATACAGACATAAAATTATGTTCGTCCCCTTCATCATTACCAACACTCAACACATAAAAAATCACCGACATATAAATATACGAAATACATAATATTAACAATATACATAAATTACGCAGAGCAAATTGAAGAAACAGATCATCAAAACGAAATAAATCGGCAGTAATCGCAAAAAAAATAGAGAAAATGTTTATGACAGTACACGAATAACTCTGTAGAAATAGTGGTTATGACTTCAGAAACGGGGAATTTCGTGATTCCGGGTTCACGTTTACAATGAAAGTATATTTGCTATCCTAACAGCATCCTGATTTGTAGGGGACCATATTAAATAAGCATATTTATTTAAAAAACTGCCACATCAGCATTTTTTTATTTTCAGCAAGGGTATCAATTTATTTGGGAATTAATCTTTATCATAAAATTACTAGGGGCCTACTTTATCTACATTTTTACAAAAGAAACTAGTTAATCTACATTAGTACATAATTAGCCTACTTTTTCTTTTCTCTCATTTTTTTTGGCCTTTCGATTTAATAGCCGGCGCGCCGTCTATAAGATCGAACTGTTTTCCATTAGAAAAAAAAAATACTCCGATCCGAGTCACGAATAGTATATTATCCGTGTCCCAATCATCTCGTCATAAGTGGCCATGCTATACCATGGATGTGCTTATGATTCCAAGGCAAAGTCCAAAATGCTTTGACAATTATCCATTCATCAAACGATAATGCATGCATGTGTATTTTTCACCTTTCGTTACTTTATACAGAACAACCAAGGGTAGAGGGTAAGTAAGGTAGAAGACAAAGGGAGAAGGTGATGATAGTTGTGGATTAGTTGAAAAGCTTCATTAATATTTTTTAATTTCCTTTTTTTTTTTAAAGAAATATTTTGCATGCATGTGGATGCGTGGACGTTGACGAATTCTAACAAGGCAGCTTTAATTTCATAGGAGTTGGTGGCATGTTTCAACTAAAAGTACGTTGGAATTTCCATGCATGGGCCATTGGGTAACAATAAAAACATCACAAATCACAATTTATTTTTATTAAACAATAATATCTATCGTAATATGTTATCTAAAGTCTTACGTGGAGTTCCATTTGTTGGTATTAATTAATCATTTTACGAATACAAACCTATTAAATAGCCAAATACGGAATTTATGTTATAATATTCCATGCCCATAACAAGAAAATACATGTAATATTATGGGCAATTTAGCAAATCTAAATATTCCATAATTCGAAGATGATCGTACAGCTTTTTCAAAGAGCAAGGAAAATATATTACACGTCGCTTGCTGTTTAAAACTTAAAAATAACTAAATCAAGATTCAAGTCGCACACTTAGTTTAAAAAAATCTAAATAAATAGACGGATAAAATCTTGATGAGTTGAAATTATTTTATCTATACTATTATTAAAAATAAATTTGAAATATTGCATTAGGTTAGCATGGATTTGGAAATAAGGTATCGTCGTATTTTCGAAGGACGTCCTCACAAAATCGATAAATACTAGAGAACCTATGAAGTCGTATAAACTTGGACAATTTTGGTAACTAGGCCTTTTTGAAAAACTATAATAGTAATTAGGCTTTTTAATGTTTCAATTAAATAAATATACCCAACCTTTTGTATTTATTCTCAAACTCTACAAACACAGATACATTTACTAAACACAAAAGTAGAAAAAGTCTAGTAAATCAAATTGTTTCTCTAAACTTCTCATAGGAGCAAGCAAATTCACAAAATATTCAATACTTATATTTTGGTTGTATTTTTATTGCAGTAGGTGACTCAGTGGACCAGTGGTGACAATGTTCACAACCAACTAACCCACTCCTACGTACGGCGCTACCCATGGTTTATCTTAACAAACACGGAGAATATATAATACATTTATAAATTCAATTAAAAAATCATCCTTTCGTAGCCTTAACACAACGAATCAAACTATTTTAATAAATTTACTCCAAGAATCAATCCACAAATCTCTTTTATCTAACAGTTAGCTAGATTATTCAGTAAAATTCCATATTTTACAAAATTCGCAAAAAAAAAAAAAAAAAAAACTACTTACAACTTTGACTATCCAAATTCTTCATTTTACCGGAAATAACCAAATCATATATTTTTTTTCTTTCAAAATAAAACTAATCATACTTTTCTAAAGAATAATGGAGTGGCAAATTCACTTGGGTTCTCTTCACACATGAGTGACATTACTCAATCGAAAATATAATAAAATAAACATGGGCAATTAGGTAAAACTACATGCAACACTTCATTCCAAAATCTCCTTATAGAGAGAGTCTTCTTCCAAATTTTTCCTGGTTTTCACAGTTCACCAAAACCCATCATCTAAAATGAAGTACCATAGTATATATAGGTAATCCAATAGTTGAATTTTTTGTCAATTCCAAAATCACTTAAATAAGCAAATACAATTTGGGTATCTCTCTTCACTCGTTATCATTCATGTCTACAATCACCCACAAGAACATAAGCAATGAGATGAGAAGCAGTGAAGGAAGTCAAAAGGAGATAAAAGCAGCCATTGCTAAATCAGTTGAGCTTAGAGCAATTCATGCTGCTTTAATGCAAGGAACAAGCCCTACTCATCTTAGTTTCTTATCTTCTTCTACTGCAAGCTATCGTCTTCCTCGACTTTCTGCTCATGATTATCCTGTTTTCACTCCTGTAAGTCAAACCCAACCTAAATCCTTGTCAAATTGTTTTGAGTATTAATGAATGTTTTATCTGAGTTTTTGTTTCTATTTTGAGTATTCATGAATGTTTTAATCTTAAGAGTTTTTTCGGATTTTGGGAGTTTTTTGGATTTTTTAAGTTGGTTGATGTTTCTGATGGATTGATTAGATATTACTAAATTTAAGGCATTTCTGATTATTTTGAAATAATTGGGGTAGATACACTTTTTTTTATAGGCTTTTATATATATATATATATATAATTCCCCTAGATGATAGAATTTGGGTTAAGTAGAGGTATATTTAGTAAATTAGTTTATGATATAAGTACTCTATTAAGAGTAATAGTGGTAAAAGTACTAGTTAGTCATTTTTACGGGAATCTAATTGGGAAAAAAAAATCCCCTACAGAGTTATGAAGATGAGACTTTACCTGAGAACAGTAAGCTTCAATTAAGTCAGGCTTTGTCTGAGAGCTGGGACAATGGCACTGATTATCCAAGGGAAACCGGGTCATCGACTTCAGCGAAAGGGCGATTAAATTCGTATTGTCAGAACTATAATGAAGATCATCAAGAGACAAGATCAATCACCAGCTCATACACTAATCACATTTCTAACCTCCTAGCTTCGCCTGCAGCCACTGAAGTGTCAAGAAGGAGGAGAAACAACAGCTTGGGAGACTTCAAATCAGTCTCTTCTAAATTTGGTTTCAGTGATGCTGATAGCATTGCCAATTATAGCAGCTACAAGCATTCCAATATCATTGTACCGCTCACTGATTCACATGTTGCTGTTCACCCACAACGTAAGGAGAAGAAGATGATCTTTTCAAGGTTCTTTTCTAAGCTTAAGAAGAAACCTAAGGAATCAGAAGGAGTTTCTCAGATTATGAAGGATTTTGAGGTAGTTTCGGTTGAGACATTGAAGAAAGAGCTTGTGAAAGCGATTCAAGAAAGAGATTTGGCTTTGTCGGAGGCGGTAGAGATGAAAGCTTCATTAGGAGATTTAAGGAGGAAGCTTGAAAATCTAGAAGGTTACTGTGAAGAGCTGAAAAAAGCTTTACGACATCACCAACCGCCAAGTGTATCAAAGAGCGGGAAATTGGTTGATGTCAATGCACTTCCTGTTTGTGAAGAAGTGATGTCGGAAGGCTTTGTGCAGATTGTATCCGAGACAAGACTATCAGTAAAGCAATTCTGCAGGAGACTTGTTGAGCAAATTGAAGAAACAGATGATCAGTTGATTGACAATATCAACTCTCGTTTACAGCCATATAAGCTGTCTTTCCTTACTTCAAAGTACTCAAAGGCGGTTTTGTATCATCTAGAGGCCATAGTAAACGAAACGCTTCATCAGGATTTTGAGAACTGTGTGTTTAAGAGAAATGGCACTCCAAAGCTGCTTGATCCTTACAAAGACCAGCAAGCGCGATTCTCCTCATTTGTAGCACTGAGGAATTTGAGCTGGAATGAGGTGTTGAGAAAAGGAACTAAGTATTACAGTGAAGACTTCAGCAAATTTTGTGATCAGAAGATGAGTTGTATTATCTCAGACCTTAATTGGATTAAACCATGGCCTGAACAATTGCTGCAATCGTTCTTTGTGGCGGCCAAATGTGTGTGGTTGCTACACTTGTTAGCATTCTCTTGTCACCCTCCTTTAACTATTCTAAGGGTGGAAGAGAATAGGCCATTTGATCCACATTACATGGATGATATACTGATGGATAAGCAGAGGGTGCAGCAGGGTATGAGTCGAGTTAAGGTAATGGTAATGCCGGGCTTTTATGTTCAGGACAAGATTCTTAGATGTAAGGTTCTTTGCAGGTACAAGTCTGTAAAGTAGTAAGTTTTACTGATGCTATTATCCTTTAGGTTCAGTAGATAAGGATTTAGATGTTAGAGAGTATATTATCATTTACAGAAAACATGCTAGATTCGTTTCCTTGTGCTTAAAATTTATGATTTGGTTTTTTTCTTCTTTCTAGCGTTGTAAGTAGAAATGACTGTTAAGAAAATTTATTTGCTCTGCGGAAGCCATTCCATTTGTTTCTTTTCTGTGCTGCAATTCTCAATTTGCCCATAAAAGTAAGATTTTCAACTATTTACTATGAGCAACTACTTTTAGGGTCTTCAAGAGTCGATCCGGACAGGTATTTTAGACTGGATCCGGTCAGATTTGGACCAATTTTTAAATAATACCGAAATCCTAAAATGGATTATGGATTTCAGTTGATCCGGTTTTATACGGATGAACACCTCTATCTACTTTCACGTGAATTTATAGATTCAAGGCCCAAAAGTTTAAAAAAGATATCTTTGCAGGCCAAACTAGACCCATCAATAACTCAACGTCAAAATCTTTACAAAGTTTGACCTTTGCAAATGGCTGTATTTTGACAATCAAGGATCTGTTTAGAAAATACAGACTTATTCTAACCTATGAATCTAACTTTTTGGTCATTTTTGTTTTTTCTCTTTTCATTTTCCATAGGAGATGTGACACTTTTTGGAGTGAACGATAATAAAACAAATAACAAGCAATCATATGAGGAAACAAAATCCTCTACCACAAAATATCCGAGAAATCAAAACACCTCTAAGGTCATTTAACAGTAGCAGTCTACAAACATTTCCCTACAAATGTTAGTTAACAAAAAGTATTCCCCTAATGTTAATCAGTCATCAATTTTATAAACAGTAGGGGGGAAAAATCCCCATATTGACCTAATCAGCCCGAGATGGGAAACCACTTACTTCAAAATAATAATAATTTATCAGGATCAGGTCAACCTTGTTAATAGTAAAAAAGTCAAGTAAGGAGAGTGATCACGCCTGCTAAATCCGATCTCTGACCAAACATGGTTGTCAAGTTCAATAATTCATAAAATTAGGTCATCTGTATGCAGCAATCTCTATTGCACAGTTTGCAATGTGGATGACGATATGGAAGAATAACAGTAAGCATCTAACTTATAATTTCAATAATTAAACATATTATCACCTTGGTTAGCCACATGCCAATGCCACCAAGCGAACCCTGGAGGAAAAACAAAAGTGAATTACGTGTTAAAGATATAAAGGATGCGTGCATGCATTTAGATAAAGGAGTTGAGTCAAATGCAACTTACAGTGAAAGGATAAGGGATATAATAAGTAACAGTTCAGGCACCAAGGTATTGCATATAATCACCATCATCAAGGATTTCATCAAGACCACCAGAACCATCAAGCGGGAAACCAAGTGGGCTGGGAAAGTCGATAAAATCCAAGGACATATCAGTTAAGGAAGTTCCGAAATGGCTTTCTATCGGTTTATCCCTCTCATTATGTAGTGAATCTGCTGTATATTGTCTCATGTCCCCTCCATTGATGTTATATTCAGTTCTATTTATTAGCTGATGATGTACTTCATCATGTCTCGGCTCAATATTGACAATGGTCATTCCAGCACCAACTTCGTGCCCATCTTGCCGGGGCACAAATTCATTGAGAGGATTGAGGGGATTATAAACTACTCTCTGTTGAACATTAACGTTGTTGTGCAATGTTGGATATGGCAAGTGTTGCCGGTTTCCATACATAGGCAAGGTATTGGCTTCTTGGAGGGTGAAAAACTCGTTAAAATGATTGAAGTTTGAGATAGGTGGTTGGGAATGGACCTCAAAATCTTTATTCACAGCTACATAAGGGTTCATCACGCCATTATCTTGCTCGGATCCACTAGCACAGTAACCAGTGAAATCTGCATTGCTACGATCCACACCAGGCATCATGCTTCCAGTTTCAACCAATGTATTGTCAATGCTAGACGGGGCAGGCTCTTCCAGTTCATAATTGGGCCCCATACTTTCTTTTTCACCAGCAATATCTTCATCTCTAAACATCACAGGCTGATTTCCAACACTACTTGTTTTTACACATTTTTTTCTCTTGGAATTGGGTTTTTTAGTGCGCTCACCTTTGCTACTAGATTCGGCAATCGGAAAGACACCAGTCTGTTTGTTTTTCCTTTCATCCTTGGATGATGCAGTTCCACCACCATCATCAACATCATAGTCACTATCACTACTAACTGCAGGATTTCTCTTTACACCACGAGATGTTGGAGGGTTATCTGTAACTACAGATATGGCATTGTCGCTGCAAGGCTGCTCAATTTCAGTTTCCTCCCTGCTTAAAACTCCTAACCAAATTGCACTTTCCTTAGCAGTCATCTTATCTTGTAAGCATTTTGATTGGCGGACAAGCTTCCTTATCTTTGCAATATCAGGAGACATATGCTTAATCACGGCTGTTAAAACGCCTACTTTCCACATCTTCTTTAAGTCATGTGGCTTCTTATAAGGAGGAGTTTGATCCTTAGGCAAACCTAGCCTAATCCACCAATCTTCACTTCCTGAAGGCCACCAAGGTGGAGATGATCCCTTCTCCAATGGATACTTCCTTTGTGGAGGATCACAATGCTGCATCAAAGAGGATAGAAGAGACCCTAGTGTCGCATCTTGTAAATCTTGAAGTGTTTTTTGCGAATTCCCTTTTCCTTTAGATTTCTCGGTCATAGCTAAACACTCGGCTTCATATTGAGCTATAGCAGCAGGCCCATTTTTGTCGAATTTGACCTTCTCTTTCCACCAAGCTCTTATATTGTCTGATGCCCCACTAACTGCTTTGCCTTTCTCAGGAATAATTCCATAGACAAATCCCCGAGCTTTGCATACTTCCATCAACTTTAACATATACTTTAAAATCCCATCTTGAGCTCTAGACATCTTCTTCCTCCTTGCTTGATCACTAGGCTGCTTTAACTTCTCCTTCTCTGCAGCCCGTTGTGCTGCAAGTTTCTGTTTCTCTTTGATCCTTTTCAGTTTAATACGGTCCTTCCACATTCTTCTCGCCAATTCTTCTGCTTCAATTTCTTCATCACTTACATCCTTCTCAGCCATGTTTTCGCACCTTATCTCGTCCACATCTAGGTCAGAACTAACATACATCCAAAACACAATAATTAAATACTAACAAATTTCCCTCTTTTTCTCAAACTTCAAATATCAAAGTCCTCTCACAAATTCAGAAGCGTATTTCAACACTTCTGCGGTAGAAAGTAAACAAACTATACAGACAAGAGCACAAATCATCATTTAGCAATCAATAAATAAAATGATCAGCCACATGAAAACAGTGCAGCATTTAACTATTCGAAATCAGTGTGCGAAAATGAACTCAACTATGTAAAACCCTAACGCAGACGATTCAACAACGTATAATAGGCAGCACAAAATAATACCGAAAAACCTCATGTAGACAAGAGTACAAGTAGAATATTAGAGTATTGGCGATCGAGACGGAATTGCTTACTTGTAATCGGCTCCAAACTCCTCCAATTCAGCCATTTTTCAATCCAAATTAAGCAAACTAGATTGTAACAGGATCCAACTCGCCTCAAATTGCTTGCTTTTAACGTGCAGACGATTGATCGGAATTCGACAAATTCGATATAGATGACAAAAACCGGGGACAATAATGATGCTATTCGAATCGGAAACGATGAAATACAAGAAGCGGAAGCGAACTTGGCAAATTTAAAATGCGACGGTGAACAGAGAAACGGAAGTGATGATGGAGGATGCTTAAAAACGGAGACTGATGGCGGGCGTGAGGGCGTTGAAGAAGAAGACAAAACACGAGCATAGTTAGAGGTGAAGATCACCTGTATCGCGGGTGTAAATTGGAAAGCATGTACCCTCAAGGGTCGGATATTGAATCTGGACGCTTTTTTGGCGAAAGAGGAAGCTCTAAAGAAAAATATAAAAAAGTTTACACTACTCAAATGAGTCTAGTCTGATTCAAGCCGGCTCTTTCTCTCCCCAGTCAAAAAATGATAAGTTATATTGGGCCTACTATAAAGCCCAAACATATGGAATTGGGCCAACCATTACTATTTTTTTATAAAGGGAAATAGATGTACTAAATAGCGTATTCAATTTAGACTTTACAGGAGTTTATAAACCTATGAGTTCTTGTTTAGTTTATAAACCTTTGCTGATTTTGTGTAACCGTTTACATGTGTATGAGTTTTTATGTGAACGAGCTTATTTGGGTTTTTAAACCCGTAAAAAATAACCTTCTCAAGATGAGGTTATTTTTATTTGGGTTTTTAAACCCGTATAAACCCATTTAGTTTATAAACCCGAATAAACTCAAACCCTTACTAAACAGGCCCTAATATAGATTTTTAAAAATCTATATAAATTTTTAGATATTTAATTAGGATTTAAAATTTTTCATAAAATTCCTATAGTATTTAAAAAGTTTATTAATTTTATAAGAATCTATCATTTGATTGATTTTGTAGGATTCTTTATTACTTATATACATACATAAATTACATAGAAATCTTATTCCAACACATAAGATTTCCACAGTAGTGACTCTATATAGAATTAAAATATCTCACAAAATCAACAAATTTAAGAATCAGTCAAAATATTTAAAAGTCTGTTTTAAATACACCCCTTAAATACACCCCTTAGTGTCCGTTTGGTTGGAGTGGTTGAATGGAAACGGAATGAAATTGAATAAGGGTAAGAAAAGGAAATGAAAATGATGGCATTACTTTCGTGTGTTAAAAAACCTCTAACCAAACGTAATTTTTTATTGATTCGGAATCATTTTATTACCAACGAACCTTAACTTGGTGAGGGACCAAAATTTGACATTATTCTGCAGTGGTACACGAATAGATAATGGGATAGAACATATTCGTCGTCGAACAGTATCCGGAGTGAAGAGAACATTGAGAGCCGGAATACTCCACACCCCGTATCATGATCGATGAGCTCATGTACCAGGATGCCAGAGTCCACAGAGGAAATAAACTCATCATGTGTAAAGGAATGGTCAGTCCCGGGAACCCATCTTTCTGAAATACGAACCGAACTGCCGGATCCAATACGTCAAGCCAACCCTTCCAGCAAGATAGACTTTGCCCCCAAATGCTGCTCCATGAATAACTAGTGGAAATTCTAAACTAATAGTTATAAACACATAAAATATCAACGAAATAGATCGTAACATCAAACAAAAATCAAAAAACTAAATAGAGAAACCATTTATGGGGTAGCTGAACCCCTAAATTCGAGTAGAATCAAATGATTAATCGTTGATTACAACACTATAGTTATTGGAGCCTTAAAGATGTGCATGAAGAAGAGTAAAATTTACTAATCATAAAGTTTTGAAATAATTTTTAATAGATATTTTAGTTTCTTTTTCATGTATTTCGGGATTAAACTAATGTATTTTGATTTGCATGTATCCGATAATAGTTATCAATAAAATAAGTATTATTTTTTTTTATAAAGTTTTGTTATTACAATAAAAGTAAAATTTAATAATTATAAAACAATAATCAGAATGAAAATAGAATATAATCTAAATGTAATGTGCAAACATAACATAAGTACAATATACTTTAAAAGCTGTAATAAGAATGGAAATAAAATCTAATTTAAAAAATTATGTAATCATAATAAAATTATCATATATTCATATATTTTAAAATAAAAGTTGTTTTTTATTTGTTATATTAAATAGGAGTCGCTGGAATTAAATCTGTACACATAAGCGTTATACCGTAATTTAGAATTTATATAAAGAATTAGAAAATTCCAAAAATAGAGATAGTAATGAGAAGAAGTTAGACACCGTCAATATTTTAGGTATATATACGGACGAAGCAGAATGGAAAGTCAAAATTAGGTTTGAAACTCTTTTGTTATGATTGCATTAATTGATGTTTGACATTTGTTGGAAGGTTTGAGCGAGGGATTGAAGCTTACTTTATGGCTTCCAGAATGCCGCCTCCCGTGAATCAACCTAATCCGTCGTGGACATGCTTCCGACTACCATGGTTCGATGTTCCTCCAGGAGACATGGCAAGCAGCATCTTGCAAGTCCAGATCGCCATCGTCTTCATCCTCACGCAAACTCTGCACTATGGTGCATTCAAACATATTGGTTTGCCGCACCTTGTCTCACAAATGATAGTACGTTCTCTTATTTCTCACAAGAGCTCTCTGTGGTAATAAAACAAACTCTATTAGAAAAAGATAGAGAAAGTTAAAGGATGAATTGCGGAATTTTGCTATTGCATCATAAAATCAATAGAGGGTAATATGTTTTTCTCTTACATTGTGTCAGGTGGGTCTAATCATGTCACCAAGTTCCTTATATCCGAAGCATGGTGGACTACATCACATATTATTCCCACATGTGACTTCAAGTGTATGGAGAAGCATTGGATTGTTAGGATTATGTTTTTCTAGCTTCATGGTAATTGCACAGGTAGATTATGGGATAATATGGAAGACAGGTAGAAAGTCTTACGTTCTTGGAATACTAGGGTTCTTCATCCCTTTCGGTGTAACTGCAATCACAGTCTTCATCATGAACAACAATCCCATCATAACAGATAACGGAACAGTGTTTAATGAAAATGTGATAATGACGTCATCAGTAACCTCAAGTTCCCATTTTCCGGTTATTACTTGCCTGCTGAACGAACTTGATATGCTCAACTCAGAAATCGGGAGACTCGCCATGTCAACAGCTTTAATCAGTGAGGTAGGAGGCACTTTTTTTCTCATAGCCGGGAATCATATGGATAGGAAGAAATGGATTTACCTTGTGGGTCCGGCTGTCACGATGTTGGTGGCGTTGTTCGGTATACGCCCTTTGATGAAGAAGATGTGTCAACTGACGCCCAAAGATAGGCCTGTTAAAACAACCTTTATAACGTTGATGTTCCTGTTCGGGTTAGTGTCCGGATTAGTAACACAGTTAACAGGTGATCAATTTGTCTTGTTAGGGCTCTTCATACTTGCAGTGGTTACACCAGCTGGACCTCCATTGACATCATCTTTTGTACGTGTCTTTGATCCCTTTGTCCATGGACTACTTCAGCCTTTCTTCGTTACCACCTGTGTAATGAGGGCCAATGTTTTCCACATTGATTTTTATGATGTAGCAACATGGCAACATATCACAGTTATCGTGCTTCCGGGTATTGTCAGGCTTTGTTTGTGTTTGGGGTGCGCCCTTCTGACGGATATGTCTGTAAGTGATGGCTTCATACTTGGTCTCCTTCTTAACGCCAAGGGTTTCATCGACTTAAGTGTCTATTCATCCGGCCTAGAATCCCAGGTAACTAAACTAAGAGTACAATCAAATTGTTGTAATAGCTTCTCACTCAGATTTTCCATTTCTATGTGTTCAGTTTACCTCGGAGGAATTCTTCACAATACTGGTATATATGTCAATTGTGACGGCCACAGTCGTCCCATTGCTAGTAAACATCTTCTATTCTCCAAGTAGAAAGTATGCAGGCTATCAAAAGAGGGATATAATGCACTTGAAGCAGAGCAATGAGCTTAGAATCTTACCTTGTATCTATAGAACAGATAATGCAACTGCTATTACCAATCTTCTTGAAATCTGCAATCCAACCATGAACAATCCAATTGTTGCTAACATTCTTCATCTGGTGAAGCTAGAAGGCCGAGCACAATCACTTTTCATCTCCCATGACCTCCAGACCAAAAAATCTTCCTCCCAACGCTCCTATTCCGACGACATCGTCACCGCCTTTGAAAAATACCACAACAACCGTGACCAATCTGATTCAGACCAAGGAGGACTCACAACTCACCTCTTCACATCTGTTACGCTTACTAAGACAATGCACGACGATATTTGCACTCTAGCCCTCAACACTATTACTTCTTTAATCATTCTCCCCTTCCACCGCAAGATAGGGATTGGCGGATCAATCGATTCCGAACACAACGATCAACGATCGCTCAATCTTACTGTTCTCGATCACGCTCCTTGTTCTATTGCTATTCATGTAAATCGTGGCCTAGCACGCAAATCGACAAATCAGGAACAACCGAATTACTCTCATTCCTCCCTCAACTCGTCAAATGCGACAATGATTACATTTGAGACGGAGAATGTAGATCCAGAGTTCAATGTAGCGGTGGTATTCATCGGAGGAAACGATGATCAGGAAGCTGTGGAGCTGTCCAAGTGGATGGCAAGAGGGTTTAGGGTTAGAATACGCCTCGTCAGGCTAATGGCGGCGGGCGGCGATGATTGCAAAAACAAAGATGTAGTGGATTCTATGGTGATAGAAGATATGATGACAGGAGGAGAAGAGTACAAGAAGAATATCAACTACGAAGAGATTACAGTGAATGATGGAGGTGAAACGGCGGCTATTATGAGAACAATGGCTAACGATTTTGATCTAATGATCGTTGGTAGGAGGTATGGATCTGAATGCCGACAAACGGCAGGATTGAATGAATGGAGCGAGGTGCGGGAGCTTGGGGTGATCGGAGATTTGCTCGCCTCACCGGATCTCGAGGGTCGAACCTCAGTATTGATAGTGCAGAAGCAGAAACAAAGTGGGCCTAAAAGATCTTTACTAGTTTAGTAACAGTGTTTTGTACCAAATTTGTAAAATATTTGAATTAAAATTATTTTTAGTGGCTTCTAAATAATTATCATAATGTTAAAAAAAATACATCTAAAATTAGGAGTTTATAAACGTAAAAAATGTAAGTATGATAAAATCATATCAATTTGGCTAGTAAAACTACGTATTGAAGTTAACCACGTACATTTAAAAAGATAAAATTTGTATGAAGTTAAAACAAATAAAAATGAAAAACTAATATGTATAGTAAACAATTTAAAAAAAATGAATAGATGGAAAATTAAATTTAAAACTAGTAGAAAATAATTACTATAATTTTATTTTATAAAAGGATACATAGTTAATTTGAAATATACTTTACTAGATTTTTAAAGTTAATATTATTACTTTGTATTTTATAAAGTTAATATTTAACATGTTTATAATTAGTTTTAATTAATTTTTTATTTTTTAATTTATGATTGAATTTCTAATAAAATATATTAAGAAAGGTATAAGAAAAAATAAATCAAACCATGAGGATATTAAGAGAAAACTTAAAAACATATGGATACTAAGAGAAAATGTTTAAAGTTGAAGAGCACAAAGAGAAAAAATCCAAATATATATATATATGAATTAATTGTTATATGGGTATATTATTAATTAAAATTTGTTGAAGGTAAATTTATATTTATATTAAAAAAATTACGAGTTTAGTAAATAAACACACTATAATTTTTGTTTCAATTCGTCATCTACTTATGACTACATCTACAAAGTACTTTAAATTATGTTACGTGATTTTTAAATGTACCGCGCGAAATTCTCTAGTAGTGACCAAAATTACGCCCTTCGCGTGCGTAGTTGATAAGATCTTCAACTACGCATATAGGGAACGTAGTAAAAGTTCCCCAAGAAAATAAATATCAACTACCCTTGTGGGGAATGTAGTAGTAGTTCCCGAAAAACATTTTTAGCGCAGTTGATATTTTTTTCCCCTACACTCCAACTACGCACCCCACATGCATAGTTGGTGACCCTATCAACTACGCATGCGAAGTGCGTAATTGTGGTCACTACTAGAGATTTTTGCCGGTACGTCTATCAACCCCCTTATGTTATGATCAACTTCATTGATACTACAATATTTGTAGTATCTTGTAATATTAATCCGATATAAATAAAATAACCATAACTGTTAGCCTCACATGATAATCGATGTGAGATTATAAAATTTTTATTAAATATGACCGATTTAAAACAATGTGGATAACGAATAATTTTTAAAACTAATTATGAGAAAAAAAAATTTTAAAAAAAGATATTATTGCGAATACGTGTTTGCTTTGTTAGAGTAATTAAATATGTCAATCAAGGTATGATTTGTAAATCTTTCGATTTTATAATTGAACTTAGAAAACAAAGCCAACCAAAATCCATTGAAATATTTACCGTAAATAGATTGTTCTTATGATCTTTTGAAAAATTTTAGAAAAATCATTCCAAAAAATAGTTGGAAAAAAAAATTGTTAAGAAAAAATTGAACTTAGTGAAATATTAAGCGTAAAATCGTTAAAAAGTTATCTTAATACACATAACAATAGGTCAATGAGCGACATAACAATAGATCAACGACCCACAAAATAGTAATTCGACGATCCACGTAACATTAGGTCAATAACCACATAACAGTAGGTCAACGACCCACATAATGAATTTTTAATATTCAAACTCTCTATTTACCCAAGTTGTCAAACTATCACCCTTAGTTGATAGTCAATGTGGGATAGAAATTTGTAACACCCCAAGTTCGGGGAACTCAAAGCGCTACGGGCTAGAACCGCACAATGAGTCTCGACCCTCAGAGTAGCAACAACACAACGGATCTTACAACAAGATACAAACGAATGAAAATCAAAACTCAATATAAAACCAAAGGTTTAAACAAAAAGAAGTGTAAAAGACTCGCAGCCGAGTTCAAAACAAAAGGAAAAAAACAACAATATAAACATAAACCCGATCCCGTCCAATAATGTACGAGAACCCCGGCTAACCACACCATCCGGATCACTCAGCAGCATCCTGAACATGCGGAACATCTACAACGATGGTATAAACCGTTAGCTAACACTCTAGATACTAGCAAGAGCGTAAAGACACAAACATACATAAAGTAAAGAAAACATATAGCATGCTCACACACAACAGGTTATTATCTTTCTTAAAGTTATCCATTACTAATTCAACTTCTTTTGTCACACGAGAATCTCCCGAAACTCGCATCCGCTTCCGTCTACCAATAGGAATAGATCAGTACTATCCGTTACCTACGGGCCTGGGTTGCAAGAGCACATTCTAGTCTCCTATAGAACTAGACAAGTGGTCACCGCCCGATTATCATACACTTGGGTCAGTTAAGGTATAAAAGGGTGAATCCTATTCCGATTATCCGTTATAATAATAATAATAACGCAAACAAGCCAAAACACTCAAACCAATATACGAAATGAAGCTAAGTAAGTCCAAGGGACTTACCTCACTCGAAGGTAACTCAAAGCTCAACAAACAACTCAGAGACGGCTCATTTTCCCTCAGGAAAAAGGAAAATCCTGTTCACACAAGCATCATGAATCAGGAACGAAACGGTTGCTATAAGTCTATAACTTTAGTCTCAATGATCTCTAAGAGATCTCTACAAGCTAAGGGCTCAACCTTAGTCTTACAGCATACTCAAGGGACAAGGAACAACCATAAGAAATCAGGAAAGGAACGAGGAAAGCGAGGAAGGAAGCAGCTCACCAAAGACAGGAGCTACTGCAGGGGAAACCGTATGGGCGACTGGACAGGCGCAGGGGCGGCATTGCAGAGGCGCGGGGGCGGTTTCTGCAAAAAAAAGCCGACTTCTCCTTCGACAACAAGGAACTTCACCAAAGGCCAAAACTTGCCTTTCTCAACACACAACCACGTCACAACTCAACCAAGGGAGCCTGTGAACAACAACACATCAACAAGGAGGATTCCAACAAGAATCAAGTTTGAACCTTGATTCTTGTATGAACGTGATGAGAAACTCAAAGGGAAAGGCATGCAACAATTGTATTGTTGTTCACAGGAGAAAAAAAACAAACTGAAGGGAAAGGCATGCAACAATTGTATGAACGTGATGAGAAACTCAAAGGAGAATGCTTACACGTTCAACAAGATCACAGAAAGCAAGGGACAAAGGCTGCAACTCTCTAGGGTTGAAAAAGACGTAAGCGAAAAACGGGAAAAAGGAGAAAAGACGGGAATATATAGAAGAGGCTGGAAAGATAAAAAGGAAGGACATCTAGGGTTAAAAAAAAAAGATAAAGAAGTCGGCCCATAGAGAGAAGATCGGATATTCTATCTATGGATGGAAGATAAAATGAACGAAAACAGATCGGGCGCGATCTGCAGCGTATCTGCAAGGGCGAATCGCCTAAGCTGCAGGGGCGGCCCATGGTCACCGCGGGGGCGGTGACATGCCTCAAGGCCGTTGGGGCGGCCTTCTTCACCGTGGGGGCGGTGAAGGTCAAAACTGGGATCTTACATCATATCCTCCTAAAAAGAAGTTTCGTCCCGAAACTTGCAAAAGCCCGAAGATCACATAACAACACACAAAAACAAAACTGAACTCATATATTCCCACTCGGGGCACGTAACTCAAAACGTCACACAAAAGCGTACGCAACGCAACAAAGGAAAAACCAAACAAACGACTACACTAACGGTGCATGCTGCTCAGTGTAAAACTCCAGATAGTTCCTCTAGATACTATCCTCTGTCTCCCAAGTCGCCTCATCGATCAACTCCTCGCATCGACCACTGAATCTTCATCATCGATATGTCTTTCGAACACAAGCGTCTCATACTACGCTCCAATACAGCCACCGGTGCTCTACGAACGTGTGATTGACTCGATCATTAGATCCTCATGGATGACGATGTGTCTCAGATCTGGTATGTACTCTCGTAGCTTAGACACATGGAAGATTGGATGAACACCCTCGAGTCTCGATAGCAAAGCAAGTTTGTATGTTGCCTCTCCAACTCGCTCAAGAATCTCGAACGGTCCAACATATCTAGGAAAAAGATAAGGAAGACTTAGACGGCCCATAGATAGAAGATCGGATATTCTATCTATGGAAGGAAGATAAAACGAACGAAAACATATCGGGCGCGATCTGCAACGTATCCGCAGGGGCGGATCGCCTCAGCCGCAGGGGCGGTGAAGGTCAAAACTGGGATCTTACAAAATTCATGAGCTTATAATCTTTCAAAAAAAATGAAGGAAAGATAGTTAAAAACGTTAAAAGACAAAAAAAAATAAAAATGTGTGCTTTGTTTAAGCTTTCTATCCTATATTTATACAAGTTCTCAAACTGTCAGCCTTACTTAATAATCGGTGTGGAATATCAAAATATCTAATAACTCAAAAAACAAAAATTAACGTGAAATTGTTCTAAAATTTTTTTTTTTAAAATAATTTTTTTTAAAAAAAATTATAACATAGGAAAAGACCACATAAAATCATTAACAAAAATAAATTTTATTTATTATTTAAGCCGAACATTATAAAAAAGAAGTCAAAGTTACCAATTCTCTTTCCTAAAACTCAATCACATTAATCATTACTCTCGGCCCTTTGGTTTGACTTATGTGGACATGATAATCACAAAATGAACTTGATGATCTTTGGGACTTTCTTCCGTGTTTCCGTCAATTTTATTTTGGTACTATGTAAACACAAACATATGGTGGAACCCAAGTAATAAAATACAAGGGATTTATAAATCCCACTATCACAATAAAACGATTTTTAAAATGTGCGTTACTAAAAACATCAAACTCAGTTCGAACAATGTTTCCCTTGTAAATCGTACTCTTTAAACCATCAAAGTTGTACACAATTTTATATCGTGATGTGTTGCAGTTTCGTCTTCTTTGTTTTGATGTTGTCTTTGGTAGCGTTTTCGAGTGTTTGTCGAGAAGGAGGCGTGGATGTGTGATCGTGTTTTGGGTTTTATGATGAACGTTCATGCTCGTCGCTTCCGGCAGACATGATCATTATGCTTTCCCTCGAAGACTTCTCTGCTTTTGGGTTTTATGATGTAACTGTGTTTTCTTTTTCTCCTTTGTTGTGGTCTGTCATGGCAGTTAGTCCCTATGCGGATCTTTTTCGGCCTTTCGATCCAATAGTCGGCGAGCCGTCTATGAGATTGAACTTCTTTCCGTTATCAAAAAAAAAAAGTAAATTTAAGTCCAAAAAAATATAATCGTTCTCAAATAATATAATCGTTACAAGATTAAAAAGTAAAGTGAAATCGTGTCAAAAAAAAATGTAATTTAAAAACAAAAGATTTTGAAGGATAAAATTTTTTTTTTTTTCAAATTTTTTATATGACGTTAATTGTGGGAGCTTTATTTCAAAAGACTGAAACCACAACGCACTACATTAACATTTCCGCACACTGATTTAGTAGGCATATATAGAATATATGCCGTCTATGAGATTGAGCTTTTTTTCAAATTTTTTTGTTATCAAAAAGTAAATTTAAATGTTATTCGTTCATTTAGAAAAGGGTCATTTAGAAAAGGAAGATTTTAGTCTATTAGACATGTCCAAAGATTAAGTAATATTAAATTATTAACTATCCTACAACTAAGGCTAAATTTTTTTTTATAAATATTGTCTTCATTAATACTCACTAGTTTAGGATCCGTACCGTATATGGGTATTTTTAATACATATAAATAGAGGTGAGAACAAATTCGATCTTGTCCTTGTTCCAACTCCTTTCCATTCCTGACGGAATTTCATAAAAAGTAGCAATCCCGTGCTGCTAATAAATATTGGGCTAATTTGGAAACTAGGCCTTTTTGAGTTATGATTATAGTAACTAGGCTTATTTTTTATTAAGTAACTAGGCCCTTTTTTTTTTTTTTTAACCGTTCCACACTTCAACGCTTGTCGCTTCTTTTTTTTTTACAGTGAAAACCCTCTCTTCCTCAAAAACCCTAGCCGTCATCTACGCTCTCCTTTCCTTCCACTCCTCCGAGTTTACCAGAACACCATTTTTGCAGATCCCTCATCGACGCCTTTCTCGGAGCTGCATCAATGGCGAAACGTCGCAGTTCCTACCACTAGATCTCACCTCTTTCATCTCTTATTCTCCCTCGTGGCCGCGACATTCTCTGGTACTTTGTAGTACTTTGAAGTGCAACAGTGCATAAAAAGATCTTTCGAGGTTTTGTGATACGGGATTATCGTAGATGAAATTGAAGATGTAAGGAGATGAAATACAAAGGTGGGTGATTTGTTCAGTTTTCTTTGTTCTGTCTTTGTTTTGTTTCGCCAGTCTTCATACGTCAACCCGACGATATTTCAATTCAATTGTAGGATGATACATCGCTTAAATTGTATTATACACTTCTATATAAGAAGTATGTTTCGATCGATTTCAAGGCCTATTGATTAAGGATATTCGATATTAGACATATTTATGTGTTGTTGCATTTGTGTTGTTCAGATTGTTCTATTAGAAAATCACCTTTTGCTTCAAGTTTGAGAAACTGAACCTGTAACAATGAATTGACTGAAGAACAATGGGCTTATACACAGTTATCTTGAATCACAAATGTGAAGCTACATGCTCTGTGCCTATTATTGTTGGTTCCAGAATTTCCTTCTGTACAACTAAAATCAATTGGTAATTGGAGACTCGTATCGTTAAATATGCTGAGCTACAAAGAAGGGTAACATAAAAAACCTGAGGATTTTGAACTTGGTCGATGATGCTGGGGGAAGCTTTATATCATGTGTAAACTGGATTATGTTTGCTTGATAGGAATGCCTTGGACATTGAAAAAGCGGCTCAACGAAGCCTTCCTTGTGTCCAACACTTATGGTATGCAAATTATAAAAAGAAAAAAAAATTTGGTATGAGTTTCTGGTATGAATTTCATACCAGAAACTCATACCAGAAAATTATAAAAAATAAAAAAGACAAAAAAAAAACTTATGGTATGCAAATTTTTTGGTATGATAAATTTCTGGTATGATAATTTTTGGTATGATAAGTATGATAATTTTGGTCGTATGATAATTATTGGTATGATAAAATTTCTAGTTTGATAAAATTTCTAGTATGATAATTTTTGGTATGATAAATTCTGGTATGATAAAATTTCTGGTATGAGAAATTTTGGTATGAAGAAATTCTGGTATGAAAAAATTCTAGTATGAAAAAAATTCTGGTAAAAAAATTCTGGTATGAAATTTCTGGTATGAACTCTTCGTATGATAATTTCTGGTATGAGAAATTCTGGTATGAGAAATTCTGGTATGTCAAATTCTGGTATAATAAAAATTCTGGTATGTGAAATTCATCCAGAAAAATAAAAAATAAAAGACAAAAAAAAAAAGAAAATAAAAAAACAAATTCATGAATTAAAATTAAAACATTCACTTACATTACAAATAACAAACATCCTTTTTTAAATAAAGGGGTTAATTATTTTTACCTACCATTAAATGAAAGTGGTAAAAAAATTTGGGGTACATTTACTAAATCATATTCTCAAAAAAGCCTAGTATGTCAAATTCTCCCATAAATATTCGGGACGGGATAAACTTTAACTTCTTCATCCTGCTAGGCCCGTCCCGTTTACAGTAGCAATACATGCGTTGTGCACGTATATTCATGATACATATAAGTAAATAAATTCACCTTACTAATCAAGTTACATAAATATTTCAAAAAAAGAAAAAAAAATTGATTTTAAAAATAGTCACCTTATCATACCAATATAATTATTGTTGCTAATGAAATAAAAAGATAATACACCTAAATACCGATTTTATTTATTTATTGAATTTTATACACCAGAATTTTTTAGCATAAAAAATCAACTAAAATATTAGTTATACATCCATAATTATTCGAATTTTATTAACAAAATAATACTATCAGGAACTTTGTGAATAAATATTAATGGTGAAAAAAGGAAATAATTATTCGAAAATAAGGAAATAATTATTCGAAATCTAAAAATTAGTTTGAAATAGATAATCTTAAATGGTTTATAAACAACAAGAAATAATAATAGATATGCTGGACAAGTTTTGTAACAATTTAAAGTAAAATTTTTTAAAATAATTTTAAGTAATGACAATTTAGTAATATATGAAGTTTCCGTTTTAATGCTCAATTCTTATAGTGCTATGACAGTAGTTTGTCCTCTACTTTAATATATATATTATAAATCATATGAGAACAAGCTTATCGTGTAATCATGAGAACATGCCTTATTGTTTAATATATTATTCGTAGTTATTATTAGTTTTGTTACGAATGTGTCATATCGTTTAATGTATTATTCGTAATTATTGTTGGTTGAATGAATTATTTGTAGTTATTATTGGTTGAATGAATTATCGTGAGGATTAAGGGTGCGGTTCCCATGAGAACAACTGAATAAGCTTATCGTGTAATCATGAGAACAATCTTAAACTGTCGGATGGTGAGTATTAAGAGTCAAAATTTAGGGTAGATATCATAATTATTAGATAAATAATATTCTAAAACTAATAATAACTAATTATCTTTTCTAATAATTAGTTATCTCTCCTTAAAATTGGTAACTGTCTAATAAAGATTATCTTAATATCTAATGAATCTTTTTGTAAAAATTGTTAAATAATAGGGGCCTATTTTATATCTTAGATATAAAAGAAGCTTTTATTTACCAATTATCTCATTTGATAACTTAGAGAAAAAGAAGAAAGAATTTGTGTTATTTATCGTTAGCTTTCAAATTCAAAATTCTTGCTTAACAATGTGTCATATCATCATGGATGTAAACTACTTTATTTAATACTCGTTTGATTTTTGTATTTTATATGAGTTGATCTAATATAAATAATTATACAATATATGACCATAAAATTGTATGTTTGAAATCAAAGTAATCAACAATAAGAAGTAATCTTTTAATCACAATAGAAGTAAAATCAATATAGAATTTATAATAATCTTTTAATTTTTTATTTACCTATTATCTGTAAAAAAAAAACCAAATAATTTATTTTTTAACTATATAAATTTGTTACTAATTTATTTCTAATATAATTTAACATTATTTATTTTTAATAAATATTTTAATTTATTTCGGTATTAAAGTAGTGTATTTTGATTTATAAATATCTGATAATAATAATTATGTATAAATGAGTATTAATTTTATTAATCTTATAATTAAAATAGAATTAAAGTTTCATAATTATTGAATTCGTAATCACAATGTAAATAAATCTAATTTAGAATAAAAGTGAATTTTATTTTATTATAACTTGGATTTCAAATTTATATCAATCGTGAGAGAAATAAATAGAAATTCCAAAAATAAAAAGTAGTAAGAGAAGAAGTTATAGAGACCGTGAATACTTTAGGTTTATATATAAATGGATGAAATCTAAAGAAAAGGCCAAAATTAGTTTTGAAAGTCTTTTGTTTTTATGTGCATTTATGTTTGTCATTTGGAAGGCTTGAAAGACCACCACACCCTCCCTCTTTTAAGAGAGGGGTTTCAAGCTTATTTTCCGGTTGCTCCTCCTTGTCTACCATGGTTTCATGGGCATGCTTCCGACTACCATGGTTCGGTACTCCTATCGGAGACTTGCCAAACACCATCTTACAAATTCAGCTCGCACTCGTCTTCCTCATCACACAATTTATACACCATTGTGCAATCAAGCATATTGGTTTACCGCCCCTTGTCTCACAAATGATGGTATGTCCTCTTGCCAATTATTGTTATTTTTAATATCTTTTTCACGCGTCTCAACAATTATGTCTCACATATGAGAATAACATGAAGATTAGGGACTAAGGGGTCATTTGGTATCGAAACCTGATCAAAGATATCAAATATGAGTATCGGGTATGAATATATATGGGTAACAAATAAATATATGATATCCTATTTGGTATGGGTATCAGATATCAGATTGAGCACGACAAAGCAAAATTAACGAAGATAGATATAGTTGTCTCCGCTCCTTTAAAGGACAACAAGCTTGTTTACATTAACATCAACAACAATTTACATGCGATTCCTCGTCCCACTTTCAATAGGATCCTAGATAGCTCTATAGATATGCTTGTACGCATCTTCTAGATTATAGATTTGCAATCCTTCACAAACCCTAGATTTTAGTAGGTATCAACGGTGTCGGCTCCTTGCTCCGTTCGGCGGCAGTAGCAGCAGGCAGTCGGCGGTGACCCTCTCGTTTGGCGGCGGCAGGAGGCGGGAGAAGGGGTTGATGCTCTCTACTGAGTATTTGTATGAGGAAGAAGAAAAAATATGAAGCATGGAAATGTCAAGAGTTGGGAATGAGAGACCCGATACCTTTAAAAATATTATAGAATTAAAATGGGAAAATATTATGGTATTAAAATGGAAAATTTGGGATATCAGGATATCAAATTGATACCGATACTCTAAAATACCAAACCGGACACTACCCATACCTTTAATAGGGTATTGATATCAAACGGTCCCTAATATATTTTTCCCTTTACTTGTGACAGGCTGGTTTACTCTTGTCAGCACTTTTTTCCCACAAGACGACAAATGGACTATTTAACATAATATTCCCAGATGTGACTGCAAGCGTATGGAAGACCTTCGGATTGATTGGATGTATTTTATCCACCTACATGATGGTTGCAAAGGTAGACTATGGGATAGTATGGAAGACAGGAAGAAAATCTTACGTTATAGGATTATTAGGGTTCTTTCTCCCTTTTTGTGTAAACGTAATCACAGTCTTCCTTATGAACACCAATCCTGTAAAATTAAAAGACGGGAAGATGTTTTATGAAAATGAGATGCTATCGGCATCAATAACAGCAAGTACCCATATTCCGGTAATTACTTGCCTGCTAAGCGACCTTGATATGCTGAACTCGGAAGTCGGGAGACTCGCCGTGTCAATAGCCCTAGTCACCGAGTTAGGAGGCACTGTTTTTCTCATAATCGGAGATGATTACCAAATGCACAAATGGATTTTCCTAGTGGGTCCGGGTGTGATGACGTTGGTGGCGATATTCGTTTTCCGTCCTTGCATGAATAAGATGATTCAGCTGACGCCCAAAGATAGACCTGTAAAAACAACCCTTATAGCGGTGGTGTTGCTGTTTGGGTTAGTGTCAGGATTAGAAACAAACTATACAAGTGAACAATTTGCTTATTTAGGGTTTTTCATACTTGGAGTGGTAACACCAGCTGGACCTCCATTGACATCTACTTTCGTACGTATCTTTGATCCATTTGTCCATGGGATACTTCAGCCTTTCTTCGTTACAGTTTGTATAATGAGGGCCAACGCGTTCAAAATTGATTTCTCTGATGTAGCACAATGGCAGCGTATGACCATTTTCATGCTTCCAAACATTGTCAGGCTTTGTTTGTGTATGGTATCCACCCTTTTCACGGAGATGTCTGTAACTGATAGCATCATGCTTGGTCTCATTCTTGACGCCAAGGGTTTCATTGACTTATCTATCTACTCTAACGCCAGACAATCCAAGGTAACTAAGATTACTGTCAAAATATTACTATCAAATTGTTGTAATACTCATATTTTCAATGTGTTCAGAAATACACAGCGGAATTCTTTACAGTATCGGTATTTTTGGCAATGGTGATGGCCATAATAGTCCCATTGCTGGTGAAAATCCTTTATAATCCAAGTAGAAAGTATGCAGGCTTTCAAAAGAGGGATATAATGCACTTGAAGCAGAGCAATGAGCTTAATATCTTACCTTGTATCTATAGAACAGACAATACAATTGCTATTACCAATCTTCTTGACATCTGCAACCCAACCATGAACAATCCAATTGCCGCTAACATTCTTCATCTGGAGAACCTAGACGGCCGTTCACAACCAGTATTCATCTCCCATGACCTCCAGACCAAGAAATCTTCCTCCCAACGCTTCCATTCCGACGACATCAGCATCGCCTTCGAAAAATACCGGAACAAACGTCACCAAGGTGGTCTCACAACTCACCTCTTCACAGCTGTTACGCTTACCAAGGCAATGCACGAAGATATATGCACTCTAGCCCTAAACACTAATGCTTCTTTAATCATCCTCCCCTTCCACCGGAAGATAGGGATTGACGGATCAATCGATTCGGAATTCGGCGATCAACGATCGCTGAATCAAATTGTTCTCGATTACGCCCCTTGTTCTGTTGCTGTTCATGTAAATCGCGGCCTAACACACAAATTCCCAAACAAATCGACACATCAAGAACAACCAAATTACTCTAATTCCTCCCTCACCTCGTCAAACGCGACATCGATTTCAATTGAGACGGAGGATGTAGAATCAGATCTCGATGTAGCGGTGGTATTCATCGGAGGAGACGATGATCATGAAGCTTTGGCGTTGTCCAAGCGGATGGCAAAAGGGACTAGGGTTAGAATACACCTCGTCAGGCTAATGGCGGAACAGATTGATGATTGCAAAAACAAAGATGAAGTGGATTCTATGGTAATAGAATATATCAGGACAGGAGAAGAAGAGTACAAGAAGAAAATCAACTACGAAGAGATCACAGTGAAGGATGGAGGCGAAACTGCGGCTATTATGAAAGCAATGGCTAATGATTTTGATCTAATGATCGTTGGTAGGAGGTATGGAACTGAATGCCAACAAACGGCAGGATTGAATGAATGGAGCGAGGTGCGGGAGCTTGGGGTGATCGGAGATTTGCTCGCCTCACCGGATCTCCGGGGTCGAACCTCAGTATTGATAGTGCAGAAGCAGAAACAACATTAGTCTAAAAGATCGTCACATATCCACAAACAATGGAGGAATAGCTTCTTATACCATTCCTAACTCTTTCCATTTCCCCTTTTGTATTGTCAATGTAATTTTGTATAGTTATAGTAAATTGGTCATTAACAAATACAAAGTAGATGATATGTTAATTACATGGAACATGTATTATATCTTATATAACAAATTGTGAAGCCGGACCAAACCATCTTGAAATAAAAAATCAAATTAAGTTAACGCATTGATTAAAGTACACCCAATACATGTTTACGACTCGAGTGAACTGATTAAGTAGGTCTTTTTGTTTATTGTAGAATCACTCGATTTTTTTATTACTTATTAGGAGACACTCTTTTCACCCAAGTCTCCAGCCGATGGATCATTGAATATTGTTGGACGAAACAGGTCTCAAAGTTTTTCCGGTGTGTGTTGTTGATCGTGCAAAGCCGTTGGCCCAAAAGACCATAATAACGCAGGTAGGTTCTCTCCTGGCTGCAGCATTCCAATAACATGACACATAGTTCCATCTGCATTCACAAAATCAAAAAAACTGATGAACAATTACAGATCAAGGAATTTCTGAATATAAGCCAAGGGGTTGCAAGATCTACGAAAGAATCAGCAATTTAATCACAATCTAGAAAGAAAATGATAAATAAATGCAACTAGAGGTGTCCCATTATGTAATATAATGAAATATTTAGCTTGCTACCAAAAGGGTCACATATTTTACCACACAATTCTATGCACAGCCTACAAGCCAAATGTGTTATATTGATTTAAATGGAGTCCAGCAAAGTAGAATACACTTGGTCCTAAGAGCCGAAGAAGCCTATGAACACACATTCACTAGTATCTTCTTTAATCAGAAAAGGAATTGGATATTCAGATCGATGCAGTTTAGAGGAAGGATCAACTCGAACTCCCTCCCTCCATTTACGGGTCCTGGTCAGTAAAAAGCTAAGGGCCCGTTTGGTTCCAACTCCAGAAACGGAATGAAAACGAATTTAGACCCTATTCGGTAAATTCCGAAAATATAACAAATAAGCTAATTGATGTTTGGTAAAAGTAGATTTGTGGACAAATTTGTGTAGTAGATTTACCAAAAAGGATAAAAATGTACAAATTGTTAAAGGTGTAAAAGAGGGGTAAAGTTGTAAAATTTTTGATAATCTATCCAAAAAGCTATCTTAGAAAGATTTTCCAAATCTCACCAAAAACCTCTTAAAAAAAACTCTTCAAAAATCTAATCTCTCCAAAAAGCTATTATGTCAAACACCATTTAACTTTCAAAAATACAAAGCTCTACAATAATCTCCGCAATAACCTTCGCCGAACAGGCCCTTAATCCATATGTATATCCTTATTCATCAAATTTTATGGAATCATTCATTGTAGTTTCATGCAAAAATGCACTTGTCTCCCCATATTTTGTTTCCCTATAGGGTATCAAAAGTAATAAAATTCATCTCCAATTACTTCAAACCACAAAGAATGATTTCAAAAACTTAACAAGGGTATACATATGGACTATATTCGTTTCCATTATGTTTTCGATTCCGGAATTAAAACCAAACGGACCCTAAGTCTGTTCTTCCCCCGATGTTGAGTCGTTGACCCATTAATGAATTTCTAATGGCTTTCATATCTATACTAATTAAGTTAAACAGTAAGCCTGACAGCACCTACATGGAATAGAAGATATGGAACAGTAAG
Source organism: Fagopyrum esculentum (assembly GCA_033239045.1). NCBI lineage: Eukaryota > Viridiplantae > Streptophyta > Magnoliopsida > Caryophyllales > Polygonaceae > Fagopyrum > Fagopyrum esculentum. Next base: position 130,138,380 of record BSUD01000008.1, on the reverse strand, counting down.
CAGGCAGCAAGAGCCCACTAAAAGCAACTTCAATAGAACATCGATATATCATTGATTGTACCAGTACATCCTATATTTGAGCTCAAGGAAAGCTCACTACAGTATAAATTATCAACTGAGAAGCTTACCTCTTGTCCTGGCTCAAGTTCAATTTTCAACAGCTTGTGTCCTGCTTCCTCAAAGTCCACACTGAACATGATTGTACGTCAAGTACATGGTTCTTCGGAGATTGACCAGGTTTGTCTCAGTCTCGTCCCTTATAGTCATCATCATCTTCCTCATCGTCATTCTCATCTGATTTAGACCCTTCATCTGAACTTTCCTCTCCCTCTGACTCCTCATCGAGTATCGACTTTTTCCAAGTAGTGTGGAAAATACCTGAAAATGAACATTCGAACAAATTAGCACCTTATTTTCATCATACTAGAAAATGTTATACCAAATTTCAAGCTATGAGGTGAAAGATGAGCAAATACCTAGAGAAATCTCTTGATCAAATTCATCCTCTATGATACATATATAATGTGTAAGTTGATTCTCTGGCTCCACAAGATCCAATTCGCCCGAATAGCCGGGTAACCCTGCGTGGTAAGAGAACAATCATGTTTTGAACATAAGGAAAAGCTATATTGCTGATCATCAAAGCATAAATACACAAATAAAACAAAATAAAACAAAAGTTTAACAGGACAAAGTGAATGGTGAGGCCTTTGAAATTTATTTTAACACGACAAAATGAATGTTGAGGGCTAATATAGGGCTAGGGTAAATTTATTTTGTTATTTACATATTATCTCTAGAAAAAAAATATATTATTTTTTCAACTATATAAATTAGATTAATTATTCATTACTAATTTAATTTGGGATTAAAGTAGTGTATTTTGATTTATATATATCTGATAATAATTGTGTATAAAATAAGTACTAATTTTAATAATCTTGTAATAAAAATAGAAGTAAAGTCTCATAATTATAAAATTTGTAATCATAATGAAAATAAAGTTTAAATTAAATAGAATGTGTAATCATAGTTGAAAGTACCTTTGTTTTAGAATTTATATAGATAGTGAGAGAGAATTAGAAATTCCAAAAATAAAAAGTAGTAAGAGAAGAAGTTATAGAGACCGTGAATATTTTAGGTGCATATATAAATGGATGAAATCGAAAGAAAAGGCCGAAATTAGTTTTGAAGCTCTTTTGTTTTTATGTGCATTCATGTTTGTCATTTGGAAGGCTTGGGACACCACCACACCCTCCTCTTTTGAGAGAGGGTTTCAAGGTTATTTTCTGATTGTTCCTCCTTGTCTACCATGGAACAAAGTCATTCATCATGGGAATGCTTACGACTACCAGGGTTCGGTGTTCCTGCCTGGGACGTGGCAAACTCCATTTTACAATTTCAGCTCGTATTGGTCTTCTTCCTCACACAATCTCTACACCATTGCGCATTCAAGCATATTGGTTTACCGCCCCTTGTCTCACAAATGATGGTATGTCCTCTTGGATACATATTCCCATACTTGTCAATTTAAGACGTGAAGGGGACGTATGTCAAGTGAACCTATACACGAACCTTGGTTCACATATGATAACATGGACTACATTAGAAGAAGAACATAAAAGATTAGGGACTAATATGTTTTTCTCTTGACTTGTGACAGGTTGGTGTACTCTTGTCAGCACTTGCCTACCAGAGGATGACAAATGAACTATTTGCCATAATATTCCCAAAAGTGACTTCAAGCGTATGGAAGACCATGGGATTGTTTGGATGTATTTTATCCACCTATATGATGGTTGCAAAGGTAGATTATGGGATAGTATGGAAGACAGGAAGAAAATCTTACGTTATAGGATTATTAGGGTTCTTTCTCCCTTTTGGTGTAAACGCAATCACAATCTTCCTTATGAACAACAATCCTGTAAAATTAGAAGACGGGAATATGTTTTATGAACATGAGACGTTGACATCATCAATAACAGCAAGTACCCATATTCCAGTAATTACTTGCCTGCTAAGCGACCTTGATATGCTGAACTCAGAAGTCGGGAGACTCGCCGTGTCAATAGCTCTAGTCACCGAGATAGGAGGCACTGTTTTTCTCGTAATCGGAGATGATTACAAAGGGCACAGATGGTTTTTCCTTGTGGGTCCGGTTGTGATAACGTTGGTGGCTATGTTCGTTTTCCGTCCTTGCATGAAGAAGATGATTCAACAGACGCCCAAAGATAGGCCTGTAAAAACAGCCCTTATAGCGTTGGTGTTCCTGTTTGGGTTAGTGTCAGGAATAGAAACGACCATTACAAGTACACAATTTGTTTATTTAGGATTTTTCATACTTGGAGTGGTAACACCAGCTGGACCTCCATTGACATCTACTTTTGTACGTATCTTTGATCCATTTGTCCATGGGATACTTCAGCCTTTCTTCGTTACAGTTTGTATAATGAGGGCCGACGTGTTCACAATTGATTTCTCTGATGTAGCACAATGGCAGCGTATGACCATTTTCATACTTCCAAACATTGTCAGGCTTTGTTTGTGTATGGTATCCACCCTTTTCACGGAGATGTCTGTAACTGATGGCATCATACTTGGTCTCATTCTTGACGCCAAGGGTTTCATTGACTTAGCTATCTACTCCAACGCCAGACAATCCATGGTAACTAAGACTACTGTCAAAATATACTATCAAATTGTTGTAAGCAGCCTCACATTCATATTTTCAATGTGTTCAGAAATACTCAGCGGAGTTGTTTACAACAATGGTTTTTTTGGCAATGGTGATGGCCATAATCGTCCCATTACTGGTGAAAATCCTCTATAATCCAAGTAGAAAGTATGCAGGCTATCAAAAGAGGGACATAATACACTTGAAGCAGAGCAACGAGCTTAGTATCTTACCTTGTATCTATAGAACAGACAATACAACTGCTATTACCAATCTTCTTGACATTTGCAACCCAACCATGAACAATCCAATTGCCGCTAACATTCTTCATCTGGAGAACCTAGACGGCTGTTCACAACCAATCTTCATCTCCCATGACCTCCAGACCAAGAAGTCTTCCTCCCAACGCTTCCATTCCGACGACATCAGCATCGCCTTCGAAAAATACCGGAACAAACGTCACCAAGGTGGTCTCACAACTCACCTCTTCACAGCTGTTACGCTTACCAAGGCAATGCACGAAGATATATGCACTCTTGCCCTAAACACTAATGCTTCTTTAATCATCCTCCCCTTCCACCGCAAGATAGGGATTGACGGATCAATCGATTCGGAATTCGGCGATCAACGATCCCTCAATCAAATTGTTCTCGATTATGCCCCTTGTTCTGTTGCTGTCCATGTAAATCGCGGCCTAACACGCAAATCCCCAAACAAATCGACACATCAAGAACAATCAAATTACCCTAATTCCTCCATCACCTCGTCAAACGCGGCAACGATTTCAATTGAGACGGCGGATGTAGATTCAGATTTCAATGTAGCGGTAGTATTCATTGGAGGACACGATGATCTAGAAGCTGTGGCGTTGTCCAAGCGGATGGCAAGAGGGACTAGGGTTAGAATACACCTCGTCAGGCTAATGGCGGAACATAGCGATGATTGCAAAAACAAAGATGAAGTGGATTCTATGGTGATAGAATATATCAGGACAGGAGAAGAAGAGTACAAGAAGAAAATCAACTACGAAGAGATCACAGTGAAGGATGGAGGTGAAACGGCGGCTATTATGAAAGCAATGGCTAACGATTTTGATCTAATGATCGTTGGTAGGAGGTATGGATCTGAATGCCAACAAACGGCAGGATTGAATGAATGGAGCGAGGTGCGGGAGCTTGGGGTGATCGGAGATTTGCTCGCCTCACCGGATCTCCGGGGTCGAACCTCAGTATTGATAGTGCAGAGGCAGAAACAACGTTAGTCTAAAAGATCGTCACAAAGCCACAAATTTCACCTTTTGTATTGTCAATGTAATTTTGTATAATTAAAGTAAATTAGTCATTAACAAATAAAAGTAGATGATATGTTAATTACATGGAATATGTTTTATATCTTATACAACAAATTGTGAACGCATCACCCGAGCATATAACAAACCATCTTGACATAAAAAATCAAATTAAGATTCAGATTTGAGTTTTAATGATCACCAAAATTCAGAAAATAAAAAATATCAACTCATAATTATATGCTGGGAAAAATAAACATTTTTTAGAAGAAAAAAAATATTGAACATTGAATTTGACGAAATTGGCACAAGTTTCCCTGTGCCTCCTGAGACGCGCACAGTTGAGACATATACGAACTCGGCACATTTTCAAACCGGTATAAAAAAAACATTAAAAAAAAAGAGGTTGGGCGCGCTTATATTAGAGTATGCGGCACATGCGCAGTCCGCATGCACTGAAAGGTTGGCACGTACGTGCCCTAGTTTCCCATAAGGCGCACAGTTCGGGCACATCCGGACTCCTCATGCGCCCCAAACCATAAAAAAACACTACATCGCGCTTATATTAGGGCATGAGACGCATGTGTCTAAGTTTTTGAGGCGCACAATTGGGGCACATCCAGACTCTGCATGCGCCCCAAACCGGCATAGAAAAACACAAAAAACACGTTAAAAAGAAGAAGGAAGAGGCCGCGACGCGCTTATATTAGGGTATGAGCAGGGTCGTCTCAACTATTTCGGAGGCCCCGTTCAATTCTAACAATTAGGCCCTAAAAAAGTTGGACAATCTAAAATTTTTCTGTAGTTTAATAATATGTTTAATAGTAATTTAGTGATAAAATTATAAGAAAAAAAATAAATACATTAAGGGCCCGTTTGGTTCCAACTCCGGTAACGGAAACGGAATGGAAACAAATTTAGTCCATATGTAAATCCTTAATCATGTAATTTTATGAAATCATTCTTTGTAGTTTAGTGCAAAGTGCACTTGCTTTCCCACATTTTGTTACCCTATAGGGTATCAAAAGTAATCAAACTCTACTCCAATTACTTAAAACCATGAGGAATGATTCCAAAAATTGTCATGAACAAGGGCGTACGTATGGACTGGATTCGTTTTCATTCCGTTTCCGATTCCGGAGTTAAAACCAAACGGTTCCTAAATGACAACAAAAGAGAAAGAGAAAGGCCCAAAACTTGAACTTTTGACCTACTTGTTAAGGAGAACTTTGCCTACCAACTACAATATCAATTCTCTATCTATATATATATATATATATATATATATATATATATATATATATATATATATATATATATATATATATATATAAGTTGACTCCCATGTAAACCGCTATTATCATGCAAAATGAGAACAAATTGTGTTGTTAATATATATTGGACCCTTATATTTTTGGGGCCGGTTCTAATGAGTAAGGAACCACCCTCCAAGCCGGTCCTGGGTATGGGGCACCTGCGCAACCCGCATCCTTACCCTTTATCTGAATGGAACCTGTAACTTACTTTGACATTTCCAATGCTCGATTCGTCAAAGTCACTGAAAGCCTTACTGATGGTAGAAACATTTGCTGAAAACTAAGAACAACAATTTTTTATGCTAATTAAAATACCAAGAAATAACAATCTAAACAAATTTATGCTGTATCACATTGATTTAAGTCACTGAAAGCCTTACTTTGACATGTCTAATATTTGTATTGGTGAGGGATCTCTAATGGTTTACATAAATGGTGCATCAAATTTTGTTACATGAAGTAAAAAAAAAGAGAGAGAAATGTGATTCAAGATTAATCGACAAGATTTTTAATTTTAGAATTTAATGAGATAAGTGTACTCAATTGTAAGAAAGGAAATGAAATAGAGAAGATTGGACAAATAGACATTTTTTTTTTGTATCGGAATGCAAGCTATGATCCTACTATAATCAAATTACTTTTAATTTTTTAATTTTTTAATTTTAAATAGAAGAGTGAACTCATATCCCTAAATTATCTTGGCAAATTTTGATATACTAGGCTTTTTTAAGTTTTTATAAAACAAACTATACCCCTATTTTTTTAACTGTTTAATGAACTTAATTTACCTAATTAATTAACCTTAAACTCAACTCCGTTCCGTTCATTCAATCACTTAACTACCAGAGAAACCATATTTCGCCCTTCCCTCGCCTCGCATTCCCTTCGCCTTCGACTCCTCACCTTCATCAATCTGTGATTCATCATCTCTCTCGTAATCTCCATATTCTTCATCTCTGATTCAGTATTCGTCACTTTCCGGCCATCTCCTCACTTGTTCTTTGTTTTTCGTCTTTGTTTTTACCCCAAACACTCCAAAATCGTTTCGAATTTTGTAAACCCTAAGAAATTGAAAATGTCGACTCGATCAAAGGTTGCTGCCAACAAATCTTCTTGTGATGCTCCTACCTTCAACCTTCTGACTCCTACGCCTCCTTTACCTGTTGAAGATGCCACACCAAACGAAGGCGATGATTCTGCTGTCTCTCATGATGAATCATGCCTTCAGATTGTAGTATCTGGTGGTCCTCAACCAGTCGATATACCTATGGTTAGTATTGCTTTGATACTCTTTCAGGTTTTATGGTATTATAGTTTCTGGTGATTGTTCATATTAGGTTTTGTAAGTTTAATCATCGTTTCTGGTATCTGTTTTGATATGGTTTGTTCTATGTTTGGTTCGTCTTTATATTTGCATGACTTTTCTGGTATGTTTGTGTTCGCTCCAAACGGTGTGTGCAAGCTTTAAATTTATAACCCTAGACTTAAGCTTAAAACAAGGATGCGAACCCGCAGTGTACGGGTCAATCGTAGTAAAAGCAAGAAAATTCCAGGGGTCGATCACAGGGACTTAGTGAAACAAAGTCCAATACGGTATGCTAGTGTTGATGCTAACCACAAGAGCAAGTATACAATCAAAGATGAATAAGATGTCAAATAAGCAAACATGCAATTCTAGGGATTAAAGCATCTAGTTGTGGTTCCAACTCAAGATCTATAGATAAGCGGACAAAGCTGAGATTTTTGCATGGGGAAGGTGTTTCTAAAGTGGAGTAGATCACCGGGTAAGTCTCACTACACACTAATCCCAAACCGTAACTCCTATTACCGGGTAAGTCTCAAGGAATTAAGATAAAGAACTATTGCCTCAAACTAACACACCATCTAAGGGAATAGAATCAACCTTTACCGGGTAAGTCTCAGGCTAACTCACAAAGATGGGATGGAAGCACACTCAAACCCCAATAAAGGACAAGCCTTTATTACCTACACTTATGATCGTTGGTATACAAACTAAGGAATTACCGGGTAAGTCTCATCCTAAGCTTGCTTTGAACCAGAAAGGTATAATAAGAATAGGATTTGGCAAACTCTAACACATTAACTCTCAGTTAAGGATCGGATAAGCCACCTCGGTCAGACAGTTTCCACCCCGGCCGAGATGTTCATCGACTGAACGAGATGCTTAGGGTTAAGGTTAAAGACTCGAACTTTCAGGATCCTACTGGATTAAGATTATTCTATCATTGTTTTTCCCACAACCTTCAGCCAATCACCCTAGAATCACACAAGGAAATTAGCCACTCATCATCATAATGAAAGTATTAAATAAATGGGAAGAAGGTGAATATTTGAACAAAGAAGAATTTAATGAAAACACTTCAATAACTGAATCAAATATCACACAAAAATCGTTCCTTGGATAATAATCCAACAAGACAAGACAATCAAGGAAAGGAATTGAAGACAATCTTACAAAACCCTCCAAAAAGCTATAAAAAGCTAATCTTCAACTTTCCTTCAACCTTCAAAAAGGTTCTTCGAATCTCCCAAATTGGAGTAGGATGCGGCTGCTGCGCTATTCTTCGCTGTAATCGAGATAGTATGCGGTGTATGCAGCCTCTAAGCATCATCGGATTTGTGGAAAATCCAATCCTTTTTATAGGAAAAATAAACCTCCAAAGATAATAAATCTTAAGAAGATATATTCCCATAAAAATAGGTAAAATATATGATTCTGCATATCTCCTTCCTTCTAGAAGCTCAGCCCAAAAATATAAGATCACTTTCCAATTTTAAAAGATCTCAGCCAAGAATAAAATATTCTCGCCGCGTCCTAGGTGTTCGCCTCGGTCGAGTCGGTGTCTCTGGATCGCCTCGGTCGAGATGAATCTCTGGGCAACCGAGGTGATCATAACTGAGTGTAGAATCTCTCAAAACTGGTCCAAAGTAAATCTTTAATCCATGGTTGTGCTTCCTGAATGTAGCTCCAAATGACTCTTGACTCCTTTTGCTCCTTTTTGATGCAAAACGTACCATATTACCTGCAATTACAACGAAACTAGGTGTAGACCTCGATTCTCGCAAAGGTAGATGAAATGGTAGTAAAATCACATAATGCACATACAAACATGCAGATTATGAAAGATAAAACGTCCAAACAAACCCTAAAATATAGACTATAATTCATGCTATCAAAATACCCCATACTTAGCCCTTGCTTGTCCCTAAGCAAGTTCCTCATATAGAAATCAAGATAGAATGGATTATAAGTCAAGAAAATCAATGAAAAAGTCTTTCAAAAACATTTTATGGTGTGCAACTATCATAGATCACTCTAAGAGAGTACTTCCTGGAAATTAAAAACTCAATATGATCAAAACATTTTATAAATATAGGAAAGTGGTTCATCTTTGCATAAAATCATAGAATGCATAATAGATCATAATTATCAAAATTAATCATGTATAATCCGATTTAAACCGCTAAGTCAATCAACAAGCTCAAGGTCTCAAGGGCTTTCCAAAAGAAAGGTCAAGAAACGTGTAGGGTAGGGATGTATGTAAGGTAATGTGGTGCTAGAATCCGGGAAAAGGATGAATTTCACTTCCACTTTGACTTGCAACACCTTCCACCAATAAGCTTTGCTTATTTCACACTTTTTTCTTTTTCTTTTACTTTTTTACTTTACTTTTTGGGATGCATGGACAGAGGTGCACAATAACCGAAGCCTAGGAAATCCGCAATCATCAATTTCTTGAGATGCGTCAAACCCTTGATGCACATACCATGACCCGTTAGGAATATCGCTCAATCCGACTTTGGCAAGACACAAACACCCGGCTATGTGAATGGTGCCGAGTTACTCATCTTCATGATTGACTTCCCCAAACCTATTATTGCTTTCTAACACTTTCACTTTCAGCCACTTCTCAACTTTTGACTTGCTTTCACCACTTCGCTTGCTTCCAAATTCCCGGATAGGTAAAGGGAGGCAAAATGTATATGAGGGGCTAAGCATGATCAAGAAGAAGAAGAAGAAGAATGAATTGCCTTGGTCTTTCCAAGAAGAACGTGAGAGAACTTATGCTGCGGTGTCAACCTTCAAATTCAACATAATTTGGATAAAAATAAAGTATTAAACATGCCAATAATTTCAAACAAAGCATTTAGCAACTTAAACATATCATAAAACATTTCAAACATATAAAGAATTTAAAACCAGTCAGTAAACAAGATCTTCACTGAGATCATATCCAGATAAGTAACACAAAAATCGTTTTCGAAAACTCTCTGTTACGCCACCTCGGTCGAGATGTTCTTGGTTCAACCGAGGTGAAACACCTCGTTTTGCCAGAACTGTCCCGGTCGAGGTCAAAAAATTTTTTAAAACCATTTTTTTTTTTCGGTTTCGACGTTTTTCTCAATCAAATAACCTGTAAGTATTTAGCAACTTAAACAAAGCATTTAGCAACTTAAACATATCAGAACTGTCCCCGGCAACGGCGCCAAAAACTTGTTCGCTCCAAACGGTGTGTGCAAGCTTTAAATTTATAACCCTAGACTTAAGCTTAAAACAAGGATGCGAACCCGCAGTGTACGGGTCAATCGTAGTAAAAGCAAGAAAATTCCAGGGGTCGATCACAGGGACTTAGTGAAACAAAGTCCAATACGGTATGCTAGTGTTAATGCTAACCACAAGAGCAAGTATACAATCAAAGATGAATAAGATGTCAAATAAGCAAACATGCAATTCTAGGGATTAAAGCATCTAGTTGTGGTTCCAACTCAAGATCTATAGATAAGCGGACAAAGCTGAGGTTTTTGCATGGGGAAGGTGTTTCTAAAGTGGAGTAGATCACCGGGTAAGTCTCACTACACACTAATCCCAAACCGTAACTCCTATTACCGGGTAAGTCTCAAGGAATTAAGATAAAGAACTATTGCCTCAAACTAACACACCATCTAAGGGAATAGAATCAACCTTTACCGGGTAAGTCTCAGGCTAACTCACAAAGATGGGATGGAAGCACACTCAAACCCCAATAAAGGACAAGCCTTTATTACCTAAACTTATGATCGTTGGTATACAAACTAAGGAATTACCGGGTAAGTCTCATCCTAAGCTTGCTTTGAATCAGAAAGGTATAATAAGAATAGGATTTGGCAAACTCTAACACTTAACTCTCAGTTAAGGATCGGATAAGCCACCTCGGTCAGCCAGTTTCCACCCCGGCCGAGATGTTCATCGACTGAACGAGATGCTTAGGGTTAAGGTTAAAGACTCGAACTTTCAGGATCCTACTGGATTAAGATTATTCTATCATTGTTTTTCCCACAACCTTCAGCCAATCACCCTAGAATCACACAAGGAAATTAGCCACTCATCATCATAATGAAAGTATTAAATAAATGGGAAGAAGGTGAATATTTGAACAAAGAAGAATTTAATGAAAACACTTCAATAACTGAATCAAATATCACACAAAAATCGTTCCTTGGATAATAATCCAACAAGACAAGACAATCAAGGAAAGGAATTGAAGACAATCTTACAAAACCCTCCAAAAAGCTATAAAAAGCTAATCTTCAACTTTCCTTCAACCTTCAAAAAGGTTCTTCGAATCTCCCAAATTGGAGTAGGATGCGGCTGCTGCGTATTCTTTGCTGTAATCGAGATCGTATGCGGTGTATGCAGCCTCTAAGCATCATCGGATTTGTGGAAAATCCAATCCTTTTTATAGGAAAAATAAACCTCCAAAGATAATAAATCTTAAGAAGATATATTCCCATAAAAATAGGTAAAATATATGATTCTGCATATCTCCTTCCTTCTAGAAGCTCAGCCCAAAAATATAAGATCACTTTCCAATTTTAAAAGATCTCAGCCAAGAATAAAATATTCTCGCCGCGTCCTAGGTGTTCGCCTCGGTCGAGTCGGTGTCTCTGGATCGCCTCGGTCGAGATGAATCTCTGGGCAACCGAGGTGATCATAACTGAGTGTAGAATCTCTCAAAACTGGTCCAAAGTAAATCTTTAATCCATGGTTGTGCTTCCTGAATGTAGCTCCAAATGACTCTTGACTCCTTTTGCTCCTTTTTGATGCAAAACGTACCATATTACCTGCAATTACAACGAAACTAGGTGTAGACCTCGATTCTCGCAAAGGTAGATGAAATGGTAGTAAAATCACATAATGCACATACAAACATGCAGATTATGAAAGATAAAACGTCCAAACAAACCCTAAAATATAGACTATAATTCATGCTATCAAAATACCCCATACTTAGCCCTTGCTTGTCCCTAAGCAAGTTCCTCATATAGAAATCAAGATAGAATGGATTATAAGTCAAGAAAATCAATGAAAAAGTCTTTCAAAAACATTTTATGGTGTGCAACTATCATAGATCACTCTAAGAGAGTACTTCCTGGAAATTAAAAACTCAATATGATCAAAACATTTTATAAATATAGGAAAGTGGTTCATCTTTGCATAAAATCATAGAATGCATAATAGATCATAATTATCAAAATTAATCATGTATAATCCGATTTAAACCGCTAAGTCAATCAACAAGCTCAAGGTCTCAAGGGCTTTCCAAAAGAAAGGTCAAGAAACGTGTAGGGTAGGGATGTATGTAAGGTAATGTGGTGCTAGAATCCGGGAAAAGGATGAATTTCACTTCCACTTTGACTTGCAACACCTTCCACCAATAAGCTTTGCTTATTTCACACTTTTTTCTTTTTCTTTTACTTTTTTACTTTACTTTTTGGGATGCATGGACAGAGGTGCACAATAACCGAAGCCTAGGAAATCCGCAATCATCAATTTCTTGAGATGCGTCAAACCCTTGATGCACATACCATGACCCGTTAGGAATATCGCTCAATCCGACTTTGGCAAGACACAAACACCCGGCTATGTGAATGGTGCCGAGTTACTCATCTTCATGATTGACTTCCCCAAACCTATTATTGCTTTCTAACACTTTCACTTTCAGCCACTTCTCAACTTTTGACTTGCTTTCACCACTTCGCTTGCTTCCAAATTCCCGGATAGGTAAAGGGAGGCAAAATGTATATGAGGGGCTAAGCATGATCAAGAAGAAGAAGAAGAAGAATGAATTGCCTTGGTCTTTCCAAGAAGAACGTGAGAGAACTTATGCTGCGGTGTCAACCTTCAAATTCAACATAATTTGGATAAAAATAAAGTATTAAACATGCCAATAATTTCAAACAAAGCATTTAGCAACTTAAACATATCATAAAACATTTCAAACATATAAAGAATTTAAAACCAGTCAGTAAACAAGATCTTCACTGAGATCATATCCAGATAAGTAACACAAAAATCGTTTTCGAAAACTCTCTGTTACGCCACCTCGGTCGAGATGTTCTTGGTTCAACCGAGGTGAAACACCTCGTTTTGCCAGAACTGTCCCGGTCGAGGTCAAAAAATTTTTTAAAACCATTTTTTTTTTTCGGTTTCGACGTTTTTCTCAATCAAATAACCTGTAAGTATGCATGCAATCTCAGATAAACATATAAATGCAGAATGAAGCATAAATATGAAAATATCCGATACATCATAAGTCAAATAATACATCATGAGTCGAATAAGTCAGATAATACATCAACTACCCCATACTTGAGACACACTGTCCCAGTGGGTGTAAATAAAGTCTGAAAGAAAGGAGGACTCACCGGATAAAGAGCCGAACTGCATAAAAATAAAATAAATAAAATCCTGCAGCTCCTCAGAAGTCCTGATCCGGTGGTGGTGGTGGCATGTACGGGTACAAAGTAGGGTCATAGGGATAGCCCATGACATGCTGGAACTGTAGCTGAGCCATCATGTGCTGATGATGCTGTCGCTCCTGCATCTCCCGGATATCCAAAGAAAGTGCAGCATAAGTGTCGATAACCTGATCTGTCAGGTCATCAATCCGGCGGTGTGCTGCTCTGTCCCTAACCCTCTGCCTCCTGCGCCTAGCGGGCCTAACTGGAGAAGTCTCAGCCGGCGCTGGCTCAGTGTCCTCCTCGTCCTCATCAAGATCAATAATGGGAGGCGCGCTCGTCCCAGCAGTGTCTGTCCCTGTGTCCATCGGGACGCCGCCTCCTCTCTCATCAACCGTCTCGTCGTCATCCTCCTCATCAGCCTCCTCAGCCTCCTCAGTAGCTGCAGCTGCTCCCTCTCTGTAGTCCTCCATCAGCGGGGCCCATGCTGTCTGCCAAAAATGTGGGTCGAAGACCGAAAACTGTGCAGACCATCTGATGCCCTGAGGCGCTGTCCGCTCCCAAGGCATAGCAACGTAGGGTGTAGTCAACCCACGAGGAACAAGAATCCGCCTCGTGATCATCTCCTGCAGACCCAGCGGCTTCGGAGCCGCAACCATGGTACACCTACTCAAATCCATATCCTGATACCTAGCGATATGGGTCACTATACCTCCGCAGCAAATATCACCCTTCCCTTTGGCCTTGATCCTGTGCAGATCCTCTGCCAGCATCAAGCCAAAGTCAGGGTATCCTCCCGTGACCATGCAGTATAGGGAGAAAAGCTCCCCCTGTCGGACCTTCTGGGGCGTCTCAGTACGCGCCAGAAGCATCTCACTGAAAACCCTGTGCACTAGTCTGAAGGATAAATGGTAAATAAGCTTCGCCCTGGAATCACCAGGGCGCCACCTGTCTGCATGACTCGTAATGTGGGCAATCTGACCCCAGAACTCTCTAGCTACAGCTCGGGTCGGGAAATCTACAGCGGTGGGGGTAGGGAAGCCAAAAATATCTCTCCAGTGGGCAAGAGGTACTATGTAGTTCCGGTTCATCAACCGGTACTTCACAGCCCCCTCTGTGGGGAGGTAAGTGAAGGAACTGACGAACTCGAGGGTAGGCTCGAGGTAAGCTGGGGCTCGGATCTCAGAAAACTGATCCAGCCCGACTGTGGCGATCATCCTGCTAAGCTCTCCATCTACATGGAGACAGTCAAAGGCAGAAACGTCCAGAAATCTAGGAGCGATAACTGGACGACTAGAAATGCGGTCATAATCTACCCGGTGTCTCTCATGGATCACCGGGATAGAAGGTCGGGATGAGGAAGAAGAAGGGGAAGGAGAGGATCTATCTCTAAGGGCCAGTAATCTATCTGAACTCATCTTCACAAATCAATCTGTCAGACCACCTCGGTTGACTGACAACCCTCAGAAATCACCTCGGTCGAGATGCAGTTCGACCGGACCGAGGCGTAGCAGTGTCGATTTCTATTCTCTGATTTTCAGTTCTTTTCCCCCCAAAATCACTACAATTGCTTCCTAAGGGGTACTTATGCCTTTTCTCAACAAAAACAAGGGCAACCAAAGCCCAAATAGCAGAAAACGAACGAGTTAGGTTTTCGAACGTTTTTACCTCGTTTTGGTCGAATCGCTCAAATTTCTTTCAGATCTGTTGTAGTAATCGACTCCTCTACTCTTTAATCTCGGTTTGGAAGCGGAAATCTTCGAAAACGAGCGAGAAATGAGGGAGCGAGGCGATTCTGTGCGCCGCGGTCGAGACGAAGTAAAAAAAGTGAAAAGTAATTTTTTTTCCTTTTTATACTGTTACTGGATCTGCTGTCACCTCGGTCGAGATGGTCTCGACTGGACCGAGGTGGTACGGACCGAGGCGGTTCTGCAGAAACCCTAGTCGCCTCGGTTGCTTCAAGAATCAACTCGGTCGAGGTGTTCTGACAGTGACCGAGGTGCCTCTTTCTTCTCAGAATCTCGAACTTCTCCCTTTCCTGGAGTGTTCCTTCCTGTTATCTGTCCAGAACGCCAAAAACAAAGCAAAGCAAAGCAAAGCAAAAACAAAAACTATCTAAACTAGACTAGAAAACGGGAAAGAAAGCAATACCTTGGGTTGCCTCCCAAGAAGCGCTTGATTTAAGGTCGCTAGCTGGACCATAGTGCGTCTCAAAGGAGGTAGATCGGTGCGACCTCCTCAACCGGCGTTTCCGGTTGGTACTTCTTAAGTCTATGACCGTTGACCTTGAAGCTTCCGCTAGTTTCGCCCCATATCTCAACTGCACCATGAGGGAAGACATGTTTCACAACGTAAGGTCCGGTCCATCTAGATTTCAACTTACCTGGAAAAAGACGGAGGCGGGAGTTGAAGAGTAGAACTAAATCTCCTTCGTTAAGCTCCTTTGGAACGATACGCTTGTCGTGCCATCTCTTCGTCCTTTCCTTGTAGATCTTGGCATTCTCGTAGGCGTTCAAACGCAGCTCTTCCAGCTCGTTAAGTTCCAATAGTCGCTTCTCACCAGCCTCCTTAATGTCAAAGTTCAACCATTTGATAGCCCAATACGCTTTGTGCTCCAACTCAACGGGCAAGTGGCAAGATTTCCCATACACCAAATTATAAGGGGTGGTGCCTATGGGAGTCTTGAATGCGGTCCTGTACGCCCAAAGAGCATCGTCTAATTTCATGGACCAATCCTTCCTCGTCCAAAAACTTGTTCGCTCCAAACGGTGTGTGCAAGCTTTAAATTTATAACCCTAGACTTAAGCTTAAAACAAGGATGCGAACCCGCAGTGTACGGGTCAATCGTAGTAAAAGCAAGAAAATTCC
This sequence comes from Fagopyrum esculentum, assembly GCA_033239045.1. NCBI lineage: Eukaryota > Viridiplantae > Streptophyta > Magnoliopsida > Caryophyllales > Polygonaceae > Fagopyrum > Fagopyrum esculentum. The sequence goes on along the minus strand of BSUD01000008.1, from coordinate 130,122,494 downwards.
AGGGGTCGATCACAGGGACTTAGTGAAACAAAGTCCAATACGGTATGCTAGTGTTGATGCTAACCACAAGAGCAAGTATACAATCAAAGATGAATAAGATGTCAAATAAGCAAACATGCAATTCTAGGGATTAAAGCATCTAGTTGTGGTTCCAACTCAAGATCTATAGATAAGCGGACAAAGCTGAGAGTTTTGCATGGGGAAGGTGTTTCTAAAGTGGAGTAGATCACCGGGTAAGTCTCACTACACACTAATCCCAAACCGTAACTCCTATTACCGGGTAAGTCTCAAGGAATTAAGATAAAGAACTATTGCCTCAAACTAACACACCATCTAAGGGAATAGAATCAACCTTTACCGGGTAAGTCTCAGGCTAACTCACAAAGATGGGATGGAAGCACACTCAAACCCCAATAAAGGACAAGCCTTTATTACCTACACTTATGATCGTTGGTATACAAACTAAGGAATTACCGGGTAGGTCTCATCCTAAGCTTGCTTTGAACCAGAAAGGTATAATAAGAATAGGATTTGGCAAACTCTAACACTTAACTCTCAGTTAAGGATCGGATAAGCCACCTCGGTCAGCCAGTTTCCACCCCGGCCGAGATGTTCATCGACTGAACGAGATGCTTAGGGTTAAGGTTAAAGACTCGAACTTTCAGGATCCTACTGGATTAAGATTATTCTATCATTGTTTTTCCCACAACCTTCAGCCAATCACCCTAGAATCACACAAGGAAATTAGCCACTCATCATCATAATGAAAGTATTAAATATATGGGAAGAAGGTGAATATTTGAATAAAGAAGAATTTAATGAAAACACTTCAATAACTGAATCAAATATCACACAAAAATCGTTCCTTGGATAATAATCCAACTGGACAAGACAATCAAGGAAAGGAATTGAAGACAATCTTACAAAACCCTCCAAAAAGCTATAAAGCTATAGTCTTCAAATCTTCCTTCAACCTTCAAAAAAGATTCTTCAAATCTCTCCCAAATTGGAGTAGGCTGCTGCGTGTCCTCAGCTGTAATCGAGATCGTATGCGGTGTATGCAGCCTCTAAGCATCCTCGGATTTGTGGAAAATCCAACCCTTTTTATAGGAAAAATAACCCTCCAAAGATAAGAAATCTTAAGAAGATATATTCCCATAAAAATAGGTAAAATATATGATTCTGCATATCTCCTTCCTTCTAGAAGCTCAGCCCAAAAATATAAGATCACTTTCCAATTTTAAAAGATCTCAGCCAAGAATAAAATATTCTCGCCGCGTCCTAGGTGTTCGCCTCGGTCGAGTCGGCGTCTCTGGATCGCCTCGGTCGAGATGAATCTCTGTCAACCGAGGTGACTCATAACTGAATGTAGAATCTTTCAAAACTGGTTCAAAGTAAATCTTTAATCCATGGCTGTGCTTCCTGAATGTAGCTCCAAATGACTCTTGACTCCTTTTGCTCCTTTTTGATGCAAAACGTACCATATTACCTGCAATTACAACGAAACTAGGTGTAGACCTCGATTCTCGCAAAGGTAGATGAAATGGTAGTAAAATCACATAATGCACATACAAACATGCAGATTATGAAAGATAAAACGTCCAAACTAACCCCAAAATATAGACTATAATTCATGCTATCAAAATACCCCATACTTAGCCCTTGCTTGTCCCTAAGCAAGTTCCTCATATAGAAATCAAGATAGAATGGATTATAAGTCAAGAAAATCAATGAAAAAGTCTTTCAAAAACATTTTATGGTGTGCAACTATCATAGATCACTCTAAGAGAGTACTTCATGGAATTAAAAACTCAATATGATCAAAACATTTTATAAATATAGGAAAGTTGTTCATCTTTGCATAAAATCATAGAATGCATAATAAATCATAATTATCAAAATTAATCATGTATAATCCGATTTAAACCACTAAGTCAATCAACAAGCTCAAGGTCTCAAGGGCTTCCCAAAAGAAAGGTCAAGAAACGTGTAGGGCAGGGATGTATGTAAGGTAATGTGGTGCTAGAATCCGGGAAAAGGATGAACTTCACTTTCACTTTGACTTGCAACATCTTCCACCAATAAGCTTTGCTTATCTCACACTTTTTCTTTTTACTTTACTTTTTGGGATGCATGGACAGAGGTGCACAATAACCGAAGCCTAGGAAATCCGCAATCATCAATTTCTTGAGATGCATCAAACCCTTGATGCACATACCATGACCCGTTAGGAATATCGCTCAATCCGACTTTGGCAAGACACAAACACCCGGCTATGTGAATGGTGCCGAGTTACTCATCATCATGATTGACTTCCCCAAACCTATTATTGCTTTCTAACACTTTCACTTTCAGCCACTTCTCAACTTTTAACTTGCTTTCACCACTTCGCTTGCTTCCAAATTCCCGGATAGGTAAAGGGAGGCAAAATGTATATGAGGGGCTAAGCATGATCAAGAAGAAGAAGAAGAAGAATGAATTGCCTTGGTCTTTCCAAGAAGAACGTGAGAGAACTTATGCTGCGGTGTCAACCTTCAAATTCAACATAATTTGGATAAAAATAAAGTATTAAACATGCCAATAATTTCAAACAAAGCATTTAGCAACTTAAACATATCATAAAACATTTCAAACATATAAAGAATTTAAAACCAGTCAGTAAACAAGATCTTCACTGAGATCATATCCAGATAAGTAACACAAAAATCGTTTTCGAAAACTCTCTGTTACGCCCACCTCGGTCGAGGTGTTCTTGGTTCAACCGAGGTGAAACACCTCGTTTTGCCAGAACTGTCCCGGTCGAGGTCAAAAATTTTTTAAAACCATTTTTTTTTTTTCGGTTTCGACGTTTTTCTCAATCAAATAACCTGTAAGTATGCATGCAATCTCAGATAAACATATAAATGCAAAAGTGAAGCATAAATATAAATATCCGATAAAATGTCATACATCAAAAGTCAAATAAGTCAGATAATACATCAACTACCCCATACTTGAGACACACTGTCCCAGTGGGTATAAATAAAGTCTGAAAGAAAGGAGGACTCACCGGATAAAGAGCCGAACTGCATAAAAATAAAATAAATAAAATCCTGCAGCTCCTCAGAAGTCCTGATCCGGTGGTGGTGGTGGCATGTACGGGTACAAAGTAGGGTCATAGGGATAGCCCATGACATGCTGGAACTGTAGCTGAGCCATCATGTGCTGATGATGCTGTCGCTCCTGCATCTCCCGGATATCCAAAGAAAGTGCAGCATAAGTGTCGATAACCTGATCTGTCAGGTCATCAATCCGGCGGTGTGCTGCTCTGTCCCTAACCCTCTGCCTCCTGCGCCTAGCGGGCCTAACTGGAGAAGTCTCAGCCGGCGCTGGCTCAGTGTCCTCCTCGTCCTCATCAAGATCAATAATGGGAGGCGCGCTCGTCCCAGCAGTGTCTGTCCCTGTGTCCATCGGGACGCCGCCTCCTCTCTCATCAACCGTCTCGTCGTCATCCTCCTCATCAGCCTCCTCAGCCTCCTCAGTAGCTGCAGCTGCTCCCTCTCTGTAGTCCTCCATCAGCGGGGCCCATGCTGTCTGCCAAAAATGTGGGTCGAAGACCGAAAACTGTGCAGACCATCTGATGCCCTGAGGCGCTGTCCGCTCCCAAGGCATAGCAACGTAGGGTGTAGTCAACCCACGAGGAACAAGAATCCGCCTCGTGATCATCTCCTGCAGACCCAGCGGCTTCGGAGCCGCAACCATGGTACACCTACTCAAATCCATATCCTGATACCTAGCGATATGGGTCACTATACCTCCGCAGCAAATATCACCCTTCCCTTTGGCCTTGATCCTGTGCAGATCCTCTGCCAGCATCAAGCCAAAGTCAGGGTATCCTCCCGTGACCATGCAGTATAGGGAGAAAAGCTCCCCCTGTCGGACCTTCTGGGGCGTCTCAGTACGCGCCAGAAGCATCTCACTGAAAACCCTGTGCACTAGTCTGAAGGATAAATGGTAAATAAGCTTCGCCCTGGAATCACCAGGGCGCCACCTGTCTGCATGACTCGTAATGTGGGCAATCTGACCCCAGAACTCTCTAGCTACAGCTCGGGTCGGGAAATCTACAGCGGTGGGGGTAGGGAAGCCAAAAATATCTCTCCAGTGGGCAAGAGGTACTATGTAGTTCCGGTTCATCAACCGGTACTTCACAGCCCCCTCTGTGGGGAGGTAAGTGAAGGAACTGACGAACTCGAGGGTAGGCTCGAGGTAAGCTGGGGCTCGGATCTCAGAAAACTGATCCAGCCCGACTGTGGCGATCATCCTGCTAAGCTCTCCATCTACATGGAGACAGTCAAAGGCAGAAACGTCCAGAAATCTAGGAGCGATAACTGGACGACTAGAAATGCGGTCATAATCTACCCGGTGTCTCTCATGGATCACCGGGATAGAAGGTCGGGATGAGGAAGAAGAAGGGGAAGGAGAGGATCTATCTCTAAGGGCCAGTAATCTATCTGAACTCATCTTCACAAATCAATCTGTCAGACCACCTCGGTTGACTGACAACCCTCAGAAATCACCTCGGTCGAGATGCAGCTCGACCGGACCGAGGCGTAGCAGTGTCGATTTCTATTCTCTGATTTTCAGTTCTTTTCCCCCCAAAATCACTACAATTGCTTCCTAAGGGGTACTTATGCCTTTTCTCAACAAAAACAAGGGCAACCAAAGCCCAAATAGCAGAAAACGAACGAGTTAGGTTTTCGAACGTTTTTACCTCGTTTTGGTCGAATCGCTCAAATTTCTTTCAGATCTGTTGTAGTAATCGACTCCTCTACTCTTTAATCTCGGTTTGGAAGCGGAAATCTTCGAAAACGAGCGAGAAATGAGGGAGCGAGGCGATTCTGTGCGCCGCGGTCGAGACGAAGTAAAAAAAGTGAAAAGTAATTTTTTTTCCTTTTTATACTGTTACTGGATCTGCTGTCACCTCGGTCGAGATGGTCTCGACTGGACCGAGGTGGTACGGACCGAGGCGGTTCTGCAGAAACCCTAGTCGCCTCGGTTGCTTCAAGAATCAACTCGGTCGAGGTGTTCTGACAGTGACCGAGGTGCCTCTTTCTTCTCAGAATCTCGAACTTCTCCCTTTCCTGGAGTGTTCCTTCCTGTTATCTGTCCAGAACGCCAAAAACAAAGCAAAGCAAAGCAAAGCAAAAACAAAAACTATCTAAACTAGACTAGAAAACGGGAAAGAAAGCAATACCTTGGGTTGCCTCCCAAGAAGCGCTTGATTTAAGGTCGCTAGCTGGACCATAGTGCGTCTCAAAGGAGGTAGATCGGTGCGACCTCCTCAACCGGCGTTTCCGGTTGGTACTTCTTAAGTCTATGACCGTTGACCTTGAAGCTTCCGCTAGTTTCGCCCCATATCTCAACTGCACCATGAGGGAAGACATGTTTCACAACGTAAGGTCCGGTCCATCTAGATTTCAACTTACCTGGAAAAAGACGGAGGCGGGAGTTGAAGAGTAGAACTAAATCTCCTTCGTTAAGCTCCTTTGGAACGATACGCTTGTCGTGCCATCTCTTCGTCCTTTCCTTGTAGATCTTGGCATTCTCGTAGGCGTTCAAACGCAGCTCTTCCAGCTCGTTAAGTTCCAATAGTCGCTTCTCACCAGCCTCCTTAATGTCAAAGTTCAACCATTTGATAGCCCAATACGCTTTGTGCTCCAACTCAACGGGCAAGTGGCAAGATTTCCCATACACCAAATTATAAGGGGTGGTGCCTATGGGAGTCTTGAATGCGGTCCTGTACGCCCAAAGAGCATCGTCTAATTTCATGGACCAATCCTTCCTCGTCCTAGAGACGGTCTTCTCCAAAATTGCTTTGATTTCTCTGTTTGAGATCTCGACCTGTCCACTAGTTTGAGGGTGATAAGCGGTTGATACCTTGTGGGTTACCCCATACTTCGATAGAAGTGCCTTAAACTTCCGGTTGATGAAATGCGTTCCTCCATCGCTGATGATGATGCGTGGAGTTCCAAATCGTGGAAAGATAGTTCTATTCAAGAACTTCACAACCACCTTGGCGTCGTTAGTGGGAGAAGCGATGGCTTCGACCCATCTAGAGACGTAATCCACTGCAAGGAGAATGTAGAGGTTTCCTCCGGAGGATGGGAAAGGTCCCATGAAGTCAATCCCCCATACATCAAAGATTTCCACTTCTTGGATGTTGTTAAGTGGCATTTCGTTCCTCCTTGATAGGTTCCCTGTTCTTTGGCATGCATCACAAGAAACAACAAAAGATTGCACATCCTTAAATAATGTAGGCCAAAAGAAACCGGAACGCAATACCTTGGCGCATGTTTTATCGGTGCTAGCATGCCCTCCACATGGAAGTGAGTGGCAATGCTTTATGACGCTATTAACTTCGTCTTCCGGAATGCACCTTCGAAGCATCCCATCCGGTCCGCGCTTGAATAGCAGCGGCTCATCCCAGTAGTAATGTCGTACTTCCTTGAAGAATCTCTTCTTTTGGGAGTACGTCAATCCGGGTGGTATTTCCTGGCAAACAAGATAATTCACAATATCAGCATACCAAGGACCTTTATTATCAGAAAGTTGGTGGAGAGAATGATCCGCCAACTGTGGGTGAATGTCAGAGAAGGGAGTAGAAAAATTGTCATTCTCAGCAATCTCAGTTGACATTGTCTCTCTGTCGATCTCGGTCGAGGCGCAAAGGCGTTGACCGAGGTGTTCTTCAGACGCCTCGCTCAGTCCAGAAAGTGCCTCGGTCGAGGTACTGCTACTGGATCCGAGGCTGGAAATCTTCGTTTCCTGGATCAGCTTCTCAGTCATGGCTCCTGGATCTTCTTCCAGTGCCTTCAGGCTCCGTATATCTGCATCACAAGAAGCATCTATACCTTCCTCCATTAAACTGAAGCTTATAACTCTTTCGAGTGGATCTTTAATAAGGATAGAGCTCACCAATTCTCTTGATTCTTCTTCATCGTAGATGTTGAAGATATCATCAGTTAGTTGCTCCCCCTTCATGGCTGCAAGTAGTGCGAACTCCACCTCATCGCCACCAACGTTGAATTTCAACTTGGCGTTCTTGCAATCCACATTGCAACCCGAAGTTGCTAGAAATGGCCTCCCGAGAATGATAGGAACAGGATAATCTGCGGGAATGTCAAGTACGACAAAATCTATGGGTAGATAGAAGTTACCTAACTTGACCGGAACGTCTTCCAAAATGCCCACGGGATGGGTGATGGAGCGATCCGCCATGTAAAGTCGAATCTTGACCGGCTTGGGCTCTCCAAGACCGATCTTAATGCATAGCTCCAGCGGAATGATGCTCACGCTGGCTCCTAGATCACATAGGGCTTCACAAGTGACATCCCCAACTTGAATGGGAATGCAAAATGAGCCGGGATCTCTCAACTTAGGTGGCATCTTCTCCTTCATGATCTTTATAAGCTCCGAAGACTTAGATGTCATTCTAACTTCACCAACATCCTCCAGCTTCCTCTTCCTTGATAGGATCTCCTTTAAGAACTTCCCGTAGGCGGGCATACCTAAAATAGCATCAAGGAAAGGGATATTAATATGGAGCTTATTCATCAAGTCAAGGAACTTACCAAAGTGCTTGTCAAGATGTGCTCTGGCTCTGGACTGGGGAAATGGAAGTGGTGGTTTATATGCAGGAGGTGGAACATAGGCTTCAGTTGTTCCTCCTGCTTTCTGTTGCACCGCCTCGGTTGGCATCTCGGTCGAGGTGTTCTTCGACTGGATCTGGACCGAGGTGGTCTGCGTCGAGCGAGGTACTGGATCTGTGGTTTTGAGTCCACTCCTCGTCGTGATGGCCATGCACTGGCCCTTAGGGTTAGTTTCCGTCTTTGCTGGAAGCTTCCCTGGATCTCTTGGCGCTTCATTCGCCCTATTAGCAAGTTGTTGTTCGAAGGACTTTTGGGCCCTCGAAAATGAAGTCATAGAATTCTCCATAGCACTAAGCTTGATCAAGATTGCCTCCAGGACTGCGTCCTTCTTTTCCGGCTGAGACGAACTTGATCCTTGCCCTTGGCTCTTCAATGGAGTAGAAGAAGAAGAAGGAGGAGAGAGGAAAGGGTTAGAGGAATCATTAGAGTTGGAGTTTGAATAATTGTTACCGTTGTTTTGGTTATTATTCGCTCTCCAATTGTTGCTATTGGATCCTCTATTGTTGTTGTAGTTGTTGTTTCGGGGTCCGTTGTTGTTGTTACGGTACCCGTTGTTGTTGCTGTTGTTCCTTTGCCCTTGCTCTTCCTTCTTAGTTTGAGCCATCAATAGCTCCTTCAATTGCTTCACGTCGTTCTTCAAGGACGTGAATTGGTTGTTGTTGGTTTGAGTCTCTTGAAAGTTGACTCTTTTAACTCCACCTTCAGCTCCTTGGTGGGTGTACTTCTCCATGTGCAAGGCTTGCTTCTCAATGAAATCCCAAGCCTCGTCAACCGCCATATCCATGAATGTACCGGCGGAGAGTAGTTGGAGATTAAACTGGGTGTTTCCGTCCAGCCCTTTGAAGTAGATCTCCAACAACTCGATCTTTGGAATCCCATGATGTGGGCAATCCAAAAGGATATCCTTGAACCGCTCCCATGATTTGGACAAACTCTCCTTGTCCTTCATGATGAAAGCATTGATCTTCCCTCTCATTTCAGCAGTCTTTGAGGGGGGAAAGAATTTGGTCAAGAATTCCGTAGTCATCTCTTCCCATGTGCTGATCTTTCCTGCAGGAAGAGATTGATACCAAGTAAGAGCTCTATCTTTAAGAGAAAAGTAGAAAGGTCTTAGCTTGTAGTTGTTATTTTCAATTCTGGGAGGTCGCAAGGTCTCCATCAAGATCTCGTAGTTTTGAAGATGTTGATGCGGCGACTCCTTCTCTAGCCCTCCGAATTGACATTGGCGAATCATCGCTAGAACTTGTGGTCGAAGTTCGTAGTCATGGTCCGCTGGATCTCCTAGGTTCACTCCTGGACGCCTCAGCTGTTGATTAGGGTCCATCCTTTGACCTAGGGTTTGTGGAATTCCTGCAAGTAGAACATCTCGGACTGGCATCCGAAGTGGATGCACATCGGCCGGGGCGTCAGGAACTGGGACTTGCCTCGGTCGAGGATCAATTACTGGATCCTGCATCGGTCGAGGTTGAATCTGGTTCCGAATTGCTGCAATCTCAGCTTCGATTGCTGCATTCCTGGCCTGATTCTCTTCTTTTTCCTGCCTTAGTTCTTCTTTACTGAGACGTAGCTGCTCCTGCGTCTCTCTCAATTGGGCCAAAAGATCGTGATCGTCTTGTTGGGCCATCTTCGCTTCTCTTAAGCGTCGTTTGTATGTCTTTTCTGGTTCGGGATCGTAAGGAACGATTTCCTTTCCAGTGCGGGTTCTTCGCATATACCTAAGAAAGAACCTGCAAAAGTCACTCAAGTAGAGTGGTAAGACAACACGGGGCAAATGCCCCAAGAGCAAACCGTACCGGCTCGGTCTAGACCAAGTCCCCGGCAACGGCGCCAAAAACTTGTTCGCTCCAAACGGTGTGTGCAAGCTTTAAATTTATAACCCTAGACTTAAGCTTAAAACAAGGATGCGAACCCGCAGTGTACGGGTCAATCGTAGTAAAAGCAAGAAAATTCCAGGGGTCGATCACAGGGACTTAGTGAAACAAAGTCCAATACGGTATGCTAGTGTTGATGCTAACCACAAGAGCAAGTATACAATCAAAGATGAATAAGATGTCAAATAAGCAAACATGCAATTCTAGGGATTAAAGCATCTAGTTGTGGTTCCAACTCAAGATCTATAGATAAGCGGACAAAGCTGAGATTTTTGCATGGGGAAGGTGTTTCTAAAGTGGAGTAGATCACCGGGTAAGTCTCACTACACACTAATCCCAAACCGTAACTCCTATTACCGGGTAAGTCTCAAGGAATTAAGATAAAGAACTATTGCCTCAAACTAACACACCATCTAAGGGAATAGAATCAACCTTTACCGGGTAAGTCTCAGGCTAACTCACAAAGATGGGATGGAAGCACACTCAAACCCCAATAAAGGACAAGCCTTTATTACCTACACTTATGATCGTTGGTATACAAACTAAGGAATTACCGGGTAAGTCTCATCCTAAGCTTGCTTTGAACCAGAAAGGTATAATAAGAATAGGATTTGGCAAACTCTAACACATTAACTCTCAGTTAAGGATCGGATAAGCCACCTCGGTCAGCCAGTTTCCACCCCGGCCGAGATGTTCATCGACTGAACGAGATGCTTAGGGTTAAGGTTAAAGACTCGAACTTTCAGGATCCTACTGGATTAAGATTATTCTATCATTGTTTTTCCCACAACCTTCAGCCAATCACCCTAGAATCACACAAGGAAATTAGCCACTCATCATCATAATGAAAGTATTAAATAAATGGGAAGAAGGTGAATATTTGAACAAAGAAGAATTTAATGAAAACACTTCAATAACTGAATCAAATATCACACAAAAATCGTTCCTTGGATAATAATCCAACAAGACAAGACAATCAAGGAAAGGAATTGAAGACAATCTTACAAAACCCTCCAAAAAGCTATAAAAAGCTAATCTTCAACTTTCCTTCAACCTTCAAAAAGGTTCTTCGAATCTCCCAAATTGGAGTAGGATGCGGCTGCTGCGTATTCTTTGCTGTAATCGAGATCGTATGCGGTGTATGCAGCCTCTAAGCATCATCGGATTTGTGGAAAATCCAATCCTTTTTATAGGAAAAATAAACCTCCAAAGATAATAAATCTTAAGAAGATATATTCCCATAAAAATAGGTAAAATATATGATTCTGCATATCTCCTTCCTTCTAGAAGCTCAGCCCAAAAATATAAGATCACTTTCCAATTTTAAAAGATCTCAGCCAAGAATAAAATATTCTCGCCGCGTCCTAGGTGTTCGCCTCGGTCGAGTCGGTGTCTCTGGATCGCCTCGGTCGAGATGAATCTCTGGGCAACCGAGGTGATCATAACTGAGTGTAGAATCTCTCAAAACTGGTCCAAAGTAAATCTTTAATCCATGGTTGTGCTTCCTGAATGTAGCTCCAAATGACTCTTGACTCCTTTTGCTCCTTTTTGATGCAAAACGTACCATATTACCTGCAATTACAACGAAACTAGGTGTAGACCTCGATTCTCGCAAAGGTAGATGAAATGGTAGTAAAATCACATAATGCACATACAAACATGCAGATTATGAAAGATAAAACGTCCAAACAAACCCTAAAATATAGACTATAATTCATGCTATCAGTTTGTATGTTATTACATTTTCTGGTATGTTATTGGTTTCAAGTTTTCTGGTCTTTCCTTTAGTTTATGTTTCTGGTAAGTGTTTATTAGAAGTTCTGGTATGTTATTCTGGTAATTTTAAGTTTCTGGTAAGTTTCTGTGATTTGTTCATATGATGTTTAATGTTTTCTGGTATTCGAAGTTCTGGTATGTTATTCTGGTATGTTATTTGTTTCTGGTATTAGATGTTCTAGTTAGGGTTTCTGGTATTTGTTTTATTTATTAATGTTTTCTTGTATTTGTTCATATGAGGTTTTTATATTACTTTCTGGTATTTCATGTTGATTTATATATTGACATTATTTTCTGGTATGTTTACACAGGCTGCTGAGGAAAGCGTTAGTTATGGACATGAAGAGTCCAATGTAAGTTGAATGGCTGATATGAGTTTCTGGTTTGTTCTTGACTGTTTTTCTTGTATTAACAATCTTATTTCATTTACTAGTTAATGTACAGATTTGATGAAAACCCACAATACGAGGCAGCACGTATAACTGTCTTGTCTCGTGTCAACATGGTTAAATTTTTACTTGAAGGGTTGGATGCCAATGGGCAAGAAATGTTCAAAAACTCTATTTTTTCATCTGTCATCTCCCTCTGTACCAATCTCAAACCTTCAAACCAATTAATACACTTCATGCTTCTGCATGAGGTTCAAACTGAACGCAAACACTCAATGTGGTTTGCAATCAACAAAACCTTGCTTAGGTATATATTAACTATACACTTAACCTTTTCAGTTCAGCTTGTTACCTCTATTTTACTTTCTATTGTTAATGTGTTTCTATCTTTTTTTGTTGTGTATTTTTGTTCATAAGGTTTGGCTTAAGCGAGTTTTCAGAAATTACCGGCCTTGAGTGTCGGTTCCATGTTTACAACGAAGAAGAAAATGTCGACATGAAGGAGTTGTTCGGCATGCCCAAGTGCAAATTGGATCAATTGGAGGAAAAATATTCAAAGCTGAAAAAAAATGATGAAAGGAAATTCAAGATGGCTCTGTTGCTGTTTATTGAATTTGTTTTGCTTGGTAATGACAAGAAGAAGTTCGTCTCCAATCTTCCTCTATCGCTTCTGAAGGACATGGATGCCTTTAATTCTTATTCATGGGGGCGCCTTGTCTTTAATAAGACACTTGACAACCTGAGGGATTGTGAGCCAACAAAGTATAGGGCATCCGGAAATTACTGCCTTTCTGGTTTCCCTTTGGCATTCCAGGTATGCTTCTGGTTTTCCATTTATGTGCCTTTGGTATGTTTATATTTGTTATTTTTGTTATGGTTTACGTCTCTGGTATGCTTGTTATTCATTCATTTTCCTCTGGTATAAGTAATTAGTTACCAGAAATGATACTTTTGTGATTTTATGGTATGCTTTATTGCATTTGCATTTCTGGTTTTTGTTTCTGGTTTTTGATTCTTGTATTTTGTTTTAATGTATTAGACTCTGATATGATTGTGTATGTTGTATAATTGAGTTCTGTGAAGTATTGTTTTGTTTCTGGTATGTTCTGAATTTTATACTTTCTGGTATGAGTTTACTTGCTTTCTGGTATGAGCAATTAGCTACCAGAAATATTAAGTTTGTGATTTATGGTATGCTTTATTTCAATAGCATTTCTAGTATATCTTTCTAGTTTGTGTTTTATAATTGAGTTTACTTGATTTCTGGTTTTCTGATATGCATTTGTGGTTTCATTTTCTGGTATGATATTATTTTATTAGTATTATATTATTTATTGGTTTGAGTTTCTGGTATGGTTTATTCATTTGTTTTCCTTTCTATATTATGCAAGTTTTCATCCTTGACTCTCTCCCCACACTGGCATCTTTGTTTGCCACATGTGTTAATGAAGAAGCAACCCCACTTTGTCTTAAGTGGGTTTCATCAACAAAGGGGAAGATGAAATGCAGCTTCCAGACAATAAAGGATACAGCGTCATCGGTGGCTCAAGATGACATCAAAACTATCCCCCTCAACCTAGAAGACCCAGAAATCGAGGATGACTGCAAATGGTGGGGGGATGAAGTTTTGGACCCAGCTGGCTATCTTTGTCATCTTTTCAAAGTAGGGTTCCACGATGTACGTGTATCCAGGCCTGGAGGGCATAATGTCAAGGCTATCAAGGAAGTCCCAAAGAAGGAGGAATCCGAGAGTGATGACTTTGCTACTCCTCCTCCTCCTCCTCCTCCTCGTCATATTTTGAGGTTGCCAAGACCACAAAAGGTTGTTAAGAAAGAAGATGTCCCAAAGAAAAGGAAAATTGAAGAGGGAAGTAAAAGGTATCTCAATACATTTCATATTCAATCTATATTTTAATAATGTTGCATTAGTTTCTGTTATACTAGTTTCTTTAGTTTTATTGTATGACTGTTTTTTTGCTTTCTGGTCTGTGCCTGTTAGTTTCTGGTATGCTTATAATATCACTTCTGGTATTAGTTTCTGTTTTATTTTTCTGGTATACATGCTTTGTTACTTTCTGGTATATGTCTTTTTGTTTCTGGTTTTTGTTTGATGTTAATTCTGGTATACTTTTTTCCTTACATTCTTGTATTAGATTTAATATGTTTTCTGGTATGATATTTTTAATCTTTGTTTCCTGTGTACATTGTTATGTTTTATTTGGTTTTTGTTTCTGGTATGTTATTGATTTACTTAATAATGTTTGTTTTTCCTAATGTAGGGCTGCGTCTAAGAAGCCTAAGAGAGAACAGATTGTAGAGGAAGTATCATGGTAAACTGAAGTTGAATATGTATTTATATTATCATACCAGAATACTTAATATTTACAAAATTTGTTCTATTGTTTTAGCCCTGAAGAAGACATGCTGGCAGTGGCTCACCTCCAGTTGTTGTTGCACCCTCTAGCATTGTTGGGATTGTTGTTGCTCCAGAAATGGATAGCATTGTCCCTACAGATGCTTTGGTTGCACCACCTCTGCCTGATCCCACCACCTCCAATTCTGAAGCTGTGGTTGAACCACCTGTCCCTGATCCGACCTCTTCCAACACAGAAGCTGTGGTTGCACCACCTGTATCTGATCCCACAACCTCCACTATTTCTACCACAAAAATGTAGTTGATATTTTACATACCATAATTTATTAGTTTCAAATGCTTATTTGATATCGCATTTTTAATCTTTTATTATGTTAATGTATAGTGTGCCTGATTGGGTTGAAGACTTAAAGAAACAACTACAAGCCCAAAATCAATTGCTTTCTGAGTTGGTCAAGAAGGTTGAGCAACAAGATGCCACTATCAACCAAGTTGTTATGAGGCAGAAGGCACAAACGATGGCACAACACAGAATAGAAAGTCAATGTTTCAGGATCGTCACTAATGTTCAAAGGATGGCTGGTTCTTCTAAAGGTACCAAAGTCTCTAAAAAGCCGGCCTCCCAACCTCCAGCTGATGCTCCTAAGTTAGAAGTTCTTGGGGTTTCTTCAAGTTCTGAAGAGACGGTATCTACAGAAAAGCCAATGCCCCAGCCTCAGTCCCAGCCCGAGCCCCAGCCCAAGGAGGAAGCTGAAGTTGATCAGCCAAAGGAAGAAGCTGTGGAAGAGGTATAATTAACACTACTATTCTTCATGTGTGTTGTTTTTGTGCATATTTATTACTGTTTGTGTTATGTTGTCGTTCTGGTACAGAAACCACTACCAGAGGTAGATGTGAAAGGGAAAGGGAAAGTTAAAACCAGAGGACCGAGGAGAATGGGTTTACGTGAAAAGAAACCCAGCGACCTTGTTGTATCACCTTATGTTGTCCCAGTAAAAATCCCCAAGCCCCCCAAGCACAGTTTCTTGAGCAAGAAGGATAGAGATGCTTTTTATACTTGGTACCTTAACCCGAAGACTAAAAAAGAATTTATTACTGGATTTCAACATTCGGCAAATAAAGAACACTTCAAGCTCTTACTCCAAAAAACTGGCTGGTTGTGGGATTGTGTAAGTTAACACTAACCTTACTTTTGTTTAAGTTAATAATTTCTGGTATTATGTTTTCTGGTATGTATTTCTGAAACTAGCTACTGATGTGTTTCTGGTAAGATGTTGTTTGTACATTTTGTTTTTACAATTTCTGGTATGTTGTGTTGTACTGCTTTCTGGTATTAGCTACTTGTATAAGAGTCTGGTATGATTGTATTTTTGCTTCTTTTTCCTGGTATTATGTATTTCATTAGTTTTATGGTATGTAATTCTTTCATTTTGCCATAAACTATCATTTGACTTCCTTAGATGATTTATTACTTGAGCCTTCTGGTATTTGTTTATTTTTTTTGTTTCTGGTATGATGTGTTTTCATGTATTTGTATCTTGCCTGATGGTTATCATGTCTTGAATTCTGGTATGAACTTTTTATGTTTTTCTGGTATTATTCTCATATTTGCTCTGGTATTGAATTATTAGTTTTTTCCCCTACTTTACAGCAACTGGATGAAATGATTACATACCTCCGAAAAGCTGTAATTGAGTATCCAGAGGTTTATGGCCGTATTACCATTGTTCCTATACCCTTCGTCGACTACTTCAACGATGTGCGTTATAAACAATTCCTAGAGTTGAAAGAAACAGGGACTTTTAATTACGGTGAAGAAATTGCATGTTATGTACTTGAAATTGATCCTCCCTTTTTTAGCAAGAGCTTCTTTGATGTCGATACAATATACACTGCCATCAACACCTGTGGTAAACACTGGACAGCACTACAGATTGATTTACTTAAATGGTGTGTTGTTGTATATGACTCAATTGTGGACTGTATGTCTGATGGGGACTTGAAAGCTTTGCTCACCCCATTCCTTGTTATGTTTCCTTATATTCTGAAAATTAATGGAGATTTTGGGAGGTTTGGGGACAATCTTGATAAGCCATTGGATTATGTTCGAAAGACAGCCAAAGAAGTTCCACAGAACAATCCAAGGTCATTTTTACAATACTAGTCATATGTTTCTGGTATGTTCATTAGTATGATGTTTTGGAAAAACACTTATATAATCTATTGTCTACAATTGCAGTGGAAGCTGTGGTGTATTCACAATCAAGCACATTCAGTATTTGTCGTCTGGACGAACTGATTTGTCAAACATATGTCAAGAATGGGTTCCAGCTTTCAGGGAACAATTCTGTTCTATTTTGTACCATAGGGAGTGGGTGAAACCCCACGAGTCCCTTTGAAACTTAATCTGTCCAAAATGATGTATTTGACTCTTGCTAAACTTGTATTTTGGTATTGACTAACTCTGTTGTAATATATTAACTCTTTTGTAATATAATTTACCAGAAGTTTTTATGTTGCTATTTACCAGAAGTGTTTATGTTAATATAGTTTCTTTACCAGAAGTGTTTATGTTGCTATTTTGGATTCTGGTATTTCATTTAAGTCCCTCTGGTATGATTATATCTGGTGTTTCTTTGTTATTTTTTATGCTTCTGGTATGATTGTTTTTCACATATGTGCCTCTGGTATGAGTAATTGTTTACCAGAAACGTTTATTTTGTGATTTTCTGATATGATATATTGCTTTTGTATTTCTGGTATGTGTTTCTGGTATGTGTTTCTTGTAGTTTGTTTCATATTTTTGATTCTGGTATGATTATTTGTTTACCAGAAACATTCAATTTGTGATTTTCTTTCCTATGCTTTCTGGTATTCATGTAAATAGCCTAATGGTATACTTTTATTTAATTCTGGTATGAGTTTTTTTATTTAGTTTTTGTTATTACCTATTGTTTTGATTCTGGTAAGTGGACATTTACACATAAAACAAACATATAGTTATATAGTAACTGTTTTCTACATATCTGATAATGACAAATAAGCAAAATTAGTATTTTTGGTATGTGTCTTCATTCTTTCTCCATTGGTTGATTTCGGCAAGTTTTTTTGTTATGGCCTATCCTGCCACAACAGCTGCATTTCTTCTTCTTGCTTCCTTCCATTGATCCCCGTATCCTAGCTTTAGGCAATCTTCCTGTTCTCTTCCTCTTTATTGGAGGGTTGCATTCAATAGATGTAATGCAACTTGGAATCTCACAATGCTCATGATCTACAATTGGGTATATTGTCTCCTCATATGCAGTGTTCCAATATTCAGTGCTGTAATATTTACTTACCAGAGAAGCCGGATTCATTTTCGTCATCTTTGTTGCAGCTATTGCATGAACACATGGTATTTCCTCAATATCAAATTCCTTGCAAGTGCAACTCCTATCCACTAAACACACAACTTCCCTTTCCTGGTTCCATTGTATCTCAAACAACAGCCTTTTCGCATCAAGCACATAGCATCCATACTTTGTTGCCTCTCCATATTTAGCTTGTATCAGTGCATCAACGTTTGGTGTTGTCATTTCTGTACATGATTCAGCACTTTGCCTTCGCGTTGCAAACCATCTACCCACTGTCTGTCTGATAACATCAATGAGGGCAAGCACTGGATAATCTCTTGCATCGCACAGTACACTATTTATACATTCTGCATTGTTGCTTGTCATAATGTTGTAACGTTTTGCGTTGCAAAAAGCTCGGGACCAAGCAGCAAATCCAATTTCTTTCAATAGCTGTGCAACTACTACCTTCTCCTACAAACATTAGCAGGTACACATGAAGTTATATACAATACCAGAAAAAACATACCATACATCTAACATGTTTCAATACCAGAAAAAGGTAATACCATAATCATTGATCATCAATAATATTGTTGAATACCAGAAACATATCATGTATGATACCAGAAACAATCACAAAAAGCATACCAGAATTCATACTAGAGATTAAATTTAATACCAGAAACTATAATTTTCATACGACAAACCTAACCTGCGTTCATACCAGAAACATTCATACTAGAAACACTATAAATGAGAGATAAAGGACAATACCAGAAATAAAATAAATCACCAGAATTGAAATACCAGAAGCATAATGTGATTGCATACCAGAAAATAATAAAAACCAGAATAAGCATACCATCTTTATATTTTCAAACAGTTGAAGACACTTATCCTTTCTGTAGCACCTAGCCGCATCCACGAACATTTGTTGAACTATATTCTTGGTTGATTTTTTCTTGATGTTCCCTTTCAAGTGGTACATGCAAACTCCATGAGATGCTTTTGTGTAGTGCTTAGCAATACCATTCTTGATTGACATGTGTCTGCCCGATATAAATAGTTGTTCCTCGGTATCAGGGACAAACTTGTGTATATGATAGAAGAAGAAATCATACGAGTCATCACATTCACGGTCAACAATTGCAAATGCTAGGGGGTATATTTGTTGGTTTGCATCTTGTGCTGTTGCAAGCAATAGCACCCCACCATATCGTCCTTTTAAAAATGTTCCGTCAACTGATATGACCTTAAACAACAACAACCAAAAATCAATTAGTTTTCTGGTATACCAGAAATTGATAATAGTCATACCAGACACTTAATTGTTCAAATATATATAATACTATACCAGAAAAGAGCATACCAGAAAGATAGTTCTACTGCTTAACAGAAACACAACATAACTACCAGAATCTAACAATACTAGACACTGGTTATACAAACCAGAAAAGAGCATACCAGAAAGATAATTCTACTGCTTACCAGAATCTAACAATACCAGACACTGGTTATACAAACCAGAAAAGAGCATTCCAGAACGATAATTCCACTGCTTACCAGAAACACAACATAACTACCAGAATCTATATCATTCATGCATAATTTATAATACCAGGGGCATAACTTTATTACATACCAGAAGAAGGATAATACCTTTCTCATTACTGAATATCCTTTGATTGATTGTCCCAAAGCAAAGAAGACATACTTGAATTTGTTTTCATCATCCAATTGCAGTGCTACAATAGTGTTCGGATTTGCCTCTTGCAATCGATGTAAGTACACTGGCACACCCTTGTAGTTCTCTTCATTTGTTCCTCTTATATTGTCCTTGACAGCCTCTTGTGCCATCCAGCATTTCCAGTAGCTAGCTTCTAAGCAATGCTCGTTTCTCAAAATTCCAATAATTGTCTTAGGCTCGGGGAGTTTATGTGTATTAGCATACCTGAATAACATAAACAATATGATTTGAATGTATTACATACCAGAATGGAAGAAAAAAAATATAGAATTGAATATTATATGTGATAATAAGGAATGGACTTACATTTTTGCAACTATTTCAGCAATGACAAGATATGAGACCTTTCTGCGATAATTTCTTCTGGTATGGAATGAACAAGTGTGCTCTCTGGTATACTTTGTTAGTGTAAACACTTTCGATTTCTTGATTTTTGAGAACCGCACACGCCACTTACAATCTTTATCCAGACATCGCGCAAGAATAGCAAGCTTGATAGACTTTGTTATTCTGTATTGTGTACATTCGGCAACAGCATTCAAACACAATGCACTTTTCACTGCGTTTTTATCCTTGAACTTTTGTCCAAGCTTAAGACCCCATTGAGTTTCTTCAGGTTCAACTTCAGTGATTGCATAGCTATTCTCTGTTTCTATTTCAGTCACACTAGGAGCAGGAACAATGGCAGTATGTGGATGATATTCATTAATTTCTTCAATTTCTGGTATAATAATTGTAGACTTTAATCTCACACACAATGGCACACTCCAGCATGGTTCAGTCATTTGATTAACTTCAACAAAATCCTCGAAATCTTCTACTGTCTCAATATCAAACGGTTGCAACGCTTCATTCAAGGTATTCTTGTATGTAAGTTCCAATTTGTTCAGTGTCTCATCTACTTGAAAACGTTTGGCAATCAACATCCTAATTTCTGGTATGCTAATTGGATCTCCCACAGTTATGGGTTTGCACACTACTTTATCCCCTAAATATGTCCATTCATTTCCCACAGATTTCCACTCTCCTCCACAATAAACTACAATTTGTAACTGAGCCATGGCTAACAAGTTCTGTATATACCAGAAAAAAAACTAGTATAAGGATACCAGAAGTTAAAAGTATACCAAATTATGCACAACATCACAAATACCAGAAATTAAAGTATACCAGAATTATGCACAACACCACAAATACCAGAAGTTAAAGTATACCAGAAGTTAAAGTATACCAGAAATTATACCAGAACTCATTAATTCATACCAGAATTATTCATAACACACAAATACCAGAATATTAATGATACCAGAAAAACATTTATCATACTACAAAAGAGAGTATACCAGAACTCATTTATTGATACCAGAATTAATGATACCAGAAAGATAATTATCATACTACAAAGGAGATTATGCCAGAACTTATTAATTCATACCAGAATTATGGACAACACCACAAATACCAGAATTTCAAGTATACCAGACGTTGAAGTAAACCAGAATTATGCACAAGAACATAAATACCAGAAGATCTTGTATACCAGACGTTCAAGTATACCATAATTATGAACATCTCGACAAATTCCAAAGAATTAATGATACCAGAACTCATTTTTTCATATCAGAATTAAGAAAACAAACTAGCAACAATGATCATACCAGAATCGTAACACACTCATTCATACCAGAAACATACTAGAAACATAATTTAAAACAAAATCAAATCTGTCAATACCTTATACCAGAAATACAAGAATTTGATTAAAATGTCACAATGGTGAACAAAATACCAGAATAATACTGAAGAAGATGTCGAGAGAGAGAGAGTAGAATATTGTTAAAGAGATACCTGTTAGATCGAAGCGAATTCTGGTATTTGAAGTCTTGGATCCCAAATCAATTGCGTTGTATTCGTTTCTGGTGTTTGATTGATTGATACGAGAGAAGATTACTCGATCGATGTCGATTGTGAGAGATAAGAGAGAAAGTAATTGTGATACCAGAGAAGCTTGCGAGAAGGGCGAGATCGAAGGAGGAGAATATTGGATTCTGAAATCGAGATCGAGAAGAGGAGAAGAGTGGATTTTGAGATCGGAATCGAGATCGAGAGAGGAGGAGAAGAAACCAGATTTGGTTTCTTTGCTTGTAACAGAAAAGAGAGAGAATTTGGGGATTTACCTGATTATTATGGTAATTAATTATCCTTGAACGGTAAATATGGTTTTGGGGTATATTTTGTTGTTAGAAAATATGAAAAAGCCTACTTTGTATCCCTATTTCTTAATAAAGCCTAGTTAGCAAATTTGCCCAATTATCTTAAATACACGTTATATTCTTTTTTGTTAAAATATATCATCTTCATTACGATGGAGAAAACAAATAAACAAGAAATAATTGGAGGAATAGGGCCTCATATTTATGCTTTTTGTGTATAGGGCCCAAATTTTTCCATTCGTATTTGCAGGCCAAAAAAAAGGAAAAGGGCAAAGGGCTGGGTTATATCACGTAATATTTACTGTTCACTTCTTGTTGCAGAGAGGTCATTTTCTTACTCAATCAGAGCAGTCACATCATTTGTTAATTATGATATCACATATATACTATTACCCAAAAAAGAAAAGACTATATATTTTGGGTATGTATTTATATGTTAGTTAGGTATGTAGTTGTAAAAGCTAGGATTTTCGAATCCTAATAAAGGATGATTAAGAGTGATTAAGTTAATCATCGATAACAATTGACCCATAAATCGCGAATAGTGTGTAGATGACGAGTATAAATTCCACCATTATGATTTTGGTGTAAATTTGGACTTATGGGAGAATTTTCACTTTTTCCTCCGGGGAATAATTTTTACCCTCTGGTATTATTTGGAGCATTTGGGAGCTTCAATTAATAAAATTGCAGTTGAGAGAAATGATCAGGACATGGGGCATGTTCTAGACATGAAATAACATGGAAAGGCAAAATGGCCAAAAGAGCCGCTATTTCGTTTCTTAGCGGCTAAGAAAGACGGCTTAGGAATACGCGTTTTCTGAGAAAGTTGCGGAATAATTATCCACACAAAATGTCAGATTTATTATTCCAATTTCGAGAAGTTTGGAGAAGGGGCTCAAACCGCCTTCGGATCGATAAACGGATAATTATCGACTTTGGT
Organism: Fagopyrum esculentum; assembly: GCA_033239045.1. NCBI lineage: Eukaryota > Viridiplantae > Streptophyta > Magnoliopsida > Caryophyllales > Polygonaceae > Fagopyrum > Fagopyrum esculentum. The sequence continues at coordinate 130,100,158 of BSUD01000008.1, read as the reverse complement.
AAAGGATAATTATCGTCTTCGCTATAAATAGCGGAAATTCATTTATTAATTCATTTCCTTTCACGTTTCCTCGTAAAAGCTCTGATTTCTCTCAACTTCAAATCCAGATCTACTCTTCGTTTGTAATCCGATTTCAATTCCGTTTGAGTTTTCGGATTCCTCTCTTCGTCCTCTTCATTTTGGTACCGAGTTTCTGCGTTTCCGTTGAAGTTATGGCCAGGTCGAGCATCCCCCTTATATGTCCGGTCCCGTCGCTCAGATTCCGGTGAATCTGATGGTGTCAGAGCATAGCCTGCGTCGTTGTGATTCCGAATCTTCTTTCGGATCGTCAATCGGGTTAGTAACGAATAAGTTATGAATTTATTCGTTTTCAGTATTGCGATTTGGCCTAAATTGACCTTAGGCTTGTCAAAATGGATAATTGGAAATTCCATTATGCTCGTTACAATATTCTGGTGATTATGGGCTATTTGTTTGATGAGATCTGATGATAGTTGGGTTGAGAAACTGCCTGCGGGCAAAAGGTTATTCTGATGAATTTTAATTAATTAATTAAAGATTAATTAATTAAATTGGGAATCTAGAAAACGCTATAAGCTAATTAAATTCAAAGGAATGAATTTAATTGATGTTTGAAGCAAGAAGTTTAATACGAGGAATATGATATTATCGACAGGTGTTGTTGAAGACGGTAGACTAACTATAGCTTAGTTGCTCAGTGAGCGTATCCAGGTAAGTCTTCGGACTTACTTAGCTTCGATCTGCAGAAACCGTGCCTGAGAGATTTATATCTCACTGTGTTGATATGTGTTGTTGTTTTGAAATGCCTTGTTGTGCTGAAATGTGAATGTTGATATGCATTGAGATGTGTTATGTGTGAAGCATGCTTGATGTGTTTATGATGAAAATGACGTTATGATGTGTAAAGCATGCTTAATGTTGTTGTGATTATTATCATGTCATAATTATGAGAAATGATTAAATGAACATGTGTTAGCCTATTGAGGCGTGCTATTGAATGACATGATAAGCTTGCTGAAACATGATAATGTATGAGATGATAAGCCTTTTGAGGCATGTGATATGATGATGACTTGTAAAGGTCAAGAGTATGTGAAGCGAGTATTTTGCAGTGAATACCGGAGCTCGGCCAAGCCCGGATCACTTGCGTTTGTATAAGAATGACACCGAGTCTGATGGACTTCAGGCTCGGGTCGCACACCTAATGAAAATGGTAAATGTTTGCATTAACATGAATGGCAAAATGTTGCATGTGGTTAGGAGTTAAGACCATAACTCACCACGAGAAAGCCTGGCCCGTAGACTTGATCAGTCTGGCTACGACCTAAGAGCAAATGTCTGAATTAACCTAATCTGTGCAAGGGTGAGCTCACACCAAAGCCAGAACCGTATAAGCAATGGTTCCGGATTAATGGGTCCGGGATCGAAAATTGTAAATTTCATACTGCATTCACGTGCATCATTCATAAAAGCATGATATCATCTCATGAGCACGGTATATGGTATTTGAATATATTTGTTGTATTGTGATGTGATGATATAATCTCTCGTGGATAGATTATGATCAGTAGCTAACGGTTTTAAACCGAATCTTTTTAGGTAATGCTGATCATAGGAACGCTTCAGGGATGTCAGCTGCAGGAAGTGGACAGCCGAGGCAGTGTTAACCCAAGGGTTGGTTGAACTTGCTTTTGAAAATAATCGCTTGCAAGCGAGTCTTTTGTTGATTGTGTGCAACTGTGTACACATGTTGATTTCAGGCTGAAGTTTTAAGACACCTGTTCAGGTGTCATGTTTTAAAGTGTTGTTTTGGGATATACATACTAACTTCATGCATGGTTGTTATGTAAACGTTTTCTAAATGACAGGTTGAATGTTTTCATTATTTTCTTCGTGCTTCTTGTTGCAAGGTCCTATTTGTGAAGTTGTTGTCAGGCTAACTGATGAGACCCACTGTGTGGTCCTTAGCCTAGTGACGTCTTGGGTTACTTAAAACTCGGGTCGTTGCAGTAGTTTACCCAAATATTTATTTGGGTATGTATTTTGGGTATGTATTTCTTTGTTAATCGAGTAAGTATGATATTACATATATACTATTACCCAAATATGATATTTTTCGGGTATGTATCTCTATGTTAGTTGAGTATGTAGTTTACCAAACAGTGAACTGGGTATGTATTTATTTGTTGGGTATGATATTTTTGAGTAGGTATTTCTACGTTAATTGGGTATGTATTTTACCCAAATAGGTAATTGATTATGCTTTTTGGGTATGTATTTATTTATTAATTGGGTACCACATTTTTTTTTTTTAGTATGTATATATTGTTACCCAAGTATTTAGGTAAAATATGAGGCCCAAAAAGTATACTCAATTACCTATTTGGGTATATATATTGTTACCAAATTAATATATATATTCATACCCAATAAAATTACAGGAAACCAATTTGGACCAACAATTCCCTCCAAAAATATCAATCAAATATGTCATCAATCAACCCAATTTCTGCACAACAGTCATCAATCGGCCCTTTTTGTAATATGAAAAAACTAGCCTGCAAAATAGGAGCTCTATATTTCAACTTTCTTGTGTAGAAGGTCTAATATGTCAATTCAGCCAATAAACAATTTCCCACTAAGATGGCAATGAAACCGACAACAAAAGCGGAGATGAAGGCGCTGACGGATAGAATAACGCCGAGACCGGTGCGGGGTTGGCTGGAGCAAAGGGAGACGAAGGCACCAATGCAACAACAATCTCGAAGGAGGAGACAAGTGGTGGCGGATGGCGGCCGAGGGGAGGCAATCCGAATCGGTGCCAAGTGCCACTTTAGAAATGACAATCCGTGTCCGAGGTGGAGACAACGGTGCCATCCCGAACAAATGTCTCAAGCAAACTTACGGAGAAGATGAACTTCAAAAGGTGTGATTTTAATTACAATTTTTACCCACTATTTTGATAAAATTGTCGAATTTTCTATAGGGTTTTAATTGTAGGAAATAACCCAACTTTGTGGGATTTGTAATTTTTGCACTGTGGCATGATTTGTAAGTGGACTTGTGTTAATCGAGAACGCTTGTGTAACTTGTGTAAATCGAATGAAAGTTTGTGTAAATCTTACAAAACTTGTGTAAATTACGAATTTGGTAAATCGAAATTGGATAACTCGAATTTAGGTAAATTGTGTGAATCGAACTTGGGTATTACGTTCGGGTATTATTAGTTATGGTAATTAGAAATTAATTCATTACTTTGTCTACCTCAAATATTGTCTCATTTAGTACATTCTCAAATATAAATATTTGTACAAAATTACAATATACAATGTTGATTAATCCTTCCTAAAACAAATACATTTGATATTATAATAAAAGTTTTTTTTTATAATAGCCGGATATCCGAGAGTATATAGAGATCCGGGACTATCCGGCGATCCTAGATGATTCGCGGATATTCGGATATCCGATGATCGGTAAGTATCCGAATATCCGTATTTTTCCGAATATCAGGTTACCTAAAGTCCCGATCCGTATCCAAGCCGGTGATTCGGGAAAATCTCCCGGATCGGATCGGATTCAAACCGGATCAAAACGGGCAATAAAATATCGCTTTTTTCGAATCTGATCAACGAATTTTTCAGAACAGGTCAACAGATCGGGTTAGTTTTGCCCACTCCTACCGAATACGATCCTCAAAAAAATACATTTCTCCTCCCTGCTCCTAATTATTAGTGGTATATCAATAATATCATAGTCTTGGTATTCCGTTCAAGACTCTTCTAGGACGGTATCTTTGTATATAAATGAATTTAAAACTCTTTGTTAATTTTACCACTATTACTCTATTATGAATATCCATAACCTAAACTCATTTAGTAAAGATACGTCTATTTAACTCAATTTTTTTTTCATATAGGAGAAATTATATATATAGGGTAAAATTAGAGAAGTCTACAAAACAAAACTTATAAAAAAAAAGTCTATTTAATCCAATTCTTTCATAATTTTTAACATAAATATGTTAGAAAAAAATCAATAAACTTATGACACCATTTACATAAGAGTGGTTTTTAAATAAAAAATGGTGTACTTAAAATATCAAAAAAAAAACCCAGATTTTTAACCCTTACAATATCACTATTATGCTTAATCTTAAAATTGTGCTACATGACTTATATCCATTGGAGGTATTATAACAAGCAATTACAAGAGGACTTATGTTTAACTCAATAAGCAGCAAATTCCGCACCAATTTGAAAGGTCACACTCTTCTCACTGGTACCATGACTCCCTGCTTTGATCCAGACTCGAGCATTGCATCCAAAAGGGCAACATCCCTAACACCTTCAACGTAAGATAGCCGAGGCTCAGCCTGGTGGCTAGTCACTTTCTGCATAGAGTTTCCAAGGGTAAACGCCAATGTATGTCAGTTAAACTAAACAAGATCACATCTAATATCCAGGCCAAGAGTTTTGCACATAAGTGAGGTAATCTTACAGTACCTTAAGCGAGATTTCTGAAATGTCATAAATGAAAGCTTTGAGTTCTTCAGTTACTCCAGAAAAAGGGTGGAAGGAGGTTGTGCATTTCCCCTCAGCATTGTAGCTAGAAACCTGTCATGAACATTAGATTTGGAGGTTTTCATACTAAGACCTAATAGCAAGTGCAGAATCATACTAACTACTACTAAGGGAGTGTTTGGAGGGTCATTTATTTGTCATAAGGGTATTTTTTAGATTGAAGATGTTTGGAAGAGTGTGGTTTTAAGTATCTTTCCAGGGAGGTATTGTGTGGAACATAATGATGCATGAAGGAAGGGGAACCTCATAACTTTTAAGGTCAAGTATAACTGTACCGACCAAACCAAACACCCGAGAAGTAAATTTTCACAGCAAAGGATAACAAGAGCTCATGTCCACCTTTACATTTTTGCGGAGACTGCATTCAATCAATACTTATTATTTCATGATCATAGTCTTCTAAGTTTTCCTTTCACATAAGCTAACAAAAGTAAGCTATAGAAAAGTAAACAAGGCCAGAAACTAGCAGAAATAAACATTTTCATTTTGGCATACCTGGTATCCATGTCGTCCATCCACACTGGAACGTTCAACTTGTACAGTTCCATTCAAGCCCACAACTCGCCAAAATATCTACAATACAATACCTCAAAATGTCACCCAACATATAAAAGAGTAATTAAAAACCACTAAAAATGAGTATAATTGTCTCTGTACAACTTACCTTTGGGGATCTGGTGGATACTGACATCACAAAAACACCAGGACAACCATTCTCCAACAGACTGGACAAAACTTCTCACATAAGAACTCAATTTTGAAAGAGAAAATTTGACCCAGGACTGATTAATACATGTATGTATTCACAACTTACAATGTTGATGATATATTGTCTGGTGGAGGCAGCGTTACATCAACATGAGATGTCAAAGCTGATACAGAGGTCACCTCACAGCCTACAAGCTGATTATGGATTTATGACAATGTAAGCCATTAGGTATATACTCAACGGTATACTCATACTTGGACAGTAGGACACAATCACCATTACCCATATCTATAAAGGAGGCAGCCTAGGAAAGTAATGCAACCAATTTCATCTTATTTCTTCAGTGGCTACGAATCAAGATTGTTATTTATGAGCATAGTGTTGACTTCGATAATATTACAAGTAAACATACTTACCATCCTCAATCCTGCAACCATGTGCACTCCCATATCCAAAATAAAACCTCCCTGCCACAGCAATATCCAGCAGAAGCACATATCATTTGGACCGTGTTCTCAGATAAATTAATAGTATTAAAATATGTATGATTTCTCAGAACAACACTTTACAGTAAAATTTCTCCTCCAATCACTTGAGAAATAAGGATTAGAATTGTTCATTGATCCTTCCACAATGACTTGAACACTCATCAAATTTCCCAAATCAGCCACCAACTTTTTCCCCTGTACAGTAACTAAAACTGTCACTCTGAAGCTTTCAGTAATTAATATAAAATATAAAACTGAAATGAGGATTCCCACGTTTTCAAATGCAGGTTCAAACCGATAATTTTCTGCGACAGCCCATATCGGTGAACCACTTGAAACATTTGATAAGGATTTGTAGGATAGCAGGGCTCGCTCGGCTTCACCAATATCTGACAGAAAGTGGTGCATGGAGAATACAGTAAAATGAGAACCAAACTTATCTTAGTTTTATCTTTAAGAGGTAAGTAGGCAGTGCAGATTTTTGTTGAACAAAGGAACTTATATTAAGCAACTTAATAACATATAGCCAAGCTTTAGGGAAAAAATATGTCAATATATTGGTTATAATTGGTTAGTGACGAGTTTGGATGGATCTTCAGCCAAACTCGTCCCTCACTCAGGCTTTTTTAGAGGTTTTTGCCTTTGTTTGGCCTAGATAAGTCGGCTAATATGTCGTGATCACATGAAATTGTCATCCCTAATTTGAGACAAGTGATGTTAAAAGCACCGAAAAATATATACATTGCCTGCAAAAAATAACAGAAAAGTAAGATACGTACTAGCAGCAGCTGGTTTTTCTTCTCATCCAAAATGATCCCATGGAATTGTACATGGAAGAAGTGAAAACAGCGAGTAAGTACTCCATGTAAAAGGCAGAGGATCACACAAGAAAATAAAAGCAACTGAATACAGTCTTAAAAGAAAGTTCAGTTTAATTTTAATAGGAAAACTTGAGCATCAAAAGTAGCTCGTAGTAGCTTTTTTTGGTGTACTCGACAATGAAAAGTGTTCACTGAAAGCTCAAGAAATCTCTTTGAAGACAGAAAATAGGCCACTAATTCATGGTGCTAAATATCACAATACCTTGAATAACATGTTTTCCTGCTTTAAGTAGCTTCAGTGACATGTCTACCTGTGCCGAAAGAAATATATAAGAACAGCCAAAACTCAAATGAAGATCAAGACACCGTCAGATCCCTGTAACATAGCATGCTCATGTACATAAAATTATCAGAAGACCGGTTCCAATTATCATACTAAATTACTAGGGGTTTCGTAATATGATTGAGGGTAATCAGGCATTGTTCAAATCTAGCATCTTCTCAAAAATTTTAGAATACCTTGAATAACTAATCACTACTTATCCAGGTAACAACTTGATTATGAATACCCATGAGCAGATTCAAGGTGTTTGATCACACAAAAAAGCAATTTCAACGTAAATAGCTGCAAGTACGATTGGAAAAGGCAAGATCTGATTGGACCTGAATTTGGCCAGCAAGAACAACAGCAACTGCAACAATGGAACTATCCTTAATAATATCGTCAAGACCTTCATCTCCCCATTTAGCTTCAACTCCTTCGAAAGTCTTTAAAGCAATATCAACAGCAGATTTCGCTGAACCCTAATCATACAATGTACTTAATTTAGCAGCAAATTTTTTTTAAAAATCTATAAAATGAAACAGTATAAGTAAATTCGTCGATTACCAAAGAGAACATACCTCGGATCGACTCCAAATGGATTTAAGATCGAAAAGATGAGAAATCTCAGATAATCTAGGAATGTACTGAGTCTTAACGAACATGCCAGCCCCGATAATTGATATCTTAGGTTTCGCCATCTTTCAACAAATTACAGGACAAGCAAAGACAACCAAATTCAATCCAGTGTTTAATCGAGAGAAACGAAGAACACTAATGGAGGCTATAGAGGTTCTAGGTAACTACCTCCTTTGCACGAGAGAGGAGAAGAACCAACAGATCCAGAGATTTGGGGTTTGGACAGAGTGACTATGCAGACCTCAAAAGTTTCGATCAAGAACTTAATTCACGCATTACGCATGTGACTCATGTGAGTATGACGTGTCATTAATTCATAATTATTTAATGAGCGACGTTACTTAATCTGAGAAGAAATACTCGTTGGGTATTATAATATTGATACTTATTTTCGGAATAAAAATACGGAGGTAAACGCAGTCAAGATTTAATAAAGGCACTACGATTAAGGATCTTGTAACCGTCATAAGAATACAGTTACGGGATTCGTAACGGTGGTCAAAAGTTCACGGCGGTTACAAAACTCATTATCGTTATGATTACGAGTTTCGGATCCGTGATAATTTTCTACCTGAATTCTAACCCAAAAAAAAAAAATTGTAATCATAAAATTTAATAAGGAGCATAATGGGCCTACGATAATACAAGTTTCGTGTTGGGCCCAAAATATGAGCCCATTAAGACATTTTCCTTAGGCGGAAAAAGTAAAACTCTATAGAGCCACCAACGTAACATTGAAGCTCTTGAGATGTATCCGACTTCATGCTGAATTTCAATTATTCGAGAAAATTCATATCGAACATATTTTGGAAATACTAACGGTATTTTTAATTGATTCGTCCTACAAAATCATTAACTTGTCTTATAATTAGAAACTGTGTTTTTATTTACAAAGAACTCCTTCTACTTATTTTCCTTAATAAAAAAAATCATTAAATGAATATCATTTATTAATTTTCAGTTTTTTTCTATGATTTCCTCCGATCTTGCTATAACCTTATCCATATTGTTCGTACTTTTAGAAAGTTCAACGATAGACCCGCCAAATTATTTGGCATTGACCCCGATGTACATGTTGAATGCCGGTCAAATACCCAAAAACTATTCAAACTCAACCTTAGGATATAGTTTGTTCTCGTAAAAACTATATCCTAAGATTTCAACAATCCTCAGTCGTAGAATCGACTAAAGAAACACACAGTATGAACACAATCAATCAGTAACACAATTTATTAATAAATAAAAAAACTTTTTTAGACTTTTAGATAATTTTACACGTATATCGATTATAATAAACTTCAATTTTCCAAACACGTACTCATCAAAATTCTCAAAAAAAAAACTCGTTCATTCAGTTATATATTTCCGCTCACAATAAACTTCAACTACGATAAACTCAACCGGCCAAATCGACCCAATAAATTAGGTTAAAAAGGGAGAGGCTTAGGTGGCGATATTACTTGTTAAGCTTGTCTAGGCTTAAAGTCTACCAATTTGAATTAAATGGAAAAAGATTGTGTAGACTAATCCAACCGCAGTCGAGAAAAAAAAAAAAGTGTAGCTAACGAATGAAAAGAGTCGGGTTAAGAAGATTGGTTTATGGTAGAACATAGCTTTACGTGTCTACTAACAACCCAATTGCTTCATTTTTAAAGCATTCTTTCTAATTTAGAAAAAATAAAACTACAAATATATCCATAAATAAGAAAGTTATAGCCTATTTTTCACAAAAATTGTAAATTAGCTCCAAAATTTATTTGTTAATTTTTCTAATTTGTCATATATGTATTCCCCCCAAATTTCTAAATATTCGATGTCTCGTTTTAACGTTTGATAATCAATGTAAAAATATAGGTTTGTTGGAGATAATAAGGTCTCGTATCAAAAGATGAAGACAGTCCGAGCCTAGTATATAAGATCGGTGGGCTGCCTTTCCTATTGTTAATTAGTTTTAGGATGAAATCTCATCTGATTTATGTGTTGGGTTTAGGCTTGAGCCTAATATAATAATATAGCATAGCTTCCAATAAAATTACGTTTTTATTTTTAAAGTTGTGACTTTTTTTCTTTAATATATTATATTATTTTGACCGGTTATAGTTGAATAATTCATACTAGTTTTTTCTAGGGTTGTTAATTTTTTTTTTTTTTCGCGATTTTATCGTATTCATGAATGGTTCTTTTCATCTCAAGGTTTTAACTAGAGAACGGTTGTTATAGAAAAAGTGTTTGAAATCGTAGTCCTAAGAGCTTATGTTAAGAAGTTTGGTGTCGTAAAGACTCTTTCATTTTTATTTTTTAGAATTTATCTATGTTTTAGTAAAGATTTGGCATAGTTTTATGAAAAGGTAGTAAATGAATAAAATGATTTTTTTTAATTAATTTATCGGTAATTAATTCCCATCAGGCATATCACCTTTTACAACCATAAAATAAATAATTAAAAATGAGTATTAGCTTCACATGATGTTTTTAATAGAGTTGGGTCCGGTTCAAACCAAACCGCCGAACCGGCGGTTTGTGAACCGGCGTAAACCGTCGGTTTGACCAAACCGGCGGTTTAGGTTCGCCGGTTTGGTCGAACCGGAGGTTTACGGTTTAGGTTTAGGTTTGTCTCTCGGCCAAACCTAAACCGACGGTTCAAACCGGCGGTTAACCGGCGGGTTTAACCGACGGTTTCAACCTTTTTAATTTTTTTATATATTTTTTTTGACTAAACCGTCGGTTTAGCGTTGCATTTTAGTTTTTTTTTTAAAATAGTGTCTCAAACCGCCAAACCGGTTGGCAAACCGCCGGTTTAGGTTTAGGTTTGGGACCCATGTCTAGTTTTTAATAAGTGTTATTTTCCGAAAAATTGCTCTAATTACCATATTTATTTATATTCTTAAGGGAAAAAAAGCATGTTGATTAATTTGAGTTAAATGGATAAGTGGATTTTATTGGAAAATAATGAGTTACGAAAGTCTTTTTTGTATCGCTCATACAAACTAGGTCATTTTATTGGGTTCCGAATCTTATCCGGTAGCCCCTATTATCGAATGGGTTAATTAAATATCACTATTTTGTTATAAAAAAAAGTACAATTACATCTTAACTGTAATACCCAGTTTGAAATACCCAAGTCGAATGGATGAATACGTCAATTGCCCACTTTTCATAATACCCAATATTTGCACCATGGAAGCGGTGCTTTGTTAGAAATTGTGGCGGTGAGGCAATCCCAGTGAGAAGCGGTGACGACACTCCCGACGTGAAGTGAGCGGTTGTTACAAAGAGGAGAAAGAATGCGAGTGGGAATGGCATTAAGCATAAGTTTGGAAAAGATAAAGAAGATACGTAAGAAGAAGACGATGACTTAAAACGTTAATTTAGGGATATGCACCGTTAAATATATTCTCTCGCCTATTAATTAAACAAAGGTGTTATTAACTCAATTATCTCGAGTAATTTTCGATCCAACTTCACATACTCAGAATCAAAGGAAGTAGACTTACATCGACGTACCAGATGAAATCTTCTTACCACGTTTTTTTAGTTATAAATTCACTAATATATTTAAAATAGTAAAATATGAGAATTTTTTTATAAATACTAAATTAAACCAAGCAAATACAATAACAAGTTTTTTTTTTTTAAATATAGGTTAAACCAAGGCTATTTTCTTATTTAATAATTTATATAAAATATACTTATTAATAACTTAAATTTATAAATTTTTACGTTTCATATTTAATCAACCAAGCCATAAATTAATAGCAATCATCATAATTCACTGTTTAAAATACGATAAATCGACATAATACTATACATAAATAGTTAGACCATATTTATTTTAAAATCTAATATAACGTGTATTTTATAAAGAGGGGTGTTATGCGCACGGTTCAAGATTTCGTTAATACTCTTATGCAATGCGTGACCGTCATGGTTACGCATTCCTTAACCGTAAAAAAAAAAATAAAAATTTTCGGACGTCACGGTTACGGGTTCCGTAACCGTGACGGTGTCATAATTTTTTTTTCCTGGTTAGAATTCATGTAGAAAATTATCACGGATCCAGAACCCGTAATCATGACGGTTACTGGTTCCGTAACCGTGACCTTTTGTTCACGGTTACGGGATCCGTAACCGTGACCTTATGACGGTTACGGGATCCGTAACCGTGGTGTAATAACGAAATCTTGAACCGTGCGGATACGATTCCGTTTATAAATTAGTTTTTTCCCATGTCTCCATCGATCAAAATCAAATAAAACTTTGTTTCATAAGCCTCGAATATTACTTCCGTACATTAAAACCTTTTTACCTTATAAAAATAGAGTTCTAGGGTTCCAACTTACAAGTCATAATCATACATATATGGCACGTTGAATTCTAATGCTAACAAATGTTCCCAAATTGGTAGTTGTTCATATATATGAATTATAATGCTTTTTGTTGTGTTCCTTTTTATCGATTTCTTGGTTTAGGTACATCAACAATTCAACATATGTTGTCAAACTTTTTGTTTTTGGATTTGATCCTTATAATCTTATCACATCATTGTCTTTAATTAATTTGATCGTCAAAGTTGTACATATCATGATTTTGATTCAATAACTTATACGTCAAATAACGATGTAACCAAATGTTAAAATGTGCATAAAATATTGTAAATATATAAAATTACGGAAAAACAAATTAACGAACCGATTGCTCTCAGTAAAAAAAACAGCCAATAAAAAATAAACTATTATCTTGTAATATATAGATATATATAGGGAGATGTTCCTGTACGACCTATAATTAGGGTAGGACCGTGCGGCTGCGTGTGCAGCTGACACGTGTCCAAAAAATTTTTTTTTTTTTTTTTTTTTAGAAACGAATGAAAATGATAGTTCAAAAGTTATTAAGGGATAGTTCATAACTTATAAAAGCATAATTCATGAATTATAATTGAATAGTTTATAGTACAAAACTTATAAAGATAGTGCATAATAACTTATAAAATGATAGTTTATGAATTATAATTGAATAATTCATAACATATAAACGATCAATTTATAAATAATTTGATATAATATATTAAAAGTAATAGTTCATTAATTATATGAAAATAGTTCAACATTTATAAAAGAATAATGCAGAATTTATAACATGGTAGTTCAAACAAAATTTCATTTATTTTTTTTTTTAAAATAAAATAAAATTTAGACACGTGTCAGCTTCACGTGCAACCACACGACCCTACCCTAAAACCTCAACCGCACCTGAACAACACCCTCTATATATATATCCCATTATATATTACAAAGCATAAATAATTTTTGTGTTGAACAATTAATAGTAACATATGGGCGGTTATTTCTATATATTATACTTATTACTTAGTAAAATAAGCAATAAATAAATAAATAAATAATGAATTATTATCCATAAAATAAGAAATGTAAATTTTATGAAATTTAGATCATGACTTATTTTATTTTTACATCTTGACTTAGTTAACTAGTTTAATACTATTTCCTTCATTGTTTTTAGAATTTAACAATAACTTTTATATTATTTTCGTGACCATTTATTATTAAATATTTGGTAAATTCTATAATTTAAATTATATCTATTTTTACAAAATCTGTGAATGATAAATAAAATAAATTATATATCTTAATATATTTTTACCAATAGTAATGATAAATTTAGCATTTTTCTTAAGAACCAAGAAGCTACTTACGTCAAGAAATCTCCCCTTACACCGTTTCATATATAGTAAAATATTGCTTATAAGGGAAAAATACAGCTAATAAGAATAAAATCTCTAAATCATAAATATATTTTTGGAAAATATTTCTTAAAACTAAGCACGTAAATTCTCAACCATAACCCTACTGCTCCAAAGTCCAAATCTAACAAGACAATGCGTTTTTAGGAACATAAAACGTAATGCAATTGCCCTTAATAATAATTGAAGCGTCTTTTAGGATAATATGCACATGCCGTTCTAAGAATAGGATTCTATAAAAATAAGATGCGATTCAGATTTATCCGTTTTTCGGAACATAAAACGTAGTGCAATTATCCTTGAGTGGTGTGTTTGTTTGAGATTATAGTTCATTTCCTTAGTAATTTGAGAATTACCCGGTAAAAGGATCTTTGGTTTGGGATAGTGAGTAGTGAGACTTACCCGGTGATCTATTCCCACATTAGAAACACCTTCCCTTTGCAAACCTCAATTTTGTCCACGTTATCCTTTGAGATCTTGAGTCAAAACCACAATCGGATGCTTTAATCTCTAGAATTCACATTCCCTTAATTTGACTATTATATCATATTTGATAGCTTTGATTTGTTGCTTGTGGTTATTTGACGACCTGAATTACCGATCTTTATTTCACCATAGTCCTTGTGTTCGACCCTGAAATTCTTGCTTTTATTACAATCGATCCGTACACTACAGGTTCGCTATTTGCAATTATTCTTTATATAAATATTAAAGCTTGCACACACCTTTTGAAGCGAACACGTTTTAATACTAACTAAAACATTTCAAGTCCTAATAGATATGGTTGGTGATTCAATGTCACATATAATAATAATAAAAAAAACTAACACTTTTAACTTGTTTTGTTATAAACCCTAATGAGCTTACATAAACGATGCACGTACGTGTATCATCGTTATCTTTTGCACTTCCGTAAATAACTATTATATATTCCTTAAGCCTTCACGTGTTTTTTTTAATTATAAAATTCGAAAAAGTACTTTTTTTGTAATTTTTAGAAAGTGTGAAACTAAACTATAAAATTGTGTTAGTTGTTTGGTTTGGACTGGGGCTTCATTGCACATGGCTTGATGGCTACATACGTGGAAAATTTTAAACCTTCAGACTTTTCAAACTCATAATTTTCTTTTTCTCATTTAGATGAAAACGACGTCGTATAGGTTGATTAGGTCATGTTCATTTTTCAAACTGCATGGCCCTATTCTACGCTAATTCCTCTATAAATGCATACGTACGTATTGAGTTGGCTAAGTTAAACCATTTCATAGCTACCTCAAATCACACAAAAACCCAAACATTTGGCTAAGTTAAACCATGGCGGATCTTCATAAGGCTCTTAAGGTGAAAGCGATCGTGAAGGAGACGATGACGGTAGGCGGGTTTCTAAAGAACCTTGGCCTTGGACAAACCCTAGACAACCTCTCGAACCTCTTTCTTGGTACCGCTCTTGAGTTGGAACTCATTAGCACACAAATCCGTCAATGTAAGTATTTCAGTTGATTTTTCGGATGAAATATTTCAAGTTTAGTATATATATATATAAGTTTGACTGATTCTTTTCTATTGTGTAGCTGGGAAACTGGGTTCGGAGAAGGAAGCTGTGAAAGCTGATGCACGAGCCCGAGTTCGAAGTGCAGCTGTTCTTTCGGAGTTGAAGGATTTGGCGGAAATGGAGTACGAAGCTAACTTCGAAGTTCCACACGATTTCGGTGAAATCGGGGCAATATTGGTACAAAATGAACACCAAAAAGAGATGTTTCTTCATACCATTGTTCTTGAAGGTTTACCTTATGGACAAGTAACCATTACTTGTGATTCTTGGATACATTCCAAATTTGAAAACCCTGAGAAGAGAATTTTCTTCACCAATAAGGTTAGTGTTACTTATATTTCACGTTCATACAATGTATAAAATGTTATTTTTTAGGTTGGTCCATCCAAGAAGGACATGAGAATAATCGAATCGACAGCAAGAAGAAAGGAAGCTTCTAAGCTTTTTCCTCTTTTTTTTTTTCCAGTTCCCTTAAAATTCGTTGAAAAAGAGCACTTTGAGAGCCCTGTCTCTCGACCTAAAAACTAAAAGAATCTTGATTTGATTTTATATCTTTTGAGTTTTTTTAAAAAAAATATTTAATTTTTTTAAAAAAAATTTCTAAAAAAATTAGGGTTTTTAATCTATGCTTGAAGGGCATTTATAAGTTAGAAAAGTTGTATATAAAAATTTATGTCTTGCAATTTAGGGTAGAAAATATGTTTTAAATTATATAAATTTATTATTTTCTTCATCCTAATTTATGATAATTGTTGAGTCCTTAATTTTCCAAGTTTTTCTAAAGTCATTTAAGAGACTCTAGAGTCTAGACTTATTATAGGGTTGACTTGTTGACAATAGGATTGAGTAATGCAATTTTTTTTAGCTATTTTTAGAAAACAAAATAAAATTATTTATCGTATTCACTATTTAGTACGGATTATGAGAGTATAAATGATAAAAAAAAAAAAAAAAAAAAAAAA
>BSUD01000008.1:130063322-130084131 GCA_033239045.1 Fagopyrum esculentum | reverse complement strand
AAAAAAAAAAAAAAAAAAAAAAAAAAAAAGCGGATGCTTTAAATTTAAAAATTATCCCAAAATTTTAATCACTATGATTAAATAATAAAAAAATGAAAAATATAATTTAAAAATAAATATGAGGGATAAGATGCTACTACAACTAGTCTATATCTTGTAAATTTTGCATTGGAGTCGATTTATAATATTTTTTTGCTTAAATGCAATAACTAAATAAATGTATATTTTTTGGTTAACTATGTAACGTTTGTGACATATTGAACTATATAGTCATACTTGCCATCTCAAACACCAAGTGGCTTGACATTGTTGAGGAAACACGAACTTGAACTTTTGCGAGGAAACGGAAAAGGAGAGCGCGAGAGTTATGATCGGATCTACGATTACGACACATACAACGACATCGGAAATCCGGATAGTAAAATCGAGTTGAAAAGACCGGTTTTAGGCGGTACAAAAACGCACCCTTATCCAAGGCGTTGTAGAACCGGGCGTCCCAAGTCAAAAGCCGATCCCTTGTCGGAATCGAGAAGTAGCGGAGTCAACTACGTGCCGAGGGACGAACAATTCGCGGATATTAAGGAGTTTAGCTTCGGAGTCAACATACTTAGCGCGGTTTTGGACGCGCTTATACCCTCTCTAGAAGCCGCTATTGTTGATACGAACCTCGGGTTCCCGGATTTCACTTCCATCAATAGATTGTTTACTACCGGAATTGATTTACCCAAGTTTAAGAATCAAAAGGAGATGAGAGTTGCTTTGCCTAATCTCTTGCAAGAAGCTACCAATGCAGGGAAAGATGTTCTTTTGTTCAAGACTACCGATATGTTTGAACGTATGTTTCAACTTCATCTTGATTATATATATATATATATATATATATATATATATATATATATATATATATATATATATATATATATATATATATATATATATACTCTTTTATAATTTTCTAATTGGATTGTGTTTTGATTGTAGGAGATGAACTTGGTTGGTTTAGAGATGAGGAGTTTGCTCGCCAAACTCTTGCGGGTCTTAATCCATATGGTATCAAGTTGGTCACGGTATGTATATCACTTCATCAATCGGTCAATTACAACATTTGACATGTCATATACTAAATTTTATGATAGAAAGAGTAGTTTAATGAACTTATATATTAGTCGGTTTGATGTTTGTTTATAGTTGGCGTAATAGAGGTGAAGTATTCAATTAGAACTACTCGATGACCTGATTCGAAAAATTTGAAATAATCCCTCATTAAAGATGTGGGTTTTCAGTTATGATACATTGCAATATATTCATATTGGATATCCGACAATTGAAACCGGCCGAATACATTTGAATTATTCAAGTAACGATTAGTTGGATAAGCCGTATATCCAAATTAGATATACAATATATACGATAGAATGGACAATTTTCAAAGATAAATATAAAAACTTGAATATACTATCCGGATATTTGTAAAACAAATGCAAATCGATATATATAGGCCACATATCCGGACTTTTGGATCAAACCGATCCAGTTGCAAGCCCGAAAGATTAAGACAAAAAACATGTTGATCAAGTGACCTAATTGTCGTAACTTGTAACTTATAGGAATGGCCATTGAAGAGCAAGCTTGATCCTAAGATCTACGGGCCACAAGAGTCAGCAATAACAGACGAAGTCATTCAATCCCACATCGACAACGATACAGTTCAAGAGGTACTATTACAATTATTTAAATCACCACATCACTTCATCGGTCATATATCTTCATTGTTCCATTACAAACGAATTGGTTCAATTGCAGGCAATAGCGACAAAGAAGCTGTACATGTTGGATTATCATGATGTTTTACTACCCTTTGTTGGCAAAATAAGGAAGATCCAAGGAACAACGTTGTACGGATCACGAACGATTTTCTACTTGACCAATGAAGGGACATTAGTACCCGTTGTGATCGAGTTAACTCGACCTCCACTCGATGATAAACCGCAATGGAAGCGAGTTTATACTCCATCTAAAGTTAACTCTACCGATTCATGGCTTTGGCGTTTGGCCAAAGCTCATGTTCTTGCTCACGATTCCGCTCATCATCAACTTATAAGTCATTGGTACGTAAAATAGGTTTTATTGGACGAGCCTGTTGGATAAAATAGATTTTATTTGATGATTATATTTATAAATATATTATTCTAAATTATAACAATTGGTGCAAATTAGAAATATGATGATTTTTTTAAGCAATTGGTACTTAATTTGATTATATTTTGCAGGTTGAGAAGTCATTGTAGTGCTGAGCCATACATAATTGCAGCAAATAGGCAGTTGAGTGCTGTTCATCCGATCTATAGGCTGTTGTACCCTCATTTTCGGTACACCATGGAAATCAATGCTTTAGCTCGAAAAGCTCTCATTAATGCTGATGGGATCATTGAGACTTCATTCTCTGCTCGTAAGTACTCAATGGAGTTCAGCTCTGCTGTTTATGATCAACAATGGAGGTTTGATTTAGAAGGCCTCCCAGCTGACCTTATCAGCAGGTAAATATATACAATATTAATATTTAGGGTTTCTTGCTTCATTTCTTGGCTAATCCGGTTACCCGTTTTGATCAAGTGTTAATTAGGGCGGATATTAATTTGATGTTTTGCTGCAGAGGAATGGCTGAGGAAGACCCAACAGCACCACACGGCTTAAAACTAGCAATAGAAGACTACCCGTTCGCGAACGACGGGCTCATCCTATGGGACGCGATCAAAGAATGGGTAACCGAATATGTGCTTCACTACTATCCACGATCCGATCACAACGCGATCCAATCCGACGAAGAGCTTCAAGCCTGGTGGGCCGAGATTCGGAACGTAGGCCACGGAGACAAGAAGAACGAGCCGTGGTGGCCGAAACTCGAAACCCAACAAGACCTAATCGGAATCCTAACAACAATGATATGGGTCAGCTCCGGCCACCATGCAGCCGTGAACTTCGGGCAATACACATTCGGGGGTTACTTTCCGAACCGACCCACAATTGCCCGGAATAATATGCCCGACGAGGATCCAACCGAGGAGGAATGGAAGAATTTTCTATTAGGACCCGATAAGACGTTATTAGAGAGTTTTCTTACACAAATTCAAGCAACGAAAGTAATGGCGGTTTTGGAAGTGTTATCAACTCATTCGCCCGACGAAGAATACATAGGAGATATCATGGAGCCGTCATGGGAAGAGGATAAGACGGTGAAAAACGCTTTTTTGAAGTTTCATGACAAGTTGAAGGAATTGGAGAAAGTGATTGATGAAAGGAATGGTAAGGAGAGTTTGAAGAATAGATTTGGTGCAGGGATTGTTCCATATGAGTTGTTTAAGCCTTTTTCTAAGGCTGGTATGACTGGCATGGGTGTTCCTAATAGCATTTCTATTTGATCATACAACTTACTACACCGGAGAATATGAACCGGGTTTAATTCATTCTACAACCATTTTATTTGTAACATAAATTCTCTTACTTTTTGTATTTATTTGGTTTGGTTTTATATTGTTGTATGTGTTAATATTCAATACATGTAATAAATTACTGAAACTCCATTGTTTAACAAAGTATGTGTTTAACTTATAGATTTAATGATGATTTTGTTTTTAATAAAATGTATTTATAGTTTAGATGATTAATGTTGTATGTTTATGAAAAAAATTGATGAAAGATCATTGATGTAAAAAAAATTATAAATATGTAAGACGATAATATTTTTTTTTATAAATATGTAAGACTTAAAAAAATTCATCCTCAATGGATATCATAAGTTTTAAAAGTTAATTTGGAAGACTATGGAAAATTATAATATATTTATATTAATTCTTTGTTGAATCTTAAAAAATAAAATTAGTAATCAACAAAGTACATATTTTATAGAAAGATCGATAAATATTGACAAGACCCATGAATAAAACTACGTGATTTTAGATGAATTCTACCCCATATGAGTTAACATAACTTGTATCATGACAAAGATTTAAATTGAGAATATTGAATTTTAAAGTCTTTTTTGTAATAATATTCTTTGACTTTTGAGTGGGTTAGAGTAAGTTTAACCGGTCCGAACTAGATCGTAATTTTCAAAATAATCGAATCGGAGATGGATGTTCCGGGTTTGGAGAACCGGAGTTTTCAAAAATCCGGATCGGTATCGGAATTTTGGTCTGGTTTGGGTCGGTCAAATCTCTTTCTCTTAGGGTTTTTTGAAAAAAATTATTTTTATTGGTTTTTGGTCCAACCCAATTCACCGCCTTTTTATCTATCTTAGATTGGGAGAAATTACCTTACAACCGGATTGTAGACCGGTTTTGATCCGAATATGGACCGGACCCTTAAAAATCGGTCCGGTTTTTACCATCAGATGCAAAAATGCACAGCCTAGTTAAGTAGAGTTGACTAGGGTTTACATGTTATAACACGGTTTAGCTAAGTGCGTACTTATATGGATCAAATTCAAACCTTGGAGCAAATGAACACTTTTTTTTTTATTATTCTTAGACATTACAAATTGCAACTAAACAAAGGAAGACTTCAAAGCTATATAAAAGCAAGATATCCGATAAATATAGGCTAGGATGGCTAGCTTATTATCATGATAACACGTTTACATTCTATCTATATCGATTAGTTGATAACTCGACAATTTTTTCGGATTTCGCCATTAGATCCCGTCAAGGGACTTATATTCCCCATTTTAACGATGGAATTAGCAAAATCCGAGAAGAAAAGGCTTAAGTTGCCACTATAACTTTGAACAAGGCTTTTGGTTGTCGATGCAGCATCATCACTAGAATACAACTCTTGGTCGGAAATGAGGATACCTTTGTTTCCGAGCAGATTCTTAAAGTAGTGGTTGTCGAATAAATTTGTAGAGTTTTGATCTAACGAAGTAGTCGTGTTTCCGTCTCCTCCTTGTGGACATAGAGTCTGGAGTTGAGATACCAAACTCGAGTCCAGGGTTGTGTCCGCGGCTCCGCTTCCCGAGAAGTTGTATAGTCGCGTGCTGAATGTTGCACACCTTGCTAGTCCAATTGTATGAGCTCCTATTGTCATATTAATCAAGTACGGTTAAACCATCATTATGTATGAAACTCAATATAAATAATAAAAATACTTTTGTAAGAAAATAGATATTATTTCAACCTAAACTTCTCTTTTATGAGACTTCTCCCCGAGACTCCAAAGCATTATATTGACTTGCTATAAATTTTCACATTTATTTTATTTTATTTTATTTTTTGGATATGATACTTACGATTAGGGATGGCAATGGGTCGGGTGATGGGTGATCGTATCACTTTCATTACCCGACCCATACTAGGAAATCGTTCACCCGAATTATCACCCACCAGAGGATCCGTTTACCCTAAATCATAATTGTGGTTGATCGAGTGGGTGAGGTTTTTTCAGGTTCATTCTAAAGATTAAGCGAAGATGATGAACATTCAAAATTAGATTTCTCCTTAAATTCCAAAACAACGATACCTTGAAATTAAGTTTGTAAATCAGAAATCAATTGTTTTATATAGATCTTCAACTTGATCGACATTCGGCTTACATAAATTCCTATGACTTGTAAAAATGGTCATGCTTGTGATATTTAGAAAGTGAAGCCTAGGATTTTATTTAGAATGAGAGTCGAGTTTTTTAAAATAAAAGTGTCTGGTGAACACCGGGTGGGTCGGTTGACGACTTGACGATTTTTAATATCTTCACCCGAACTGCAACCGGACCATCACCCGAATTCCAACCTCATTTCATCGGGTTTTTAACCGCCGGTATGGTTCGATTTATCATATAACCATTGGTTGTGGCGCATATATACTTCCAATAGCATAAGTATGACATGTTTAGACTTGTGTGCGAGCGTCGTTAAATACTAACGGAAAAAAGTGTAAATTTTATGAACCTGATAAGGCGACAACGTCGGTAATATTGAGGCCGACGTTTGCAAACTTTGAGATGATAGTATCGAGAGTGCTAAATGGTGAAGGAAGGTTTGCATTTGCTAATGTTTGGTTGGATACTAGCCCATCCCTTCTTCCAAGTAGTACTCTCCAAGAAGGTCCTCCACTCTACAAGAGCACATAATCTTATCAATATTACAAACCGGATACTAGATGATACGGGGTAAATACGTATTAACGAACGGAGTACTACTCACGAAAAGAACGGATTCACGCGCAGCTAAGGCTAATATGTCCGCACATGACACAACTCCGCTACATGAGCTCTCAACTGCACTTTTAATTGCATCCACCACGTCGAATCCTCTTACTGAGTTAAGATTTCCGTTAGCAAACTTCTCTCCGTTACTTCCGTCAAGTAAAACCGAACCATCACATCCCTACATATACAACAAAAGTTAGGGCATAAATATCGGTCATATTAAATACGCACCTAATTTTCATAAATATACTTGAAAAACGCATATATGCACCGGATTGAATTACATACATTGACAAAACAATCATGGAAATGAAGACGTAGCAACGACGCAGCCATACGCGTCTCATTCACGATAGCGTTTCGGACTTGTTGCCTTACTACTTTGATGAGATTAGGGCAAGAAGTTGCATAAAAATCATAGCTCAGTTGAGATCTTGCACCTATTGTTAAGGTCAAGAGAATCGCCAACCAACAAACACATGTATTGGTTCTCTTCATGTTTGGTTAATCAACTATGAAGGATTAGTACGTAGTACTTATAAGCAAGCTAGCTAGATTTAAATAATGATTTATTACTTAATGAATTACTTCTTATTCTTATTAAAATCTTAGTGATTTTAATTATAGCAATATTGATACTAATTGAGATATTTTTTGGCATATTTAAATATGTACTAAATAAAAGGATGTTTTATAACAAAATATATTTTGTATATTAATGAGGCGTTATATTTGAGGATGAAAAACAAATTTAAAAATAAAAAATATAGATTATTTGTGAATTATAATCGTGCTAAATATAATAACCCCATGCAATAAACGAACAGACAATTATTATAATTGATCATAATTATAAAAAGGGCAACTTGTTGACATACGTACATCAATAGTTGTTTTCGTACCAATACTCAGTTGGTTTAGTGGGATATGATGCTAGAAGGGTATCCTCCAGCGTTTGACCACGATTTACTACCTGATTCGAACGTAGACCGACAAAGCCGATCGAATCAGATGACCCAAGTACCTCTTAAAAAAAATAAAAAAAATAGTTGTATCATCCAATCATATGAAATCACAAAGTGCTACGTAACATGTGCTTTATGCGAAGTTTAAAGAGTTTATAAGCAATATAAAGTAAAATTTTGATTAATTAGTAAAAAAATTATCCACGCCAAGTCCAAATTAATATATAATTTCCCACATTTGCAATATAATATACATTATCTACATTAAGGAGGAAAAAGACAAATTTAGTATGTAATGTAAGTTATTGGGATGTCGAGGATTAGCACTAATCATGCCAATTTACGTACGGGATTATGCTGCTGTATTATGTAAAGTTGGATTAAAGGTTCCACTAATATACATTCTTTAAATTTAGATTACATGCACGATGAGTTTCAATTTTGGATTTGCTCCTCATTTTTAAAATATTTGAAGCAATTGGACAAGAATTGAGTGCCCCTTTTAAGATGGTCAATTTGTTAAAAAAAGTTGATAGATTAACCAATTGAAGTTATAAAACTGATAATCTAACCCCTACTTTTCATCTTTTGATTTTTGATACATTATATAAAAAAAATCAAACTTTTTTTTATAAAAAAAATTGTGGAAGTTTTGCTGACAAATTGCCCATAAGACAATTGAAGCAATTGGATGAGATTTGAGTGCCCTTTTTAGGCGGCTAAGCTCCTTCATTTGTTGGAAAAACAAAGTTGGGATTTACGATTTAAAAAACGTGCTTAAAATAATGGAAGCAATTTTCTTCTTACATGCAACAATCGGTAATCTAAGGCCCTGTTGGTTGGAGGGTGGTCGTAGATCACCTGAAAGCGAAATATTGGAGTAGATAAATGAAAGTAGATGAGGCTAAATGCTTGCCATCTAAGGTCGTTCATTTGTTAGAAACATAGAGTTTAAAAAATCGGTAATCTAAGGCCCTGTTCGACACCGTAAAATTTTACTTTAGTTTAAGCTTTTTTGATACTTAATTGAGTAACGAGATTTTGTAAAATTTTAATTGAGTAACGAGATTTTGTAATATTTGTTAAAAATCGGACCGGACCGTTTTGTACATAAATTGTCCAATTTTGGTGAGGTTTTCCGGTCCAAAACCGGATCCAAATCAAACCGGAATGGACCGGATCGGATCGGACCGGATTGGACCGAACTGGACATTCGTAGTTTTCGGTCCAACCCAGGTTACGGTTTTATACGGTCCAAAAATCGGACCGGACCGGACCGTAAACTCCGCTCCGGTCCGGTTTTCCGTCCGGTCCGATTTTGCACATCGCTACAAAAAACTACTTTGTCAAACACTAACAAAATTTTAAAAAGATACAAAGCTCTAATAAAATTGTTGATTAACCGTCTGCAAAAATTGTTGATATACCCAAATGACAGAAGTTTTTTCAACACCAAGTTAATATCCTGTCATTGATTTAGTTCATGATATCAAATATCAATCATTGTGACATTTATTATTTCAAACAGACCATCTCTATTGAAAGGAAGATGTTCAGTAGTGCAAAGTTTCAACTAGTGTTCAAGCTTATCAAAACCAATGGTGTAGGGTTTAGTGATAATTGCAAAATTCTTACAACACAACCCATACTGTCTTTAACCTTTATACATTCCTGGCTGTTTCAACGTCTAATTTCCTTCCCCTGAGCATGGGATTATGAGTTTTCATCGATTGGAGGCACAATAGTCCTGCCAGAAGACGAGTATAGATGAGATTCCAGCTCCTTGAGACTAGCGGCTGCTTCTTCCCCTACTGTAGCCAACGTCTTTTCTGTGTTTTCTGCCAGTTGGTTCAACTCTTGGATTCGTCGGTCCACATGGTCATTTAAAGATGCAAATCCTGAAAATATTGCCGTTTGCTTCAACTCGGATACCAATTTCAGCAATGAGTCGGCTGCTTGGACCTGTCAATGAGAATGGGGGCACCAGAAGTTAAGGATTTGGGTATGGACAACTCCATGCAATTCATGGCAACATTCTTGTTTTTGGCACTTGATGCAAAATAGTAAAAGTAAAGAGAAGACAACTCATACACACAATGTTCAAGAAGACGCTAGACGGAGATGGAACGGAGAGGCGCCGTCTACCGTCTAGACGGCCAAGACGTTTTGACTTATTTTCATGTGTTTTGCCATAAAATGCATGAAAATAAGCCAGGTTACCGCAGCTCACAAGAGTCACAACACTTGGAACATTCAAAATTTCAAAAATGAAAACTAATTTGTTTAGGGTTTGGTTTTAGAATATGGGTTTTGAACCGTCTAGACCGTATTAAAATTGTCTAGACCGTCTAAACCCGAATCTTTCCATCTTGAACCCGTCTTAAACCGTCCAGTGTCTGAACCCGTCCAGGAAGGACCGTCTAGGGCAAGTCGGGACGGTTGGTGGCCGTCCACCGTCGCCGTCTAGACGGCCGTCTTTCAGAACACTGCATACATACAAGATACACCAAACAGTAGACTGCAAAGTCACCATGGAAAATGTTTGGACGGAAGTCAAGAAAAGTGCCTTTTACAATACAAGATCAACCAAAGAGTAAAGCATAGCCATGATGACATGCAAGGCACAAGAAGCTTCTAGTGGATGAGCTTAAACACAATGGAGGTCGTCAGCAGCCAGAAGAAATATGGAACTAGAAATGAATTTCTAGGGAGCGGCAACCTTGCAATATATAAAAGAAAGGGAATGGTAGAGATGAAATACATCCTATATGTTAGTGCTTGTAGAGTTTGTTCCTTTTCAGCTTTGGGTTAGGACATGGGTCAGTCGTTTTCTCTATCTAGTAGAGTGTGCTGTTGGTGATCCCTGAGCATAAAGGCTTCATTACATACAATATACATCACATAGAAGAACCCATCAGCGGGACATAAGAGACACATACCCACCATTAAGCTATGAAGAGGCACCCCCTCATAGACCACAAGCCCCATCTTCACTTGCTTATCTTATGGCATGTGAAAGCCAGATATTTGCTCGATATAAGAGAGAAAAACCTAGAAAATGTTAGTGATTCCTAAAGCATGAAGGGATGGACAACGAAGTCAAGTCACACTTCCGTGCAAAACGGCAATTGTTGTCACCTTTGAAAAGAGTGTTGCTTTAGGCCTCCATAAAACACCAATTAATACTTCCATGATAACCTAATGTCAATTCCAAAGCAACTATAGCATGGTATAGTAATTAGTATGACAACTATGAACACCTCAAGTACCTTTCTAGCACTAAGAATGACTCTTTCTCTATATATGATCTAGTGAAACAGAATAAGTTCCTTGCAAATAAAATATAAGCAATATATTGAGGATTAAACCACAACAAAACTTACAGGGAAAAAAACTAGAAATCTTACCATTTTGGATGCACGTACTTCCATCATAAAAGCTTCTTGTGTATTTCTGACTGGGGGGTCATTTACCTATAAATGAATTAGCATCAAATTTCACACTAACTACAATCAAAGACTAGAGTACACATTATGAATTAAGGGCTTTCCAGCATCCATGCTAAGGAAATATAAATAATATATGTATGAGTACATAAGAACTATCATATGTCAATCAAAGGTTTTCAAACCATAGAATTTTTTAGCGACATAGTGCATGCATCTTAGCACACTGTTAATTATACACGAGACAACATCATCAGTCAACCCATCATAGTAAATCAGAAAAGAAAGACAGGCCAAAGTTACTATCCATCTAAATGTACCACCATGGTATATCACTTACTAGCAATAGCATGAGTCATATTCTGAAAGACATTAAATGCAGGAACCATGACAAAGCTCTCAAAAACTAGTCTACAAATTAAATAGAATAAACAGTTTATTGACTTCTTATACAGATTAGTAGATTAAGGACATATGGAGTAAACCAAATAGAAGGTTTTTGCTAGGCAGAAAGATGGGAACTTTCTACTTAAAGATGATTGAAATAAATGGAAATTCTACTTGCCACTTTGCCAGAAACCATTGTTCCTTAATAAGGATGTAAAATTAAGGATGAGAAGTGCTCGATTCCTGAGCTTGTGCAATGGTTCCCCTTTCCTCAGTAACCATCGTTTGCGATCCTAGCATGTATTTGTGACACATGTTTGGCATTCAAATTAAAGGTAGTAAATTTGCACTCTTATGTCCCTTAATCATGATAAGAAGAAAATACATATTGAATTCCAAATTGCACGACTTCAAATTGTTTCAAAGGAATGAAATTGCAAAAGTTAGGAATATGATTTCCTAGATTTGATCTAGGGATTTGAAGGGTCTTGGAGATTGTAATAAGAGCATCAATATTTTGTCACAACAAACAATGCCAATACTAGGCTACTTCAACAATCTGACAAATTGAAAACGAACATATAAAGTGTATCTCGACTTTTTTGCATTTCTAAGCACCAATTAAGGCATCAAATATTTGGAGTATCACGCTTGTTATGTGATTGTTAATTTGTTCTCAAATTATCGTTCCAAGAGCTTCATTCTGTCCCATAAATCACATTTTAAGCACATCTATATAACTCTCCTATTGTAATGAAATCAAACCTCCTGAAGCACGATGTTATAACTAAGATATCACATGGAAGAGCATACTTTTGAGGTAAAAAGGAAGAAACTGTATGACTTACTCGAGCAATATTGACAAGGACAGTGAAATTGTCAACAAGAATTGAAACATCTCCTTCAACTCTCTGCAATAGAGTCTTCTGTTTTTGAGCTGCGGAAGCAGCAGCTGCTGCCGTAGGCCCAGTTGCACCCGCTCCACTGCCACCACCTCCTGCTTTGTTCATAGCCCTAAGTATCGCTTCTTAGGATTTTTTTTTGTTTCTTATTGCTGCAATAGTCTCCTCGTATATATGCAAATCAGTAGGGGGAGATGTTTAAAGCAAGTAACGCCAACTGAGAAAGTCGGTGAAATATCCCCCAGTCTCTAGAAAGAGAACTAGAGAAGTTGCGCAAATCACCAAATCAATATTTGAATCGAAGAAATTAGGGGTTAGAGATTCACCTAGGTTGTGGTTGATCCAAGGGTTCCGATCAGTGGTGTAGAGGAGGTGTCCCGAACCGGAACTGGGGTGGCGGACTGGTGCGAGCCAACGTGGGTTGCTCGCATGTGTCCTGCGAGAGGCGTGCGTTTCTTAGATTCCGAGATAGAGATCCACCGGCGGTATATCGTGGTTTTACTGGTTTATGTTGGGGCAGTTGGTCGAATTTGTATATAGAACAAGGACATGAAAATTAGATGGTATTGGTCCTATTTTTTTTTTTTGAGTGGAACTATGACCAATATATTAATATAGATCAATTTTCGCAAGGTCAAGCATCTCTTGCGGAAAATGATCAAGTCAAACCGTGGAAATATTTGTACACAAGAGTCTAGCCGCAAGGTGGGCTGCACAGTTAGCAGTACGGCGAACATGCCGGAAAGAAACGAAAGACGAATTAGAAAAAAACGATAAAGTAGAGGCACAAATAGAAGAGATGTAGGAGTGTGCAGCCTGTCCATCCTGGAGAGCCATTGCTTGAAGATTGGACACGAGAGAGGAGGCATCGGACTCCATAATCATCGGCAGGTGGAGAAAGTCGCGAGCTGACTGGACAGCAAAGAGAGCCGCAAGCGCCTCGGCCAAAGTTGGGGTTGTGTCGCCGGTTGTACGTTTGGAAGCTACCATGAGAATCTGCCCCGTTGAATCCCGTAAAATAGCCCCCAAGCAGATTGAAGAGCCCAGGATGACAGCTTTACAATCGAGCTTGAAGAAACCTGCCGGCGGTGTGGTCCATGATGTGTCAGGCTTGGGCTTAGGAGACGTTGCAGATGGCGGCGGGGGACTTGAGATGAAATCAAAGACCATTCTCCGGAAACCATCTCGAAGCAGCTCATGAGAGAAGACCGTGTCGTCATACAGTGTTTTATTGCGGATTGTCCAGGCAATCCACGCATTCGTGAGGAAATCTGACACGCCAAAATTGCCAAGTGCAGCTCGAATCTCCCTCAAAACAGTGAGCGGATCAGACATTGAAGAGCTAAGGAAGGTGGCGTGGGAGAGGGAGGAGACCCATGCTGAAGATGCAAAAGAGCAGCCCACTAGAGCATGCCATATGGACTCATGGTTAAGGCTACAACGTGAGAGCGGAGAATCAATAACATGTCGGCAGTGTAGGACCGTGCCGATGCTAAGGAAACCATTACACAATCTCCAGGCAAAGTGAAGAACTTTGGGTGGGAGTAAACAGTCCCAAACAAAGGACCATGCCGGGTGGGGACTAATCGGGTGCACCCCCATTTTGCCGAGCCAGTAAGCTGTTTTAACCGAAAAAATCTCCGACGGATGAGCTCCCCAAACGATTTGGTCATTTGCAAAGGGGTCGAGCAAAGGGATTGCAATGATCTTATTAACATCAGATTGGCTAAAAGTTGCTTGTAGAGCACCAAGGTCCCAATCGAGAGTGTTCGGGTCAATAAATTCAGAGACCATAACATCCTCACCCATACCCGGTTGCAGTGTAGGTCTAACAAAACCATGAGTTGTCGGGATCCAGCGGTCCGAGGCAGCTGCAATTGAGGACCCATTGCCCACAAGCCAAGCAAGGCCCTCTCGTAAAAGCGACTTGGATCCCCAAATACTGCGCCAGATGTGGCTAGGTCGCCAGCCTCTTGGCGAGTGCAGGAAAGAAGACCGAGGGAAGTATCTCGCTTTAAGAACGCTATGGTATTGGTCCTATTGGATACGAAAACAATGTGGGTTATGTGTTCTTGAAGCCTCCCACCCAGAAAGCTGCCGAGTTTAACTCGATTTTGTTTTTGAGTAAACAAGCTTTGAAACACAAAGGGTCAGTTAAGCCGGGTCCGTCGGGGGTTGAAATGGGGCTTATTGGGTCGAATTTGTCATTATTGGTTAAATGATACTATTTAACTAATAAATTATAGGTCTATGTTATCTAGTACATGAAATTTATGTTTGGGGGCATTTCATCCAATTTCCTTTTAAATGTATATGAACTGTTGACTTGTTTACTATTTGTCTTGTATTTTACGTGAAAAGGCATGGATTGGGCATGCATTATTCTTTCGTAACCAATCGACAAGGTTCCGGGCATGATCATGGTCAAAAGCATATACAGATATCACAGTTGTTCCATTGTTGTACCTGTAAAAATTTTCTTGAAAAGTGTTACTAATGAGTCTTGTAAATCCAAATATTGTCTCAGTTATAGGCGTTTTACTGAAGGTGTGTAAACTTGACGGCTTAGCGGGAGCGAACGGAAGAGGACATGACTTGACATTCTCGGAGCGAGTGTTGTCGGATGGTTTCAATAATTGCCAGCTTAGTTTCGGGCTTGACGACCAAGACAAGAATTTTGGTCTCTCCAACTAAGGCTCTCAACGGTTGATGGGACATCGCTTCTTGCCCAATTTTAGTTGTTTCGACTTGGGTGGTTGGTGGCAAAGCGATCGGTGTCGGGATGTTGATGCCGAGAACTTCTTTGCCGGGAAGACTCACATCATTATTGGGTCGAGAGCTGCAAGGGTAGTCCGGGCTGGGCAGTTGGAGGCCCGAACTGGATGTGGGCAAAGAAGGTATATTAATGGACGTAGTTGTTTCGGAGGCTGTCGTAAACACACTTGAGAGTAGCTCTTCTTGTTCCTAGTCCTCGATGATGGGTGGTATTGTAGCAAGATTCAAAATTCTGGTGATGCAACTCATGTTCTCACTGCTTAGTTGCTCAGAAACGAAGCACTTGAGGTACCTAATCAGCTGTGGAGAAAGTAACCAACTTCATTGACAAAATGTTGATTTTTGTTTAGCAGTCGCCAACTAATAGTTGGTAATTTCATATATAGGTCATACATTGTATCGAAAAGTTTGATGGGCACATATTATACCTTCTTTATCTGTTCTTCTTACTCATGTATGAAATGCTTATTGAAAATTGTTTAATATATGTGCACTTGCAGTTGTCCTGGATATGATTCTAAGTTGGAAACCAAATCAGAACATGCCATTGCACGCGCACTATTTCTATTCCCCTACATTTGGCGTGGTCTAGAATGATCAAACTACGGGACAGCTGAAAGCGAGTTTTCATTGATTGGCATATGGTTTAGAGATTGAAGGAAGAGCTAAACAAGAGATTTATAAATTAAGTAGCAATAGGGAAGTCAATAGAAGGTTTAATCTAACTATTGTACAAAGCTAATCCTCACAAACAAACAAGGATGTACAGGATTCCTCCATTAAGGCATTTACCAAAAAACTAAAGAGCCGAATAACATGAACATTATCAATCTTTGTTATTAGATGATTTATCCTTCCTTTGTCCACCCAAAATACGCGAAATCTGAAGCCCTCGACTGAAGGCTTGGTTGAATAGCATTCGGGTTTGAAATTCCGACACAAAAGGGAACCACGCGAGGAAGGCGACAGGGGTGAACAGAAGCAGTCCCATTATTATCTCATAGCCACGAGCAAGGGTCATGACTGAACTCCAAATCCCAAACTTGCGAATAATGGGTCTTAGAGCTTGTGCAATCTGAGAAGAAAGAAACATATGATTACCAAAACTCATCAACAAAGTGTGTAACAGAAAATGCAGCGTTTTCACGAATTCTGCACTTTTCAAAATAGCTAAAGTGCATATTTACAAAACTATGCACTTTCTTCTAATATATAATATAATGATTTGGATGGAAGGGCTGATTGCATAAATACTCACCAGAAGTAAACCCCAACCAGTAGGCATGAAGGCCAGAATGCAGACAGCGATGTCTTGGACAGTCATGTGCGGGATCACGAAAAGGATAACGAGAACCGAAATAAATATCAGGAAGATCATTCCTTTGATAAGCCTGAACACTAGTTGAAAGTTTGCACTGAACTTCCTCCTTCCAATAGAGACGGTCTGTTTGAAAATAATAAATGTAGATGAATATGTATGAAAT
The DNA here is from genome assembly GCA_033239045.1 of Fagopyrum esculentum. Classification (NCBI taxonomy): domain Eukaryota; kingdom Viridiplantae; phylum Streptophyta; class Magnoliopsida; order Caryophyllales; family Polygonaceae; genus Fagopyrum; species Fagopyrum esculentum. The sequence goes on along the minus strand of BSUD01000008.1, from coordinate 130,067,974 downwards.
GATTGATATTTGATATCATGAACTAAATCAATAACAGGAAATTTCCTAACTAGGAAAGTGTCCTAGGATATCCAAAGACTAATTATGCTAAAACGCATCCAACCCTACTCTGAACGGCCTAAAGCTATATACCACTGTTTATGATTAACTACGAATATAAAATTCAGTATTATATGATTCAAGACCATCCGTCATGCCGGTTCCTAAACACCAATTATGCTTAAATGCAATCAAACACACTTGAATGTAGATGAATATGTATGAAATGGTTGATGAGTGACTTCAAAAAAAGAATTCAGCATTAACTTCATTGCAATTCGCTAGACGATTCAAGATCATAATCACGCTGGTTCCTAAAATAGATTAGACACTTGCCTTCAATACGGATAAAATCAGAAAGATGACCAACCATGATATGCCATACACCTGAAAACCAGAAACAATTAGAACAAGACAAGTTCATAGCGAAAGAAACAGTGCACAAGAGAAGACAAAAAGTTACCAGGAAACTCTTAGAAGCGCGTTTTGTGATGTTCAAGTGATAGACAAGCCCGTATTGATAGATAAAGAAGCGCAATGCCAACAGTATCTCAGCAATGATACCACGAGTACCGGAATAAAGAAGATGCTCTTGTTCCTCCTCCCACCAAGATTCCCAACTCTTAGCAGGAGGCACACCTATCCCACCCCGATTGTTTATCCATTTGCTCCAATCATTCCAGTCGTCAACAATTTTTTGCCATTCAAAACCGGAAGGATTAAACAGGAAGGGAGCAAACAACCACGTGCCCACCATGAACCACATTGATATGGTTATCAAGACATAACCTACTGCACCTCTATAAGATTGACCAAACATCTCATAAATAATAAGCAACATCATGAGTTCAATTCCCTTAACAAAGTGGCTGCGAGAGTAGAGCCTGTAATTTTCAGCAAATTTGGCATGAAACACAACGAATCCTCGACCAGTAGGCCTGTACTTAGCACCTCCATGAAGCAATGTCCTCCCATAGTAATGGGTCTTTGTACCCAATGAAAACGTAAAGAAAACCGGGGCCAACTGTAATTGCATAAGTATGAATTCACTAAGGGCTGTCCGAAATCCTCTTTCTAAGCCGATTTCCATTAGCATAGGCAAGGCCATCAAAAACCCAATTTGAACAAATGACTGAGAAGCAAACGCCACTTGAAGAGGCTTATTGTTTTTCAATGCCTTTTGGTTACTCAACCCTTCTTCAAGACCACTGAGGACAAGATAGAGTCGTCCATAGAGGAAAACATATACAATAAGCACTGTAATCTGTCAAACAGGGAGAAGAAAGTTACGACACCACAATAAGAAATAATTCCTATAAAGAAAAAAGAGAATATGAATTGAAGAAATTTTAATTATACAACATACAAGTGTGCTGAAGTAGAAACCAATAGTTGTGAAATAACAGGACAACATCCGGAAAAAGTCAAAACGATGACCAAGCCTGTAGACATCACGACTCAATGTCTGTTCTCCGTTTCCATTAGCTATTTTTGCTTCGAACATTGAAATCTGGTTAAGTCCCACATCTCGACCTTTTCCAACTTGTATGTACTCATGATGAGTAACATTGCCCTCACGAAGAGTGGAATTAAATCCTTACATTGACATGATTGATGGTAAGGCAAATATTCAATAAGTTTTAAGACAAAAAATATGGCTGAAATACCAAATTGGTGTTAAAAGGTAACACTTGTGGACAAATAGGTACTTACAAAAATTCCAGTCATTTGGGCATATCCAAACAACGCAGACAGTTAATCAGATATTTTTGCTTTAAACCGGGTCTGTAAGTTCGACCTATTATAGCATCCAAAAAAAAGGAAGGGAAAAAACCCAAACCCAGTCATTGAGCTTGAAATACCATAAAATATGAAACCCTAAGAAAGGTTCGCTTCTTCACCATAATCTTCAATGGTTGTTAAAGTTTAAGTGTAGATGGATCGGCGAAAAGCCTCTACTCACCTCAAATGAAATTTTCAAAGACGATTCCACCCCCACCCGGCCACCCCCCAAACACACATACACAAATTGTTTTGCAAATCCCCCTTTTGTCCACAAGGATCACTTTCCAATACCAATTTAGTATTTAGGCCGAAAAGATACACATTAAGGGATTGCAGGTTCTGTCCAATTTACCAGCAAATATATCTTCACTCAAGTTGATAACCTTTGATGCCTTACTGACTCCACCACGAGTAAGGTGAAACAGTCTGTCAAACACATCCGGGTGACCATAATGGAACCGTACCCTATAATTATTTTCAAAATATAGTTTAGAAACTGCAACAGTTTCCTAGATATCACAAGGAAAGCAGAGAGAGAGGTGGATTGGGGACTTACCTCAGAGGGTTTGCCAATAATCTTTGACCAATAGTAACAAAACTTGTCTCTTGATTTGACATGAACCATGCAAGGGAAGAAACACTGCCACAATGCAAATAAGAAACTAACAAGTGAGATAATTATGAAAAATGAGCCCTTTGCGAATCAGAAAAGAAGCTAACCTTCCAGTGAAGATATGTTCCCTAAGACCAAGAATAGTAGGCATCCTGACACCACCATGCTTTATAAGAAATTCTTCAAGCAAGTTTCTCATTTTCAAAGCTTCTTCCATATAGTTATCCTTCACAAGAAAAGAAGTCAACATTCAGCCAGTGAACTTAAATAACCTAATGCTGTGCAAAATCCAACAGTATGGAAACCATTCCTACCTGGTTCATATCTATTGTTTGCAAGCCTTCGCCACGGGTGAAAATTATTGCATGATTCTGATTCTCTGGCTTCCCCTCACCCAAGATTGCAGGTCCTGGAAGTTTTATCTTATAGATCAACTGAAACAACAACAGTTGAGAGTGTCTTAAAAGTTAGTTCAAGAAATTTCAGTATTCAAAATCGAGAAAATCTTTATTGGAAGAAGCTGAACATGAAGCATTTAGTAACTGCATTCATTATACAGCCAATCTGAGGGTTGCATCCTGCTTGCTTTTTTTTACTAAAACTTCCATTCCTAAATTTGGTAAGATCAATAACACTAGCAACATGCTTACAAATAAACATAACAACAGCATAATGAAGTACCTGGTCCAAATTTTGGCCAGGCTCCATGGCAGATTTCGGCGATGCTGCTTTCAGACCCTTCACTAGAACAGAATAATAGACCTTATGGATCTTCTTTGACCTGTCCCTACTAGGTTCTTCCACTTCATCAATGTAGGCTACACGTAGGGATGGGTATCTGCCAACAGAGGTAAAACCCACTAGTTTCAAGATTGTAAGGTCAAAATACAAACATGGACTCTTTACATTTTCCCTCTGCATTTAGCAAGATGGAAACGCGAATCAGAAACATACGTTGTCATAAGCCTCAATATATCCTGTGCACGTGCATCACCGGATCTTTTATCGATCCCATATTGTTGGCATGATACTACATATGTAAATTTCATGTCAGCAACGGCTTGACACTGTGCCCAAAGTGATCTTTCTCCCTGTGACTGATCCTCCGTATTTAACTCAATAGCCTTGTAGCCCTCCATTAAGACTTCAAGATGTAAAAGAAAGGATCATTAACAAAATAATGTTAGACAGGTTGTATGTCTCTTCCAAATAAAATTAAAACAGGGAAAACAGAGAGAAGGGTACGAAGATCAAGGAGCACATACCATCATCTTTGGCCATATCCAGAAACGCTTGAAGTTCCAAAGCTTTCCTGTAGTACATCATACCCCTGACTGCAAGTTTAACAATTATTCAGGAGCGGCGTATCAAAATAATTAACATGCCCATCAGCCACTGAAGTTATTGAATGCACTAAACAAACTATATCCAAAAAACAAACATCATCATACACATGCACATGCATAGGGTTAGGTTATCTAATGATTCACATGCATAGGGTTAGGGTATCTCATGTTTCATATTCTTCATACTAGAATCCAATGAGCATTGCTTAGTGCTTACTTCTATATTGGTATGTAAGTGAACAGTTATGCAGTAAATTGTGCACAAGATGCAATTCTTTTTGAAGCTGCAAAACGGTACAGAAATTGTCAACATAAAATGGAAGACAATATGGATCCTTCTTATATTGACTAGGATAGTTCATGTTACTACTCGCTTTTCATGGTAAGACTTGACAGTCATCCTCATAATCCTACATTCCTAGAAAACCCTGAGAGAGAGAGGAGGGAGAATAATACCAGTTCTAGTCAAAGTCTGGCCTCTGTATGATGCCCAGAGACGTAATTCTTCCTGTAAATCTTCAGATTCTTTAACATCTTCTTCAGTGTCACACTTTACTCGCTGCAAAAAGTTCTTCCATTCATCTATTCATCAAAAAACAATGTATATGGTAAGAATCTGTGACATGAATAAGGTGACGCATAATGATCATCGTGTATCACTCCTTAGTACTCCCACGAGTTATTGACGAACCTGGAAAGATCTTTTGCAAGTAAAAAAGGATGGAAACTCCATCTTCATTTTTTGATTCCAATTCGGTAAGTGAGAAAAGAACATCCTCGGTGTAATAAGGAGTCAATACACTGCAAATGAATTTTAGTATCAGTAGTGAAAATAAAATCAGGTTTTTTTTTTTTAAAAAAAAAAAAAA
>BSUD01000008.1:130025818-130061240 GCA_033239045.1 Fagopyrum esculentum | reverse complement strand
CCCCCCCCAGAAAAAAATAGAAGAAAAGCGGGATATGAAGAGATATTGCAGCAAAGACCATTAATATTTAATAAACGAATGCAGATACAACTGTTTTATATCTGCAAGCAAGCAAATGTCACATCCCCTCCTACCCAAAAAATAGAAGAGGGGAAAAAAAAAAGGAATTATGTTGCAACGATACCTATCACTGATGAGATCTTCTTCCCTGAAACTAGTGATGATTTGATTCCACAGCTGAGCGAACCGGGCAGCCTCCTTTTCTTTGTTCGACGGTACCTGGTAAATGTCAAATAATGAGCAGGGGGAGCATGCAGAACTACAAACAAAACGACACAACAACAAATGTAGATATTTAAAGCTCCTTCTGTCACCCACAAATATGAGAGGAAGACATTGACAGGTCAATAATACTAATCAAACTAAATACTAGTATGTATTTCTAAATAAGTTCACCTCAGCAAATCTTCTAGATAATGTGGCCTTCAATCCTTTCTTCTTCTGTTCAATCTTCTCAGGTGGCATAAGGCAAGCATTAAAAGCACCAGGCAATGTTTGAAATCGGGACCTCAGCATTCCCAAAGTTCGAATCTGGATCCAAGAAAGAGAATCATTGATCTCAGAAAGGATTGGAGAAGATAACTTACTAGATGCATTATCCTCCAATAATATATAAGCGAGGGATCCCATAGGAAAAATCCAAGAAAAAATGATGTACCTCTCCAAGACGACGGAAAGCACCATATATACCACCAAATATTGTGGAGAATATGGCATACCAAATCTGCGCATCCATGAAATATACCTGTGCCAAAGATGATATACAGCTTTAAAACCTAACTTATAGTCCTATACTGGAATAGGGAAAAACATTGCAGATAATAATGTAATGGTGTAGTCAATACCAGTATAACTGGAGCCCAAAGTGCTATGACAACACCGATATTGTTCTTTGCTGCAAAAATAAAAGGGAAAAAAAACAATTAAAGTGTCCAGGTCATTCTGACACTGAGGTAAAAAAGAGAAGAACACAGCTCTAGTAACTAGACCAAGTGATGTCAAATACCTCGAGGGAAAAACTCATGCCACTGGTAACTTGAACCACTTATTTGAATCATCATGACATCCTTTGTTGGCCTAACCAGAGGCATAATCTGGAAGCATAAACAGCATTCATCTATTATATATACTAAAGCTGAAGTACTTTTTGTCATGGGTCAAGCCGAGAGTAAGTTAAGGCTAACGTGTCAATCGGTTATTAATTCCACCAATCTCTATTTAAAGCCATTTTTTATTCAAATTAATATCAAATAATATCCACAATTATTATTTCACAAAATCTCATTTTAAAATGAAATCCTATTCTGGTGATTTAAAATCGTTAATTTTGATATTTTTAATTAATTTATAGAATTAACATGTTTTGATTTTCATTGATTAGTTTTTATTGTTTTGAAAATAACCCTAACAAATTCAACTTTTTTTCTGAAGTACTCTTAACAAATATTTTTTTTCCTACAATTAATGCTAACAGTTATCTAATCCACATATTTGCTTGTATTAAAACAATTTTTTTAATTTCTTTTTTTAAAAAATATATTTAAGAAGAAGTCGTGCAGGGCATGACACAGTTGAACTAGTTCAATCAAATAACAACAGTCCAACATTCTCCTATTAGACATCATCAAATGTGGTTACTCTTTCAATACTTCACTGATGCAGTCATTGCAAAGTCAACTGAGGGAAGTTCCGTTCTAGCTGTTAGAAAAACTACTAGCAATAAAAGCAAAGAGACACAAGAGTGCATAGGGATCCATATTAGGCATTAGGCACAATTCTCTATAGAGCTATCCCTAGTTTGGGGATGAGCTGTGCTATCAATCAACTGAGTCTAAAGCACCACTCACTTCGCATAACAGATAAAGAATAGAACATCAATCATTATTTATCACCAAGTACACTAAATGTCAAACTTCACAAAAAAATAGAACTTGTATGAGGCAAGCATACAATACATGAGTAAAACAGGAATATGACAAATATATTTCCAACAGAAGAAAATCCGAGTCATACCTCCACGTAGAAACTAAATGCCAACTTTGTAATAATAAGGAGAATCCAGAACAAGGTATACCTGAAAAGAACTCAAAATATCAAGAACAAAGAGATATAGATCACTAGGGACATACTCATACATATGCAGACCATAATGCCTCACTTGATCAATGAAAACGCGCTTTCATGCATTCCCCTTCCTACATAGAGTCGCGGCTGCCAGGCAAAAAAGCTAAACTAGTCAATTTCGAAAGCTTATAAACAGTCAAGGAAGTATGAATATTTAGTAGTAAAGAATTTCATACTATCAAGTACCTGTGACCACCACATGATCAGCATCACAATCCTGTAATTTGATCTTTCAAGACCACGCCGAATGAAGGGGAACAGAAATAATACACTAGCAAGCATATTTGGTGACAGGTAGATAGCGATAGCTAAAATAAATAGTGAATTCGAATTGAAGTTGCTCCCAAACCAACTTTTTATTGTGCGAGCAAACCCTGGCGGATCTTCCCACATGTAAGCGTAAGTTACTGGAAAAATTATCACCCAAGCAGCAGAAGTCGCAACCTTCAAAATATATCTTAGCTTCGCATGCAATGGCATGCTCTGCCTTGCTTTCCAACTTAAAATCAAATCCAGGACAGCTGCAAGTGCACATATTAGACAATTCACCAATAAGCATTATGTGCATGAGTAAGAACAAATTAAAGAAGGTAAATTTTGGGTCTATCAAATTTTTCGATACAATGTATGGCTTATATATTCATAGAATTAATGACAAAATAGAACAATTTGTCCAAGCTTTAGCACCCACCTTGTCCAAACTTCAATATGGAAGCAGTTATGAAAACACTCAACACTTTCTTGAAAACATCAGAGTCAAACATGGAACCTACATCCCCTGATCCATTCCATGCAATAATTATCATAGCCTGGAAGGCATTATATTATAGAAAGATGTATCAATTCAAGGTGAAAGCAAAGACAAAATGGTTGAGAAACAAACACAGCAAAAGGAAATGTATACCTGTAAACACAATATAAAGAAGGTCCACAACCGGTCAAAGCTTCTGAATATGTGCCAATATGTACGTATTTCAACAAAGTTGACTTTCCCCATCCACCTATCTTTTGCAAGTGGCTTATTATCCTGAAAAATCGCAAACGAATTATCAGGCGATAAAAATATCATTGATGGACCAACACATTGCACATACATGGCAATGTAAAGTGCATGAAAGGCACACTTCATCCTCTTGGTGGGAGATGAACGTGCGGGCTTCATGGACCGAAACATAGTCTCATGTTATGTATGTTGAAAAAGTATGAGGTGATAGAGTTAAATGATAACAGTGGTGATGGTGAATTGTTTAGGTAATAGGTACACTATGTCATTTCGTATTAACCGTATTATACTTAGTTTTACATGAAATTGGAGGCTGACAGCCTGACACCTATCCATTGCCAGAAGGTCAAGGAAGTTGGTAACCTTCTCAACAGCTGATTAGGTACCTGAAGTACTTCGTTTCTGAGCAACATAAGCAGTGAGAATAAGAGTCACAGCCCTCCCTGATTTACAAATTTGAGGTGTAAAGGGGAGGACCTTATTTCTCTAAACATATCCGTTATTTACAAACTTGGGCTGGGTATCAGGTATGGGTGATTGGAAATCCGTAGGAGCTATATCAGGGAATATGGGTATGAGTGATATCTTGAATATACTGACTTTTTGGGTACATATTAATAACACTCTTAATAATTAATATGAATCTGATATGAAATTTGATATCTTTTCATGACACCATATATTAGTTTAATATCCATATTTGCATACATATATCAAACACATATATGTAAATATACATATGAGATTCCCATGTCCTGATATACAAAACTGATATGATATGGATACCAAACCGGCCCTAAGGGGTACTTATCAAGTCTCTATAAACACACTCGAAACTAAGTTAGCAAGGGAAAACCATCAAAAGATTTGTTATAACCAGAGAAGGAATGTTAGCAAGAGAGGACTCCAACACAGTGGCAGGATCATCCGGTTATGACAGGAAAGAGGATAGATACCATAGGAATGATGGCTGACACTTAGGAGGTAATTAGAATATACACCGTGAAACTTGACATTTAGGATATGCTGGTTTTGGCCAGAGTGAGGCATTCTCTTGCAGGTATTTTAGGGGGATGTAATCACGAAGGGAGAGTTATTCCCTTGCATGTTGCTTAGCTTTGTGTTCGTATGTTTGCTTGTTTTGTTTTGCTCTTCACTCTAACAAAACCACACCATCTACTTATCTAATGGAAAGGAATTTCTATTTGCTATATAGAAGACAAAGTCAATGCTCGAGAAGGTAAAACATAGAGCTATCATTCACTTCCTCTGCATGTTCCCCTTCAAGCAATCCATATTATGTATTTTCATCTCAAAAGGAGCAATTTCAGAGTCAACAGGTAGGGCCTAATCCAATAAAATTTGAAAAATGATCATATCTCGGAATAATTAAATAGTAAAGGATTCACTAGCTTACATCACTCTTATCAAAACGATGCTTCTCTACACGAACATGGAAAAAGTCTGCATCAGCTCGCATAGGCCAACCTAACCGAAAACAGTCAACTGACCTGCAATAAAACATCAAAGAGGTTTCAATAAATATATATCTCCATCTGAAAAAGGAAAGCTATGGATAAGAAATTTACCAGAAGTATTCATTCAAATCATCATAGTTTCTCCACATAGAATGTTTTGATCTTCCTTTCTTGCTCCTCTCAGCTTCCTATGCAAGAAATAAGCATGAGTTGCGTAGTTCAATTACAAAGAACGGGATCCAACTTATCAATATATAAATGGAGCACCTTCTGAATGACTTCATAAATCGGAGTTACGACTTTTCTTAAAAATGCTTCATCTTCACCACCATACGCTGGCTTGACATTTTCACCCGTTGTAGGACTAACATTGCCTGCTAGCATGCCATAAAGTTCAAATGCCATCTAGCAAAAAAAAAAAAAAAAGAGGTCAGATAAATATACAACTAGTTATAAGAATATCAAACCTATGTATAATCATATAGCTCTGAAATTGCAGCACAGATGCCCATGAGTGATATCGCCATAGCTTGTATTATTTATCTAGTGCAAGACTAGTGGTTGTAAAAATGAAGCTTTGTTGGTAGAATAACCGGTTCATCAATGTTGTGAAAACCCTTCCCAGGATTGAAGTATCATCATTCATCACACTACTATCCTAATTTGAAATTAATACCACACTGAAACTACGTTCTCTTCTAGGATAAAAATCATTTTGTAATCACCGACTGCAACACCCAAACAAACCATCTGTCATATCACACCCAAAATTCCAAGTTAATTATGCAAGCACTGTCACTTGAAACAACCCCACATTCCAACTTCTATGTTTCCTTCCCCACTCTAAAATTTCATATGTAACCCCCACTTGAGTAATTGCCCCAATCTTCTTACATTAACAAAAGGTCATGCTACCATACAACAACTAAGCAACCCAGCACAGAGATTGTCGAAGGCTCACGGTGATGTCAGGAAGAAGTAAAAGCAAGAAGTATCAATCAAAATATAAGGCAAGAAGTAAAAGAAAAAACTAACATTGACCCAGTGGACCCCTTTGCTACAATCAAAGTAACAAAACTCTAGAATGAAGAAAACAGGGTAAAGAAATAGGACTAAAATACTAAAGCAGCCAAACGAAAAATATTCAGATCTCCATCAAGAATAGAGCAACCTAGCAAAAGAATGGTTACAAGTGTATCCAAGTATTTTAAATTATTACAGCAAAGTTGTCTTTGTATATTTATGCACATATACTGCATTGTTAGAGCATATTCTGAAAGAGTAAAAAGTGAAGGATTGCTATAAATATGGACATATACTGCACAATTAAAGCATATTTTAAAGGGGAAAACTGAAGCATCACTACATACAGACTGAAGCATCACTACATACAGACCACAACTTAAAACACTTGAAAGAGCATACATGATGATAAATATAGCATAGGCATTCTGGCATGAATCTCAAGTTTGCAGCTTCTCCCCAGATGAGCAGATACAAGCCCATATATAATAGCTTACGCTGCTGAACTTCCTGCTGTATACTAGGCAACCTGCATTGATGACGAAGTATTAACATACAAAACAGAAAAGATTCCGAAAAGCAGGGACAAGCATGAAGTGCTTCGATCCCATACCAAGCAGCCTTTTCACAAGCATAATGTGCTTATATTCACAAGTCAAAACTTCAAATTGGTGAATGTTCTTGTGTTCATCGGAGTCTTATCTCAATTGATGGAACTCATGACGGTTTTATTAGCTGGATAATATACTAGTATACTACTGAAAAGGTCTGGAAGGATCCACAATGATTAAGAGAAGAAAATGAATGACAACACATTTCTTTCAAACTCAAGCCATCTCTTGTCTTACATTTTAAAACTACAAAAAAGTATTGCAAAGAAAGTGGACTGCATTTGTGAAACTAAGACTGGTGGGAGTGATGATCAACATTTTTTAAGAATAGAAAGAAAAAGAAACAGCATGAAGCCCTTTCTGAACAAGACCGTGATTATGCGTGTTTCCTTCTCAACCTAAAAGAAACACGCTACTACTCACTAGAGAGTACCAAAAGCATTCAAAGTTCATGAGCTTACCAGAGGCTACTCTTACGATCCAAAAATTTGCACCACCTTCGGTAGTTTTTAAATAATCTCTTCATCACTTCAGTTAGTGCACGATCATCCAACTAGTAAAACAAAGCAGTAATAGCTCAGAAAAGAAATGATTTAGCGCCGCTTATGACAAAGCAACAAAAGGCACTCTTAACATAAATCATACCATGTCCCTCCTCTCTTCCCCCACCACCCCCAACAATAATAAAAAACAATTAAATAGAAAGTTTTAGAAACAAACTATCACATCACACTTAACCAGATCATATCAACCCAGTATCTCCCGCAAGACTATGATTTACAGCATGCATTTACTTTCCAACAACCAACGAACATTCTTCTACCACCCAATATATCCCCTGAAGAATCCCAATAAATTCATTCGATTCCATCTGAATAAAAAGCAGGGTCAAACAAACAACATTGTAACTAACAGACCTTGGGTTGCTGGTCAGGCTTTGGAAACTGTCTGATGTGCACATTTGCAAGCAACAGAATTAGATGCTCCCTTTGATTTGCAACATTATCTTTCTGCATAAATAAACAAAATGAAAAACAATCACTGTTTCCAAATAAGGATAAAAAAAATACAAACTGTGTAAAACGGAAGCAGAGAGCTCAAACACGATACAGTACCTGAAATCCAAACGTTGCCTGAAGCCAGTCTAAGATATCTTCATCTGTTTTCTTCTTATACTCCTTGGACCATGGAAGGCCCCTAGTGTTACGAAGTGCAGTAACAGCTGCTTGAATCTGCAATGTGAAGTTATAAACCATAGTAGTATTTTACAAGTTGATCAAACATACACAGAAGGTGTCAATACAAACCTCTGGATATCTCATAATTGCCTGATTAGCACTATCAGGATCAAGAGGAAGAATATTGTAAGGGAGATATATTTCTGTTTTTTCTGCCACTTTGTCATGAGTTTCTAAAATCTGTATGTTCACAAATGAAATTTATGTCAACAGATATAACTGCACATCAATAAACAGCCCAACCAACATAAGGACTAAAAGGAGATATTAGCATTCTGGGGTCAAAAAGGTATCACCAGTTCTCACCTCGCGATCAACTTCTACTCTCTGTGTCAAATTAACTGCCTTCAACACCTCAAAGAGAACATTGGCAGTCTGGTAGGCCTTAGTTAGCTGTGCACTGTATACAAAATCTCATCATGTCATAACTAGAAGAAGAGAAAAAAAAAACAAGAAAAATATGAAGAAACCAGTCTATTTGCCTACATGCTGTAGGAATTAACTTACCGGTCAGCTTTATCAGCAGCATTTTGCAGAGCTTGGATGTATTTCTTATAATAATGCTGATAAAAACTTTGCATTTCGCGCGCATCACTTTTCTTAACTCTACCCACCAATGTTGGATCATTTTCCTAAAAGACATGATAATTAGCAAGAAAATAACAATAGAAAACCAAGAATATACAGTATCAGTATGTATATCATGGGGATTGAGTAGGCATTCCGATGTGCCTTTAAGGGTTACTTCAAATTTCAGAGACAGATTATAGCACGTTTTTAATCAGTACGACATGCCTTTACAAAGTATGGTTTATTTTCCAAATCCTGAAGAGAAAAGTCTAGAGACCTACTGCAAAAACTCTTTCTAAAACTGGGTATCACTTTCTCCGTGTTGTATTTACTGCTTCCTAAAGCTTTCAAATTTAATCTCATATAAAATTTAATGCTAATATAAATTTGATAACGGCTTGCAGAGAAATAAGTCGACAAAGTGGACACGTACCCGTTCCAGCCGTTGCAAAAGAGCAGTTTTAAATTGGCGGACACCGCGCCCACTGGATGTGGGGTCCAACCTGTGAGCTTTCTCAAATGCATAAAAACGGCCTACGTAACAAGATGAACAGTTAGGAATTGCATGGACATACACACATTGAAAACAAATAAAACTGGACTACATAATTCATGCGCATTCTTAAGTGCACGTGCACACATCCAAACAGAAAAGGTCAACATGTATCAATATGCTTCTCCTGCTACGGAAAAGAAAGATTTAGAAATCAAATAGCCAAAGATACATCCAAACTCAAATTCTTCTGCAGATAATATTCTATCCTGAAACTTATAACATTTGATCCAGTATAAGCCTGTACTAGAAATCATAGCATGCATGGTGCCTTATCTTGCAGCAGAACAACCTCAAGTTTAGAGGATAGTACAAAGAAACTATAAAAACAACCCAAGCATAAATGGTACAAAGAGAACCTACCGGAACAAAACAAGTCGCACAATGCAGCAGTGCAATAGTTTTTAATCATAAATTTGAAGCATGCAGTGTATGTACTTAACTCTGAATAGTGAGGAAGTAAAATTGAAAACCCTTAAACTTGTATCTGGTAAATCCCTTAATTCTACCCGTTTGGGGAAATCCACTAAATCCAAGAACAAATGATTAACAAAAAGAAGTCATCCTCTAATAATCAAGTAGTAATTGCATATTCCATTTAGCATTGCTCCATACATGGTAAGTATACACAGTTGCGAGGAATTCCACTAAATCCAAGTAAACTTGCACACCAAAATCATCCATTGTATCAGCAATCAAGTAGTAATTGCAAACTCCATTTAGTACTACTCCATAAAAGGAAAGTATAAGAAGTTCCATGAACTAGCATCAGTGTTCAAAAGAACGGTAAACAACAGAGCCAGACATTTTCCAATCAGCTAGACCACAGTTATTTCCAATAGCAAAAACGAAAAAAGAAAGAGAGAATTACATAGATAAGCAACCCTAGGGTTGTGCTTCTCGACTTCATTAGCGACACGAAGAATGGGAGCGATCTCGACGAGAGAAGAAGGCACAATCTCACTGTCGAAGGCAGCTTCACCCAGATTTCCGACAGTCTGCGTCCGAGTCAACCGCCTCTGAGGCGGCTGACTAGACGATTCACCACCACCACCTCTAGAAGACATATTTTAGAACGAAGTAGCAACTGAAATCTGCAAGAAACAAGTAGAAAATTTGCTTAATCAAAAACCTAATTCCTAATGGCAGAACACCATAGAACACTCAAAAACCCTAATTCGTACCAGAATTAGTGCGGAAGAGGAGAAACAGCCATTAGAGAAAAGGAGAGAGCGAAAGTGAAAGCGAAGAAATACAGAGTAACAGTAGAGGATGGGAGTGAAAGATATATGCGTTTCTGGTTTGTATACTGACACAGGCGGGTCCCGCATTTGCTTGAAAGCTGTTTGACTGTTTTCAACCTCTCTTGTAATCGGCATTCTCACGCAGCAGAAAAGACGAAGACTGAAAGGCGGCGTAATCGAGGTAAAATGTCACAAAACACACCCTTAAATAAGAGGAGTTACCAAAAATACCCACATTAAGATAAATATTACAACAAACCTTCCTTAAATCTCAGGCTTTAACTCAACGCTAACTACAGATTATTATAATTAATAAATATTTTAAAGGAATAAAGGAAAAGAAGAAAACGCACTGTGACCCGCCTAATCCAAAAATTCAAATACTCATATATCTAGTAAATTAGTTACTTAAACAAATACTAAATTGTTTTATTTTATATCATAAGACAATTAAAAATATTTCTAATTTATTAGAAAAATATATATGTAGAATGTTCATAACCGTTCAATATATTTATATAACATAATTTTCAATTTGATGGTAAATAAATGTGATAAGTGACCTTGTAATAAAATTAATGCAAAAGGTAAGTAAATGTGATAAATAATATTGTAACAAAATTAAAATTGAAATTTAATCTCTCTATTTTTACAAATTGCAATATGATATAAATAAAAGTCTTATTGTTTAAATTTAATAATGAAATTATATTATTGTAAAAAAAATTCAAAGTTTTAAAAATGTTTGGAATAGTGTACGTGTTTCTACGAATTGGATATTAGAACCTTGTAACAAAATTAATGCAAAAGGGTAAATAAATGTGACAAATGACAGCCTATCAAAATTGAAATTGAAATTTAATATCTCTATTTTTACAAAATGCAATATGATTAAATAAAAGTCTTGTTTTTTAAAACTAATAATCAAATTGTATAATTGTAAAAATATTCCTAAATTTAAAAAATGTCTATAATAGCATATTTGCTTCTGCGAATTGGTTATCAGAGTCTTGTTACTGATAACGCTTCTTTTAAGTCAAGGAATAAAATACTTGTTTCTTGTGCAATAATTGAACGATGGAAGAAACTTGATAATAGTGTAGTAAAAGTAAACCTTGAAGCAACTTTTAATGATGACTGAATATGTATTAGTTAAGTGATATGTAACTATTGTTGTATTTTGATCTCATATGTGGTGAAAAGGTATGATTCGAAGTTTGATACTTTACTTACTGAATGTTGTGTAACTCATACAGGTGTGACGGGAGCATGCAGATTACGGTATGAACATCCCGCTACGGAAACAAGGAAACATATTTAACCTTTTGGCATGCTATTATACCTCTTGACTGAAGTTTGGGACCACGTGGGGTCTTGTTATAGAGGATATCAGAACTATCCAACAAGATTTAACGTCCTTTTCACTTATTATTTGTCTAGAGTGTTATGTTTATGAAAGGCCATTCATTAATCAAAACGCAGATTTTTGAGAGGGTTGGTGGTCAACGCTATATATGTCATTGAGTCTCTCTCTTCTCTGGACACGAGAGATATACATTGTAGATTGCTTCTTGCTTAGCTAGGGCTTTTTCTCGAGAAAAGAGAGAGAGATCGAGAGAAGTGGAAGAGTTATTAAGGGTCAGAACACGAGATTAAAGACAAGTTATCCTTGATTTGGTTATCTTGTCAAGCATTGTACAAAACGACTGGAGAAGCTTTGTTTAGAGCCTCACAGGGATTGTTCTTCGCCTAGAAACTCTATGTCCCTTTTCTTACCTCATAGATCTTAGTTTAGGAGTTGTTCTTAGTATACTCGCATGCAAACCTAGTGGATTGGAACAAACCTCCCCTCTTGAGGTTCCGGAGAGGTAGGGGAAACCCGAACTGCGTCAACAAAGTCTTTGGCGTCATCTTGCTTTAGTATTTTTCTTATATCATTGCAAATCTGGATTAGACAGAAAATGGTGTTAGACAAAGTATTAGGGTTGATTGTCCTCCCGAGTATGTACATTTTAATTAATCTAACGCAATATAATAACTCTTTTTTATTAAAACACTTACAAATTGACGACGGGTTATTTAAATAGGATATTTTTTAATTAAAAATACAAAACTTGTTTACTAATCAATCAAACAAGTATAAGAGTCGTATTCGACCCTCACTCACACATTTCATATGATAACAATATCCATACCCACGTACATTAATATATGTACGTTCACGAACAAATCTATACTTAAGCTCGTTTTAAATTAAATCCTTTACATCATTAATCAAATTACATGTATTTTATAATAAAAAAGAACTCTCAAAGTAAAAAAAAAAATCTCAATTTCTATTTTCATTATTTAAAATTGTCTAGAAATACATTTTACTAAAAAAAAAATTTCTATATAAACTTCCATATATAATTGATTTGACCACCTCTCTTATTTTCAAGTAAATTTAGGACAATATTATACAATCTTAACTGAAATACTCTTGTTATATTATACTTAACTATTTAAGTTAATTAGTAGAAATGGCGCGTGCTCTGCACGCGCATGGCTTAATATTTTTGTTTATGATAATTTATAATGTAAATAATGTCGGGGTGTTTTTCCAAAAAAAAAAATTTACGCCTTTTTAATCAAATTCTAAATGTTGGTGATTGTCGGTGTCAAGTAATGCTTGAAATAATAGTGTTCGAATTACCTGTCTTCAAGGTTTACTCATCTAATAAAAACAAATAATAACTCAATCAGTCAACCATCTTAAGCAAATTCATTTATCAACATTAAGATAATATTGTATAACATACTTCTTTCATAGGTGACGTGCTTTTATGATTCATCCCTGCCCTCATTTCAAATAATTGAAATGACTTGTCCTCGCACTATTGTCAAGATATTGCATGCGTTTCTTTCTTAAGCAACAAGTGCAATAATATAGAATGACTCACAAGAATATCATTAATGATCTACCATAATTAAAGTGGAACTTTGCCACTCAGATGAGGAAAACGATTCAGCAAGAACCAATTACATTGTGTGAGAGATCAACTCCCATCATGGAAGATAATGTAGTCATGCATGTTTGAATCAAAGGCTCCATATTCTCCGGTCCAAATCAAACTTATGTGATATTCCAAATTCTCAACAGCTATCCTCGAAGCCACTTCATGGCCTTCTACAATTCCGAAGCATAGTTTAACTTACTTGCTCAATATAATATACTCCATTGACAATTTTGTGTTGTAGCAACTTCTAATTGAAGAATATAAAACTATGTTATATTCCTGCTGAAAATCTTTCATCAAGTAGTTATGTACTAATGAACTTCAACTTGAAAGCAGCTTCCATTATGATGGCTTTTCAAGTAGACCTCCACTTGTGGATATCTCACAAAGATGTATCCAACTACCTCTTGAAATTCTTTCACATCCAATGTTCCTGACTTGTCCATCTATATCTGCAACCTAAAATATGGTTGATATATCATCTTGGTGAAACCAAATAAATATGAAACATCGGCATTTTGCACATTTGGCTGCCGTCATTCCTTTCGAAAAGTGGTGAGTAAGCTGATAGTAAAAACAAACCACGATTAAGGTGTCAATTTTTTAGAGGAACAATTAACATACCATGATCTTCCGCTGGTCTATTGCAGCACAATCACCTTAAGCATGTACATCACCAAATCCTTTTACACGAAGTCATGCATCACTTGCAAGCACAACCCTATTAGCCTGTTGTAATAATAAGTAGACAATTAATCAAAAACAAAAACTGCAGAACCTGCAAGGGTGAAAACCATTTAACTAGATATTATTTGTCAAACAGATGAAACTGTGAGATTGTGAATAATTTCTCTTAGGGTTTCCGTCAACAGACGGCTCGTATTAATAATAAACAACTTTACATAATTACAGTAGGCAACCCTCTATCTACCGTTAATTACATATTCTATCATACCCCCGCAGTCGAAACTGGAGGAGAAATAATAGTGAGACTGGATCTAAAGTCTAAAAATAGTTGTCTAGGAGGCCTTTTGTAAAAATGTATGCGTACTGAAAAGCC
The DNA here is from genome assembly GCA_033239045.1 of Fagopyrum esculentum. Taxonomy (NCBI): domain Eukaryota; kingdom Viridiplantae; phylum Streptophyta; class Magnoliopsida; order Caryophyllales; family Polygonaceae; genus Fagopyrum; species Fagopyrum esculentum. The sequence continues at coordinate 130,047,277 of BSUD01000008.1, read as the reverse complement.
GAGGGGACATGAAGAACTCGAACGTGACCCCGAGCAACCTTAACTCGGACGAAATGAATGTCAATCTCAATGTGTTTAGTCCGCTGGTGTTGAACCGGGTTGCTAGCAAGATAGGTAGCATATACGTTGTCAGTGTATACGATGGATGCCTTGGCAAGCGGGAAATGAAGTTCAAGTAACAAATTGCGGAGCCATGAACACTCAGAAACCACGTTGGCAACTCCTCTGTATTCTGCTTCTGCACTGGAACGGGAAACGACGGATTGTCTTTTTGCAGACCATGAGATCAGTGTGTCATTGAAGAAGACACAGTAACCTGATGTAGACCGTCGTGTATCAGGACATCCGGCCCAGTCAGCATCTGTATAGGCAATGAGATATGATTTCGGTGAGGGAGAAATGTTTATGCCTAGTGAAGACATACCAGATATGTATCGAATGATGCGTTTAAGCGCAGCGAAGTGTGGTTCCCGTGGATCATGCATGAATAAGAAAATTTGCTGGACCGCAAAACTGATGTCAAGCCTGGTAAAAGTAAGATGCTGAAGTGGCCCTACTAAGCTCCGATATAATGTTGGATCACTGACAGGTGGTCTAGAAGAAGCACTGAGCTTGATGGAGGGTTCAGCAGATGTAGTCGCAGGCTTACAGTTTGTCATCTTTTCCCTCGCAACAATTTCTCGATCATATTTATCCTGGGATAAAAATGGACCCGAAGAGGAGCGTTGAACAGAGATACCCAAGAAATAAGATAATTGACCTAGTCTGACATAGCAAACAAAAATCACTGACAAGTGGTCTTCAGATGAGGCGATCAGGATAATATCATCAATAAACAGGAGAAGATAAGCATGATGACTTCCTTGTTTATAGATGAAGAGAGATGAATCACACTTACTGCCTATAAATCCGATGTTGAGTAGAAATCCTGCAAACCGTTGATACCACGCCCGGAGTGCCTGTTTGAGACCATATAATGATTTCATCAATAGACAGACATGAGAAGGGCGAGCAGAATCAACGAAACCTGAAGGTTGAAACATGTATACTGTCTCGTTGAGATGACCATGGAGAAAAGCATTCTTAACGTTCAGTTGGTGAATAGGCCAAGAACGCGAAACAACAAGACTGAGAATTGTCCGGATGGTTGCAGGCTTGATAACTGGACTAAAAGTCTCGTCACAATCTATTTCAACCTGCTGGGAACAACCATTAGCAATAAGTCGCGCTTTATACCGCTCTAGGGAACCATCAGACCGGAGCTTATGACGGAAAATTCACATACACCTCACAATGTTGTCTGTGGAGGACGAGGAACAAGAAATCAAGTACCATTCCGTATAAGGGCTCGATATTCGTCGGTCATGGCTTCGGACCATTTCGAATCTTGGAGAGCCGACTTATGGGATGTGGGTATAGGAGATAGGTCGGGTGTGTTAACGGTGTTTAGATAAAAAATTTGACGAGGTTTAAAAATACCGCTAATTGATTGAGTGGTAGGGCGATTGGATGGGTTAATAATGTGAGCTGGGTGGAAATGGCTGGACACTGTAGTTGATGTGGGATCAGCTGGAAGTGGGCTGGAATTTGGATCAGCTGGAGGTGGGTTATGAACAGGCGGGCCATAGGTAGGAGGGAAGGCTGGTGCGTGTAATATAGGGGGAATGGGATTATCATGCGCAGGCCAGGAATGGGTTGCAGGAGATGGTAGGGAATTGGGCCGGACTAGAGTAGCTGGGCTGGAATGGGCTGCAGCGGATGGTGGCAAGGAATGGGTAACAGTGGTTGCAGGATCATTTAGTTGAGATGCATTCCGGTAGGCCAAATTATATGGTGAAATGTCCGGGTCTGAATCCGGTACCACCGAAGTGGGAGAAGATTTTGGGACGGACTTGGAGAAAGGAAAGACGGACTCATCAAAAGTAACATGCCTTGAAATGATAATGCGATTGGAACCTAAGTCTAGACATTTATATCCTCTATGATGTTTAGGATATCCAAGGAAGACACATGGGGTGGAGCGGTGGTGAAATTTATGAGCAATGGTTGCGCTTTGATTTGGGTAACAAAGACACCCAAAAACGCGGAGATGAACATACAATGGTGTTGAATTATACAACACTTGAGTTTGAGATCGATTATGGGTGGTGGTAGATGGAAGAATATTTAAAAGGTAACAAGACATATCAAGAGCATGAGACCAAAAAAAAGATGGGAATAGATGCATGAAACATGATTGTACGCATCATGTTGTTGATTGTGCGAATAACGCGTTCGGCTTTGCCATTTTGTGGGGAGGTGTGAGGGCATGAGAACCGAAAATTGATGCCGTTGAGAGTGAAAAAGGAGTGAAATTGATGGTTGTTAAATTCACGTCCCATGTCACATTGGAAATTTTTTATAGACAAATTGAATTGTGTTTTGATGAACTTGTGGAATTACACAAAATGATCATATATTTGAGATTTGAAATTGATGGGAAAACCCCAAAGAAAATGGGATAAATCATCAAGAAATAATAAGTAGTATTTGAAACCCTCTCGACTTGGAATCGGGGAGGTCCAAAGATCACTGTGTATAATATCAAAAGGTGCAATTGTAGTAGTAACATAACGTTCAAAAGGTAGCCTATGATGTTTTCCTAATTGGCAAGCATGACAAAGCGTAGACACACGGTCTTTATTAAAATGAAGAAAATAAAACTTCCTAAGACTGTCTAGAACTGGCGTGCCAGGATGACCTAAACGAGCATGCCAGAGACTTGAAGACTGAGCTGAAAGAGCATGTGCCGACTCAAAACTGGTGGTAACCGGATAAAGATTCCCGGATCTATTGCATCTCAGGCAAATTTTGTCCGTGTGTAGATCCTTCACTGGAAAAACCAAACGGGTCAAATTCAACACTAACATGGTTATCTGTGGTGAAACGACGGACGGATACAAGGTTTTTGACTATTTGAGGAGCTATAAGAATGTTGGATAGGTTAAGTGGATGGTTATGTGTACTAATTTTGGCTTCTCCGAGAGCTGTAGATGGTATCCGCATGTCATTACCAACAACTATCGAATTTAATGAACCATTATATGAAATGAACGAGAGTTTACCTGAAGAATTGGTCATATGAGCTGTAGCACCGGTGTCCATGTACCAAAGATTGTCTGTGGGATTTAATTTCATCGAGGAGAAAGCAATATCCAAAGACGTAGGCTGCTGTACATCAACATTGTGGAAATGGGCATGTCCAGGAAAAGGGCCCAGAATATCTTGCATACGGGCCTGATGTGGTCCGGATGGAGCAAAAGCTTGTTGCGTTCCTTGCCACTGCTGTGGGCCGTTTTGGGCTGCAGGCCAGAAAGGAGGATTTGGGCCGGGCCCAGCTGCTATGGGCAGCCATCCGTAGGGAGGTCTGAAGACAAACCTAGACGGCGACTACTATTGCTGCGTGTTTCCAGACTGGCGGTTGCGACCCTTCCGACCACGGCCACGTTGGCGGGAGCTAGTGTCCGACTGGGCGTCTCCGGCGGGGCTGGGTTGTTGATGCGTTGTTTGGACGGAGCTCCACCGGAGGATGCATTTAACGCAGTAACATCCTTGTCTGCTGATGGTTGTTTAGCCATTCGAGTCTCTTCAATAATGAGTTGTGACCGTGCCTTTTGAAAAGTCGGTAAAGGATCCGATTGTTGAATATAACTTGCGGCAACATTGTGCTCAACAGGCAACCCAGACAGGAGTTGAAGAACTAACCGGTTGTCCGTAATTGGAGACTCAACACCTTTGAGTTGATCCGATAACGCCTTCATGGGTTGACAGTAGGTCGACATAGAAGCAAAAGACGCTAATTTACAGTTGGATAATTCATGTTCTAGATAAACTGCGTGTGTGTGCTTATTGTCTTGAAAAATATCTTGAATTCGACCCCATGCCTTAAGAGCGTTGTCGTCAGGATCAAGAATTTGAAGAAAAATGTCTTTGGACACTGTACTGTAGATCCATTGGAGAACCGTTGCGTCGACTTGATTCCAAAGAGCATCATCAATGTCAACCGGACGAGAGATTTTAGCGTCAATGTGATCCAAGACGTTATGTGCCTTGACGGTGACGCGAAAAAGTGTAACCTAGGAAGCATATGGCGTGTCATGATCGAGAACAAGAGCGATGTTGTTCTTGATGTTGGAAATTTCGAGAGCGGAATGAAATGTTTGCTTCTTCTCCGTAGTCATAGTACGTGGTGGAGGAAGGGGAGGGTATGCAACGGCGGTAGATGACGGCGCCGACGAGGGAAGAAGAAGATTGCGAAAGCGGAAAAAAATATTTATGGATTGTAAAAGTCTGATACCATGTGAGATTTTGAATAAATCCCCTTAGGGTTTCCGTCAACAGACGGCTCGTATTAATAATAAACAACTTTACATAATTACAGAGGCAACCCTTTATTTACCGCTAATTACATATTCTATCAGAAACATTTAACTGCACAAAAAGCAATAGTTCTAAAAAAATGGAATATTGTTCATCTTGCAAAAATGTTCAAAGGAACTCTCATCAGTTTGAAAGTTTATGCATAAATGGACCAAGAAAAACAAAGTTAATTATAAATTGGAGGATATAGCGCGAAGAAAACCTACCTCAGAAGAAGGATATAATCACAGAATATAGGATAAAAACAATTGTTAAAAATAAGAAAAATTATCAATAAAATAACTGACAAGAGGGGCGATTCTCCGAGGTGGTAGAAAGGCGCCTTTGAAATCATAGACAAAGGAGCACCTACCATTGAAAGTTCATGGAATATTAAGGAAATAAAATTAGAGTCATCTAGGGTTCCCCCACCTAGGGTTTTCGTCGGCGGTGACCTTCCCACCTAGGGTTTTCGTCTTCATGTTCGTCGCTAGTTGAATCCGATTGAGATTTCAGAGAGGAGGTTTGCGCACGGAAGCCGATTGCCTGCGGTTTAAGAGCTGTCATGAATGAGATGAATGAAGAGAGAGACTGAATTAGCAAGAGGCAAAGTTGATTAGAACATAAAAGAAACGAACAAACAAGATGAGAAAAAGAAGATTCCGCACCTGCTCCAAGCGATTCACAGAAAGAAAGGCCAGCGAAAGTAGATATGAACAAAGAAAAGATGAACGAACATGAGATGATTGAACCTGGAAATAGCAAAGACGTAAGAGTGATAATTGAACCTCACCACAATTTGAGTCGGTGAAGCGGTGTCGATCCATCCGAGAAGCGATTGAGACGGAGGATTCGGAGACGGGAGAGACAAGAAAGTGAGTGGAATGATCCGGAATGGCGAAGAATCAGAAATACGGTTCAGCTGGTGACACATCTAACTGACGTGTCGGAAGGAGAGAACAAAACAGAACACTTGTAAGTATAACATATGTTTGAAGATAGTGGAGAGTTATCAGGCCCAACTGAGTAAAAGAGGAGTGACCCAAAACGTTAAATAAGTAGCTTAAAAGGCCCAGAGAACCATGAAACCCACTACTGTTCCAAAGCACAACTCAAACTTATAATATATATATATATATATATAAGATAACTTTAAACTATTTCTTCAAGTTTTCTTTATTAAAGTATATTTTTATTATCTTTGTAGAAATTATCACCAATAGAAAATTATAAATAATATAATTTGACAAAATATATTTTATCATGTATTTTTTTTATCTTAAACAATCTTAAAATATGAACTAAAAAAAATTATAATAATACCATTGATTTTAAAAAGTGATTTTCATTTTTTTAGTAAGATATTAAAACATGGAAAGAGATTGCATTTTCTATTATGAAAAAACTAGTTTAGTGCCCGCACCTTGTGCGGGATTGTCTAAATAAAAAATATTATATTTTCACTTTCATGCATCATATATTTGATATCTATAGTAAAAATTATTTTTATTAATTAATATGATTAACATATGAGGATTAATTTTTTTAAAAAAATAAAAGAATATAATTAAAATTCTATCATAAAAATTATTATTCGAGTATTATATTTATACCTTAATATATTATCACTTTTACTTAGATTTAGATAGAGGAGCAAAATTTGATTTAGTTTAAATTTAACAAATGTGTCATATCTTCTAACGTTAGATTTTTTCAACAAATCGAGTTAGAATATATCAGTTTGTTAATTTTAATTGGTAAATAAATAAATTTATTTTTTTTAAAATTATTTATTTTAATAAAATTGACGTGGCATCTGTTTACAAATTCTAATAAAAAAATTTCGTATAAAATAATTAATGGCAAATCTGTAAATACGTTGTGGCAAATCTGTAAATAAATTGAAAAAATGCTTACGTTGACGACCTTAGACGTTCACGCGTGGACAAAATAGGTGTTGCTTTAGTAGTATATATATAGATACAAAACTTGTTTAAACAAATTTTTAATTTCATTTATTTATGAAAAAAACTAAAATATATATATCCTAATTGTTTTGTTGCCTTGTTCTTCGGGTTCATCTATTGAATGTAGAGGTGAGCATAAATTCCGGTTGATCCCGTCCCGATCCTGACGGGATTTGAAAAAAAATATATGCATATTTCGTCCCATGAAAAATTTACGGGATCAGACGTGGGACAAAAACTTCCCTCTCGGTTAGTCTCGTCCTGTCCAACATATGTATAAATAATATTTTTATATTTTTAAAAATGCTATATAGATAAATAATATATATAAATTATATTTTATATTTATAAAAGTTATAAAACTAATAAAATACTAAAAGAGTAGTAAACTATCATTAGGATCACAACATGTAACATAATGTTATTTTTCGTAAACTATCATTAGCGTATTGTATTGCAGTGTTAGATTTTTTTTAATGAAAATCGGTAAGACGCACTTTGGCGGATCTTGTATTCTTTTTGAATGTACTAACTAGTATTGTATGCCTCTTTAATTGCTAATTCGTATTGAGTTTTTTTTTTTTTTTTATATCATTTATCTCTTTAAACATGATCTGTGTATAATTTTTACGAAATCAGTCCGTCCCGTCCCTTTCCACGATGGGACGAAGAAAAAAAATTGTGCCCCGCCCAACTTATAATTTGCGGGATGACCTCAATCAGGTCCTTCCACCGGACCTAATTGGAGGCTTGCAAGCTGCAGCATACCAATTACGACACTTGATTTTTGTATGCTCTTAACAATTCCTAATTGAGCCCCCTACCCCTACATCAATCTATCTCTCAAGTCCCTTCTACTACCCTTCTTCGTCCACATCTGGTTAGGGCCTCAAACCGCCCAGCCCGGCTCAGACTACCCTCGCATTGCCCACTCAGTGCGCTCACAACTCCCGTTCGACCCCGTCTCTCGCCAGACACTTCCGAGCAACCCACATTGGTTCGCATCAGCTCTACGTCGCACCTCCCGCTAGTTCCGGTTTGAAGCGCCTCCCCTAAGGCCTAAACCACTAATCGGAACCTTTGGACCACCTACAAGGATACAACCTAGGTAAATCTCTAAACCCTAATTTCTAAATTGATTTAGGGTTCTACAACTTCTCTTGTTAGAGACTTTGGGATATTTCACGGGCTTTCTCCAATTGGTGTTTTACTTGCTTTAACATATAGTAGCCACCTACTGATTTGCATATTTCAACAATAACAAGCAAAAAATATCCAAACAAGCAACACTATCATTTTCCACTAATGGTCTTGAATTTCTAATTGTCACGATGATGATCGTGATTCTTCTCTGTCGGGTAAAGTCAAGTAAGTGTAGTAGATAACATTGTTATCAAACTATGGATCGAATAGAACACGTAAGATCAAACGCTTTGTGTTTGTTTAGGTATAGCGGGAGAGTGAATTTGGAGTTTGTTAAGAGAGAGAAGCCAAGTAAATAGAGGATTGTTTATCATTAATGAATCGAGTTTCAGTTCTCCTATATAGCGAACCGGGTAAAGGTTAACCGCACAAAATTACATATTGGATCATTAGCTATTCTAGCTAGGATTGGTTATCGGGGTCTCTAGAAAGTCCGTTTTATAAAATTTTTGGGGAGATAAAAAAGGGTACGAATGCTTTATTTATCACCAAGTAGTGATGAATACTATATGGTAACGGTTGAAACTTGTTTGGCCTTGAATCAAGGTATTCCGGAAGAGGGTATTGTTCCAAAACGACACCGTCCCTTTTATCAAGCATAATGATGCAAATCGGGCATTAATAAGTTGTATTGATGTCACTACAATTCAACCAAAGTTTCCATCACTATTGTGTTTTTTGTTTGACTTATTTTTTTCTGTGCTCTAATGTCGGGTTTGCCGGATACCAATTATAGTAGGAAGAGATGATGTTACAAAAGGAAATTTCCAACATTTATTATGAATCATCGTCGTGTAAGGGTTAGGACTAGGCCAAATGGTTACAACATTTTGCAAATCTTTCATATTTTAACCTTTTTGAGAACGATGGAGAATTTCGTTGAATGTTTTCTTGAACATCTCTAATCCTTTATGTATTTTTCATATTTTAATCTTTTCAAGAAAACATTTTTAAAACCGATACAAACCACATCACAAACCTAGAAGTTGAAACAAATTCTTACAAAAACTATTTCAGAAAACATTTTTAATTATCCCAACAAGTCTAGTACACACGGTTTTTGTCTTCAGACATGCATGAATCTATGTAAAAACATTAATTTTAAAGAAATATAAAAAATATTATTTAAAAAACAAATGCATTTTCCCACATCGATAAAACCGAATATGTATTGCAAACGGATATTTATATATTGTTGTTATAGAAGAAAATCACCGTTGGTATACAAGAATCTACACTTTGAAAAAATGTTCACCCCAAATTGAAAAAAACCTAGTAGCTCTTTCCAGAGGCACAAATTGTCTGCGTGTATTTCTCTCTCCATCTGGCCTTCGCTCACAAGTATGAATCTTACTCCCTTAATTTCCTTCCGTTCTTTCTCTTTGAAAACAAAATCGAACTCAGGAATCACTCTACCCGACTTCATTCCTTTGATTGTACCAGACGAGTCTAAGATTGGTTGCACGGTTGCACCGTTACCTGATTCGTTGATTGCACATCTATCTTGCTTTTGTGAGTATTTGTAGCCTTGTAGGCTTTGAGATAACTGTGTTCAATTTACGGAGGAACCTTGCTTGCTGCATTTGCTTTTACAAGTAAAATGTCTTGCCACTGTTCTTCGTTTTGCCATTTAGGGTTCTATTTGTTTCCCTGGTGTGCAGCACAACAACAGCTTGTATCATGGCTTTTTCACGTGTGCTGTCATAGCAATTCTCACGTTTGATGATCGTTAATGAACTAGTTTGTTTTCACCACCTGATATCATTCTAGAAACGACTGCTTGGGCATTTGTTGGTTGCTATGAATTCATATGAAAGAGGATTCTGGGTCAATCTCATATAGGTTTAATCAAGTATCAGTTTATAAAGACTTATAGTTTGCATCACAACTTACACTATCTGAGTGTCTACACTCCTCCCCCGGCTTCTGTATATAGTATCATTTTTTTTTCTAAATTTCGTCGAAGACAGGTTGTGGCTTTTGTACTTTAGCTTAAAAGGATGTATTGATTCTTCTTCTATTTAAAGGGTGATCATAATCATCTCTCTTTGGTCACATGAAAACTAATTGTTGCTAGTTCGGAATCTTTTCAGGATGTCGACAAATGAAGGCACTGACATATCGATACCTCGAGGGGGACCCATCTTTGTTCCTAAACTCACTAGTGGCCTTACTAGTATTTCTGATTTCGAGTGTGCAATCTTTCAAGAGCTTCAGGATTTAAAGGCTGAATTGCCAATTCTTCCCCATGAGGAAGATATATCGTAATATCTTCTTCCCTTCTCCATTTGCTTCTTTTTAGGGTTCTAATAATAAGGTCTACTTTATGCTATCTACCAAATTAGGAAGCAATGGGTTAAAATTTTCTTTTGAACCTGTAAGTATTTAAACATTTATTGTTTATAGTTAATTATTTGAATTTGTATGTGGGGTATATATGTAGGGTGGATGAACTTAAAGTTTTCACTGATGAAGAGCTAATAAGCGAGTCTGTGAAAGAAGCATTTAAGGTAATGACTGTTTGGTGTTCTTACATATGAGGCTCTTGGATTTTTTTTTCCTAGCAATCATCTATACTGAAAATGTAACTGTTATGGTTTTCTATTCTCTGATTATTATTGTACGGTGCATCATTGGATAAGCAGGTGGCCGAACATTCTTCACAACTGGGAGAAAGTTCCAATTCAAGGAAGGTTTGAGCTTTTTTCACTGTCCTTTGTATCAAAATTCTGGAACTTGTGCTTTTTTCGAGGAAATGGGAGTTTGGATTATTTAATTGATGTTCCACCTTAGTATTTCATCCATCCATCATAGGGCATCAATTTATGTCATACACAGGTACCTTCATTGATCTCGTAATTTTGTTTTCAACTTCCATGGAAGGAGATGGAAATTGATTAGCTTTATTGCATCTTTTGATCATATTAGACCCTATTGGAAGGGAAGACTTTCAGTTAATCAAGAAAATGAAAAATATCCACTTGTAGAAAGTTACATTGAAGTATTATACATTTTCTATTACCCTATCACGTGTTCTATATTGTTTTGCTTTTCTTCTACCTTTTGATTGCACTCATCTTCTGATTTTAATTTCAAAGTGAGGATCTCATTAGCAAATGTGTTTTTTTGTTGAGGACCTAAAGTTATGGTTTATGTATCATATGGAAACATGTCGCCCTGTCGGTGAAAAATGTGTTCGGAACATGTCCAAAAGGGCTGTAACAAACATGATTTAATAATCACAAGCGCTTGCCTTTCTTATGTCATTCTGTTTGATTTCTACATCTTAACCAATTATCCTTAATCTTTTGGTCTTTTTTTTTGCCTTTTCTTTATGCATCCATGCCAATTAGCTAGGATCTAGTTATTTGTGTGTGAATTTTGAGTGATTTCTGTAATCAAACGTCGAAGTTGTTGTTGCAGGAGAGCTATCTGGAAAAAGTTGAACAGCTTGCTAAAGTCAGGCAACGACAGAAGCAGGATAGGGCAGCGGCACAACTTCACTCACTTAAGTATGTGCCCTCATATACCTCAATAATGTATCGATCAGCATTTGAATCTTTGTACTGCTTGTTGTTAACTTATTTTCCTACCACAGAGCTGGAAGCATGCTTAAGAAACAGGCTGCTAAATCATCCGACCCTGATAGGGTCAAATCCCTTGAGTCACTGCGCTGTCCTACGAAGGCTTGTATCTTTGCTTCCCCGTGACTAATATGCTTGTTTTGAAATTGAATTTCTTGTAAATCCTGTAACTGTCTCTTGGAGTTAAGAGTGGATTAGCATATTGCGTACACATATATTATTTGGCCACCATTTCTGAAAATGGTAGTTACAATTGTTCGCTAACATAAGGTCTTGACAATGCTTTCCAGATCAAGCCATCAAATACCCGTGAGCATGTGAGCATACTTGATGGGGAAGTGGTTCTTTGTATTGAGGTTCACAACACAAAACCCCCTGCAATAAAGGTATAATCTTTCTTATCATCGGCGACTTTAAAATTTTTAGATGAAGTATTGACTCACACTGTGTTGTCTGTACATTTTGTCGGTTTGATAAAGTAGTGGAATAAGAGACTATGGAATTCCTTCTGACTGTTTCTTTCTCCTTCCTTCTGTTTCTTTTGTTTTTTACCCATCGGTGAATATCCAAATATACTGTAAATGCTCACGGTGTCTTTGCACAACTTCTGCAGACGCAGGAGATTATAGTTTTAGGACAGCAGAAGCTTACGGAGCTCAGAGATGCAATACAGTGCTTGACTGATGTAATTATGGTCAAAGCTGATCAGCATGATCCTTCTGGATATTTTCTCATTGAGGTGAAGGACCTACCTACATCAAAAATATTGCGCGTAGTGATACAAAACACATACAAATCGTCACTATGTGTATTTCTTTTTTCCATATCACTAGTTTCAGCATTGGCATTATTGCTTCATTTCTCTGGCTTTTCCTCTTTTTATAGGATGTATTCTGCAATGATATGAGGGATCCTTCTGCTATTGACTATAGTATACCTATTCTGGATTGGCTAAGAAATTCCAAGGAAGAAGTACTTGCAAAATGGGAATATATCATTTATGGTGAAATGAGAACAAATCAAAAGGCTTGCCTTGGTAAAAAGACCACGCCCGTGCCTCATTTTAGAGCCGTTGAAATGCAGAATACGCGCTTCCGTGACCTAAGATTTCGTGTTGGTGCTAGATACCTTTACTGCCATCAGGTATTGTTGACCTTTCTTGTTCCTTTTTGAGGAAAAAATATATTTCTAAATAAATTTCTTCTAATTATTTTGGCTTTATGGTTGGTTCATTAAAAGTGAATTTACTGGGGATGGGGTGTTTTGGATCTGAAGATTAAATTGGTGGGGAGCTTTCTTTAAGGATGGCCATGGCTGATTGTCTTTGGATAGAGATTGCTTCGATGGTTTTCTGATAACTAGTACTTTCACGAGTGGTTTGGCGTAAGAGGGCATCATTTGTGGATGGTTTTGTAAATATACCTTTCTAAAAACTGTTGCTTACAACATTACCCAACCAAACACTCTAATAACAAATATCCCCTAATAACAAGTCAAATACCCCTTAATGTAATGATAACTTCACATGTATGACTGGGTAAAGTATAAGCTTTCTGAATGTTGTATAGTTTGAGGATGTTACAGAAAATATAAGATTGTCGCGTGTTTCTATGTTTTTTATGCTGATTGCTTGTTATTGACCTAGTTTTTTTCATCTCAAAACCTGCTACTTTGTAGTTTTGAATTCATGAATATGGTTTTTTAAATATCCCAAAACAAATACTATACCATCTCCACTCCCAATCTTACTACACCATATTACGCCTAGAGAGATTAGATGTTACGGAGTATGTAGGGTTGTTGTGTGCTCTTAGAAGTTCGATCAGACAAAGAGATTAGATGTTACGGCCTTACGGAAAATGTAGGGTTGTTGTGTGCTCTTTGATTTCATGCTTTAGATTGCGTGTTTCTATGGTTTTTTTTATGCTAATTGCTTGTCATTGACCTTGTTTTTTTCTTCATGTTGAAACCTATTTCTTTGTAGTTTTGAAATCATGAAAATGGTTTTTTAAATATCCCAAACAAATACTATACCATCCCCACTCCCAATCTTGATCATGTTACGCATAGAGAGATTATACGCTACAGAAAAATGGAAAATAGAGGGTTGTTGTGTGCTCTTGGATGTCATGCTTTATAAAGCTGTTATGCAGACTTTTAAACTATACTATGCAACATTCGGTATGTAGTATAAATAGTCCAAATACTGTTTTCAAGTGTTTTCCAATACTACATTACCAATAGAAATGTGGAATGTGTTCAAATTACAAACACCACACTGAAAATTGAGTTATTCATCCAAACAAACCTCAAATTTCTCCATATTTTGTGTGAGCATTGGACAGGGTGATTGCAAGCATGAGATTGTGATTAGAGACATGAGACTGGTACACCCGGAGGATTACAAGAACCGGGCAGCATATCCGCTGGTGAGCTTTCAGCACAAGTTCCGGGTACAAAAATGCTGTGTGTGTCAAGTCTTCAAGGCAACGTGTATGACAATTGATGACATTGGGGCGGCTGAAAATCCTGCTTACTTTTGCCAAAGTTGCTACTTGATTTTGCATTATGATGAGAATGGAAATAAGCAATATGATCATGAGGTGCACGAATTCATTCAAGACCAGTGAATATTGGAAGATGGATAGCTAATATGGCAATACCCCAGCTTAAGGGTGTATATTTAGGAACTTATTTGTGTACTTGGGGATCAAGTACTATGAATATTTGAACTGAAAGCTGCTAGAAACTTTGAATTTTATGTTTTATTCTGTTGTCCAAACTCTGCCTAAATAGAGCGTAGCAATAGGCAGTAGTAGGCATGAGCGTATGATAGAAGTTCGACCAGACATCGTGTTATCATTTGTTATAGATATCCAGATATTTTACAGTCATATTTTGAAGATCACTTGGAAAATGATTTGGCGAATCCATCATAATATTACGTCTTCAAATTGGAAGAGATTAGTGGAACGTGCAAGTTGATCCTTGGAGGAAATGAAGGAGACGAGAAGAGTATTAGCTTGTACTCGTTGACGGACAAAATGGTAAGGTGAATACCAAGTTCAGCGAGAACTAACCGTAAGGTCCGTAACCACAATACTTCACTTGTGGCATGAGCGACAACACCGTACTCTGTTTATGTGGAGGATCAAACAGTGTCTTGCTTCTTGGAGCTCTATGACAGGGTTATTTCCAAGGAAAATAGAAGGATTATAGAGTAGGCACTTGTCGAGCGGCCATCAATTTGCCTCATTTTATTTTCCTTGGAGTTCCAAAAAAACGGTTTTTTATAAGCTTGTGTCTTGGAGTTACAAGACACAATGCTAAATTAAGAAATGTTTATAATAATTTTTAATTATAAGTTTGTCTCATTTAAGATATATATTTTATAAATATGATTATAAAGTTGGTATCATCTAAATGAACAAGTGTTCATAATAATCTTTTTATTACAAGTTGATCTCATTGTAAGATATATAGATTTTATAATATGCTCTCAATAATAATTTTCTTAGAAGTTGGTCTCATTTAAATGAACAAATGTTCATAATAATGTTTTATAATAAGTTGATCTCATTGTATTATATAAAATTTTGTAAGTTGATATCAATAATAATCTTTTATTATAAGTTGATCTCGTTGTAAGATATAGACATATATATATATATATATATATATATATATACATATACACTTGGTCTCAGTATTAATCTTTTATTAAAAGTTGATCTTGTTTAAATGAACAAATGTTCATAATAATGTATTATAATTAGTTGATCTCAATAATAATATTTTTTTAGTAGTCGGTCTCATTTAAATGAACAAGTATTCATAATAATTTTTTATTATAAGTTAATACAATGGTAAGATATATATATTTTGTAAATTGATCTCAATCATAATATTTTATTAGAAAGTAATCTCAATTAAATGAACAAATATTCATAATAATTTTTTTTATTAGAAAATAATCTCAATTAAAAAGACGTGTATTTTAATTTTTTTATATTTGGTAACAATCTGACTTGAAATTTTTTTTAAGAATTTAAGATCTGCTAAATAATATAGGAATTCAAATTTACGTGATATTTTTAAAGTATATGATAATTAAAAGATTTGCTCAATATATTTTGTAACAAGTTTAACTATATTTTTATAAGGGCAAATTAGGTAACTAGGCTGTTTTTTTTAATTGTATACTAATTAGGCTTTTTTCAGTTTTCTAATTAGTAAATGTACCCCCATTAATATTTTTACCGTTCACAACCCTAAACTCTCTCCCGCATCTCACTTCTCTCACACGCAGCTTCAATCTCTCCCTCACACCTTCTCCCTCTCGCACCTGTGGAGTCGAACCACCGCGCCTTACCGGAGCGCCGCGCCTCAGCCGCCGGAGACGCCGGCCTGGTGAGACTCATCTTCCCTTTTTCCCTTCTCCTATTTGTTCTTTTCTTCCTTCTTGACTGTTTATCAATGGTGGCTAGATCTTGTGACAGCCGCAGCCACCGGAGCCAGGGTTGCCTCCGACCGCTGCAGGAGTCGCCGCCTGCACACCGGCCTCCCCCTCCTCTCCTCCGCCTGAGCAGCCGCCGGACCTCCCTCCTTGATTTTCCTTCGTTCAAGTAGATGTAAGATTCAGATTCTACTATTACCCTCACAATGTGGTTCTAGTTTTTGTGCTGTCTAGTTTATGTGGTTTTTGTTTTGGGGGGGGGGGGGTTTCTGGTACTGGAATTTTAACGCACATGTTCATTCCATTAATAACAGAATTTGCAAGGGTTGTGGCTTTTGTATCATCTTTGTATCCTTGAAATCACGTATTTTTTGTACTTTTAAGAATGGGAAGCAATTCATAGAGGTTAGTAGTGAATGTAGTTGACGTTTGTAAGTTTAGTAAGATGCATATGAGGTTGATGACCCAAGAATCTGAGATGATGCCCCAGCAGGCAATTGAAGAAGCCTCAACCAAGAACAATGCTCACAACCTGTTTGTGAAAATGCAAATGAGAAGAATAAAACTGTGTTTGTGGGGTTGTTCATCCTTAACCTTTTGCTTTTAATTCCCCTTTCTTCCCCAAGACCTCTTTGCATCGGCCCACTCTATCTCTTCAAACTTTGACTCGCTATGAGTTTTCCTTCTAGGTTATTGTTGTTTGGTTCCTGCTAAGCATGTGATTTTGACCGGTTTGTCTTCAACAAAGTAGTTACTAATAGGCTTGTTTGATTTGTTGTAATCCTTGTTGGTCATGTTCATAGTTGTGTTAGGCTTATGTGATTTGTTGGTTGCTGCTTGCAAGGCCCGTTTACTAAAGAACGACAAACACAGCCTTGGAAGATTTGATATGTTCTATTCACTGTTTTTGAAATAAATCTATATTTAGAGGATAACTGGAAGCTTGTGTTTGTTACATCACTTTCATGATTCTCCAATAACTATTTTACAGTATGGAAGATTGCTTGTCTTTAAATATGCCAGCACTCAACAGTTAGTCTTGAAATGTGGTTGAAACGACTGCAAAGTTGAAATTTGATTTGATGTCTTCATAATTTCTGTTTAAAGTAACAATATATCTGTTGTTTGTGAAATAATCTACATTTGTTTGTAACTTCTGGTATGAAATTCATACCACAAAACTCATACCAGAATTTTCTGGTATGTAAAATTCTTACCAGAAAATTTTGTTATGAGTTTTTTGGTATGAAAATTTTCTGGTATGTAGTTTTATGGTATGCAGTTTTATGGTATGTAATTTTATGGTATGAAAATCCGGTGTAATAAAATTCTGGTATGACAAAATGTAATTTTATGGTATGTAACTTTATGGTATGTAGTTTTATGGTATGTAATTTTATGGTATGAAAATCTAGTGTAAAAAATTCTGGTATGATAAAATGTAATTTTATGGTATGTAATTTTATGGTATGAAACTTCTGGTATGAAATTTCTGGTATGAAATTTCTAGTATTTAAATTATGGTATGACAATTTCTGGTATGACAAGTTCTGGTATGACAAAATTCTGGTATGAAAATAATTTCTGGTATGAAAATTTTCTGGTAAGAAAATTCTGGTATGAGAAATTCCGGTATGAGAAATTCAGTCCAGAAAATAAAAAAGAAATAAAAAATAAATAAAAAAAGCAAGAAAAATAATAAAAGAAAACAAATTCAGTAATTAAATTTTAAAACTTATACTTATATAACAAATAACAAACATCATTTATTTCTTTCTTTCTAAATAGAAGGGTTAATAATTTTTACCTACTATTAAATGAAAGTGGTAAAAAATTTGGGGTACACTTTCTTAAACAAAAACTCAAAAAAGCCTAGTATATCAAATTCTCCCTTTTTATAATAACCTAATATGATTAGCTGAAAGAACAGGAACTAAAAGTTATGTGATGTTTTTTTTAACAAATGTAGGAATTAAACTTTTAATCAATATATTTTATAACATTTGAGGTGATATTTTTTAGGACCCGATGAAAATCCTAAAAAATATAGGAATTAAATTTTATTAATTTTAGAAATTTGACACCTTTTTCAATAATATATGAGTTTTTTTTTTTTATCTTAATCCTCAAAAGGATTAATTTTTGGAGAGTCATGTCAACAATTTGTCATTTATCAATCTATCTATCTATTATACATGCATGAATTTGAACATTTTAGCTGAGATAAATAATTACTTTTTATCTTTGATAATATTTTTATTGTTAAATACAAGTGTGGAAATTATCTAGTTTAATTAGTCTTGTAAATAATCTAGTTCAAACCAATTTTAAGTTGAGGTTTGCTCATCAAAATACCTACATTTACACACGCGAGTGTGTATATCATTGTTTATCTAGATGATCTAGTGGGTCCGATAAAGCTTTAATATCTATCTTATTGATTAATAAATAAATTTATATCAATATTATTGGACCTTCTTCATGATAATTATTAAATAGTAAACATAACAATTATGTGATTGTGAGTCATATAAAAAAACAAAATAAAACAAATTAACTTTTGGAGGTGCAAAATAATTATAAAAAGTTAGGATTAAACTTTTTTTTTTGAAAGGAGGATTAAATGATACTACTACCTAGTTATATTATTATATTTAAATAACAAGATTTATTTAAATTATTACATTAATTACAATTTGTAAAAATAGAGGGGTGATTTTTTAATTTTATTTTTGTTACAATGTCAAATTTTCACATTTGCTTACCCTCTTATATTTATGCTTGATAACCAAATTGAAATATGATGTAAATAAAACAATTCAGTGATTTAATTAGTCCAAGTTAAAGATTTCAAAAAAAAATTCAATATAAATTTAACCATTATTTTTAGGCCGCTGTTATTTGGCGCAGCTCCAATTTACTAATCATGCCCATTTGTCCGTGACGGACAAATGGGCATGATTTAGTAAATTGATCCCATTTGTCCGTCACGGACAAATGGGAGTTGTCCGTGACGGACAAACGTCTCTTGTCCGTCACGGACAAGAGAACTTAGAGCTATGTTTTTGGATGTGTTTTGTGTGTTTTTACCTTTGCATGGATTGGACATTCATATCATAGCTAGAGTTTAAGTTGTCAAAAAAATGCCTACTTCACTTCTTTCATGTCTTTGCAGGTACTTTGGCAATACAATGGAGCTCAAATGAATATATCTAATCACTCAAGTCATCCAAGCATCATACATCAACTCTTCACCCACCTCATAAGCAAAGGAAGGATGAAAAGAAATAAAAGATACAAGCATGTAGGCCAAATAGTCTCAAGGAACCTCCAAGGAAGAAGTATTGAGTGACCCCAATCTCGGACAAAGAGTAGGAAAAAACTCGAACTAAGAAGCCGCATAGAGGAACTTGTCACTTTCTCTCGTATGAACCCAAAACTCGAACAAGGAAGGTAGGAAAACTCAAGAGAAGAAGTCATTTCACTCGAGCAAGGAGGACTCTGGTGTGCAGAAAGTTCAACATCTCTTGAGTTAACCTCGAGTGACACTCACTCAGGCAAAGAAACTTCTCAACTCGAGCAAGAAATATAGGAATGCAGATTTAAGATTTCTTAACATCTCTCGAGTTAATCACTTCACTTGAGTAAATAAGACAAGAAAAATAAAGAGAAGAAGACAAGTCACTCAAGAGAAGAAGATGATCACTAAGTTGGTGGAAGAACTCGAGGTCAAGAAGAAGAAACTCAACCAAAGTGTATATTCCACTCGATAGATAATATATTTATTTACATAAATTATATCTTTGGATAAATCTTATTTACGGATAGATAATATATTTATTTACATAAATTATATCTTTATTTTTAACAATCATAAATCTTATTTACGGATAGATAATATATTTTTTTACATAAATTATATCTTTGGATAAATCTTATTTACGGATAGATAATATATTTATTTACATAAATTATATCTTTATTTTTAACAATCATAAATCTTATTTACGGATAGATAATATATTTATTTACATAAATTATATCTTTGGATAAATCTTATTTACGGATAGATAATATATTTATTTACATAAATTATATCTTTGGATAAATCTTTATTTTATTTTATTTTTGGATAAATAATATCTTTATTTTAACAAACATAAATCTTATTTACGGATAGATAAATAATATATTTATTTACATAAATTAAAAACCATAAATCTTATCTTTGGATAAATAATATCTTTATTTCCATAAATCTTACAAACCCTAAATCAATATTTTTCATCCTATAAAAACCGTAGTCAATCCCCTCCAACCCTCATTCAGCCATCTATTCATAAAGTCTATTCTTATTAAAAAAGCAACTTAACAATGTCATACGAGGAAGATTATGATATTGATGATGAAGAAAGATCTTTGAGTTTTGAGAACGAAGACGAAGATAATGTTGAGGTAAGTTTTGTTTATTTTGATCATTAAAGTTGAAATCATTAATCGTGTTTGAACTTAGATATTTAACCATTGATCGAGTGGATTGATTTTTGATTGTTACGTATATTTTGTCCGTTACGGCTGTTCGAAGATTGTCCGTAACGGACAAGCACCATCTGTCCGTTACGGACAGTCACAATCTGTCCCTTACGGACAATCACAATCTGTCCGTTACGGACAATCTTCGAACAGATTGACCAATTTTTTTTTTTTAGGGTTTGGAGGAGATAGATGCGGACGTTGATAATCTTAGCATTGATGAAGGATCAACAGATGGCGTAAATGCATCTGCCTCAGAAGCGACGAATAATAATTACTCTAGCCTGTTCACAACCGACATAAACTTCAATAGTCGAGAGGAGGTAATAGGATGGGTTCGAAAAGTGGGACAGGAAAATAAAATGGTTTTTTCTGTTTGTCGGGTACAGAAGTCCGTCCTCGGTAGTTTGGGAAAGACATGGCTGTCGTGCGAGAAATATGGAGCATACAACCCAAAAAAAGTTCAGCCAGCTCAGAGAAAGAATTCATCGACGAAGAAAAGCGGATGTGAATTCATGATTAAGGTTTTTGAGACTTACCAAGGTTTATGGAAAGTTCACGTGCAGTGTGGTGTCCACAACCACAAGCTTGGAAGAAATTTAAAGGGTCATGCATTAGCGGGAAGGATGAACGAGGAGGAGAAGAAGTTAGTAAAGAACATGTGGACCAGTAATTGCACCCCTGCCCAAATTGCGAGTGCTTTGAGCATTGATAAAGATAACAACACCAGGATGAGACAAATCTACAACCAGAGGCAAAAATTACGTAAAGAAGGTTTGGATCAAAGGACAGTCGCTCAACAATTCTTTTTCGAATGTCGTAAAGAGGGTTATTTCTGTGAGCATAGGGGAAACAAGAACGGTGAAGTTACTGACATTTTTTTTGCACATCCGGAATCAGTTGCCCTCCTTAAAGCATTCCCTTACGTATTAGTAATGGACTCAACATACAACACCAACATGTAAGCTTTCACAGTTATTTACTTTTCCGTTAGATGTCCTTTTTTTATGTATGTAAAATTAACGCTTTGATATTATTTTTTTTTACAGATACAAGATGCCATTTTTTGAAATTATTGGGTTTACATCGACATGGCTGAACTTTAACGTTGCCGGTGCTTTTCTATCCACGGAGAAGGAAGAGAATTATGTCTGGGCGATTGAACAACTTGCAAAGCTTTGTAGGCGCGTCGAGAGGACACCAACTACAATTGTGACGGATCGAGAGAAGGCTCTTATGAACGCACTTGATCGTATTTTCCCAGAAACCCAGTTTCTTTTATGTCGCCGTCACATATTCAAAAACATTGAAGGAAGGG
>BSUD01000008.1:129898189-130022077 GCA_033239045.1 Fagopyrum esculentum | reverse complement strand
GATGTGAATATCCGTCACACTGATCCAGTAGAAAGGAATGTGACAGCCCTCGACGACGTACATCTCCGGCAGTCATCTGCTCATCGGTAAAATCAAAAAACTCCTGCACTCTGATGGCAGAATCAGCTCTGGCGATCACCTGAGTAACCGCCGTCCCGGATATGGGAATGCCTAGGATGAGCCGGACATCATGAAGAGCAATGGTCATCTCACCCCAAGGCATGTGCAGCTGGTTCACCTCGGGCTGCCATCTCTCGATAAAAGCGTCCAGTAGACGCACATTCAGATGCCTGTACATAAGACCCTGCAGATGGGTCAGTCCACTGGCGTACGCTAAACCGGACCAAGCCTCCTCATCCAGTGGCCAGGCGTCCAGCTGGCTGGCTCTGGTATGATAGTGAAGCGTATCACGATCCTACATAGAAAAAGAAATTTAATATATAACTAAAAATATTATAACATTAAAGATGCATTTATTAAACATATTTATTGCGTACTCACCATGCCATGCCAGACGTGGAGAGCGGTGTGAGCCTGGAAACTCCTGAATATCTCTGGTATACGAGGTCCCCCTCCACAAGGACCTCGAAGATCGGGCTGAAAGGCCTGCCGAGTAGGAGGTACTGGTCTAGGACGATCGCCCAGAGCACGAGGAAGTACCTCCTCAAGTACCTCCTCCACAGGAGCTGGCGAAGGTGGCCTCCTCCCTCGGCGTCTCCTCTCAGCTGCAGGCTGCTGCTGTGAAGAAGAAGGAACATACTCCTGCTCCCGCTGGGAAGAAGGAGCATCCTGCTGCTCCTGTCGGGAAGAAGAAGGAGCATCCTGCTGCTCCTGTCGGGAAGAAGAAGGAGCAAACTGCTGCTCCTGCTGGTAAGGAGCACTCAGATCCTCGATCTGAGAATAATATCCGGCACCAAACGAAGCACCACCTCCAGTATAGGAGCTATGTCTGGCTCCGCTAAAAGCATGGTGAGGAGGGCTCAGTGGAGCAATGTCACGCGCAATACCAGATGTACTACGCCGCGTGACTCCCGACTCCTGTGTCGGGAACTGCTCCTCAACTCCAGAGTAAGGAACTGGCTCTCGTGGCTCGTGTCTAGAGTGGACATCCCGCTGTCCTCTCAGAGAACGCATGCCACTGTGGAATACTTTCCTGAAGTATCCCAATCCACTGAACCTCTTGGAGTCCTTGTTTGGATTCCTTTCCATCTGCAAACAAAAACAACAAATGTTAATAAAAAGGAAAAGAAAAAAACGGAAAAAACAAATTTTAAAAAAAAGGGAAAAAACAATGTTAGTCGTCCGTAGCGGACAACTAACATTGTCCGTAGCGGACAAGTAAGCTGTCCGTAGCGGACAACTTACTTTGTCCGTAGCGGACAAGTAAGTTGTCCGTCACGGACAACTTCTTCTTGTCCGTCACGGACAGAAGACGCTTGTCCGTCAACGGACAAGCGTCTTCTTCGTTCAGCAGATCGCGAACGCCAACAATGGCGTTCGCGATCTGCTCAATCAACCTCTCTAAAACAACTATTTAACTTCAACCCTAACTCATATTCATCGATTTTAGTAACATATCAGCCCCTAAACCTCTCTAAAACAACCCAAATCGAACAAATTAAACCCTAAACCTAAACCTAACTAAAACGAACAAATTTAAACGAAACTAAAATGAGAAAGTTATGTTCTTACCTTATATAGCAGTAGAGAATACGAGAAATGTGGAGAGAGATTGAGAGAGATTGCAGCCGAAGATCGAGCGAGATCGTCGTAGGTGTTCGTCGCGGCGAAGAAAGGAAGAGGAAGAGAAAGAAAGGGAAAGAAAAGATCGTGGCTGTCCTTATAGGGCAAAATGAGTTTGTCCGTCACGGACAAACTCATTTTGTCCGTGACGGACAGAACATTGCTTCAACCCTTGGTATTTACAACATATATTTATTTGCTTCAACCCTTAGATCAACCAATAATGTGTACAACTTCATTAAATTAATGAGTTTAATTACCTGTAGTAACATTTTCGTTAAATTTTAATTTAGTAAGATCTTTGAATGAACATAACGAGTTGTAAAGAACATAATGAGATAAAAAAAATATCAACCAACATAATTTATTGCGAGGATTATAAATTCCTGTTAATCAAAATTACGTAACTTCCTATCAATAAACGTTTCTTTTGTTCAAAATTTATAGTTTTCGTAACAAACAAATAAAGTTTCAAGAAATAAACGTAACTTCATATCATACATATCTACGATCCAATGAAGGTAATGTTATTGAAAGGACTTAAACTTCCTTTTACAAAAGAATATCAAATCAAAGATATTTTATTCAAAGGATTAACACTTTCTTTCAATAAAGAAACCAAACTTACTTACAAACATAACAATTACAAAGGAATCAAAGTTTCAAGATCAATGTTACATTTTTAAGAAATTCAAACATAAATACGATCAAATCTAAATGACGTTATTGAAAACATTTAAACTTTCTGTTAACAAAAGTTTCAAGATCATATTAAATTTCTTTCAAACAAACCAAATTTTATAACTTTAATCCAAACATTTTCATTTTATCATATATCCCATTTGTCCGTGACGGACAAATGGGATCAATTTACTAAATCATGCCCATTTGTCCGTCACGGACAAATGGGCATGATTAGTAAATTGGCCCTGCGCCAAATAGCCTGGACGTATTTTTATCGTATATTTGAAACATAAGATATTTATTTTAAAAATTTAATAATTAACAGATATCTGAAAATTTAAATGTGTTTAAATCGTAGATTTTAGGCGGGATCCGGCGCCGCGTTTTCTTGTTTTCCCTTTTTAATAATAATAATAATTCATAGGTAGCGTTCAGTTAAAGCACCAGATTCCTTATAAAAGAAAAATAAAATCAGAACATGAGATTGTAAGGAAAATCGGCACCCACCGTCGTCCGTTTACAAACCGAAACCGTCTCTATCTGTTACCTCCGCTCTCTCTTCGATTTCGATTGTGCCCTCATCGATTTCAAAATCAAAGCATGAGATCTAAGGAAAATCAAAGCATGAGATTTAAGGAAAGTCTGGTCCGAATTAGGTTTTTGGAGTGTTTTGTGCTCTGCGATTATGATTTCGTTGATTCTCGTAATAAAATCCAGAGGTGGTGGCGAATGGTCTAATCAGCTGCATCAGAGACGGTTGATGCGCTGTCTGAAATCTTGGCTAAAACCGCCTTCAACAGTGAGCTCTTCTCTCGTCAAGATGTTCCATCATTCGTGTCCTAATGAAGTTGAGAAGCACAACCCTAAGGTTGCTAATATACGTAATTATTTCTTTCTTTCTTCATTCTTGGATTTAGTGGATTTTCCCACATAGCGGGATCAAATGATTTATCAGATACAAGTGTTAGGGTTTTCTATTTTTGTTCTTCACTATGGGGGTTAAGAACATACACAGCATGTTTTGAAATTTTAAGATTATAACTATTGCACTGCTGCATTGCGTGACTTGTTTTGTTCCGGTAGATTCCTTTTGTTCTATTTTAAGCTTGGGTTTGTTTTTACAGTTTCTTTATACTATCAATGCTCTAAACTCTAGGTTGTTTTGCTGCAACATGCATGCTATAGTTTGCAGTACGGTCTTATGTTGGACTGAATTTAATAAGTTTCTTAATCTTAATGTCATGTGCGGAAGAACTTGAGATTGGATGTCTTTTTTTGGCTATTTGATTTGTAAATCTTGCTTTCACAGTAGCAGGAGAAGCATATTAATACATGTTGACCTTTTCAGTTTGGCTGCATGCACGTGCATTTGAGAATGTGCATGAATTATGTATTCCAGTTTTATTTGTTTGAATATGTGTTTTCGTGAGATTCTTAACCGACCATATTGTTATGTAGTCCGTTTTTATGTATCTCCACTTTCTTAACCAATTTGTCTGCAAGCCATTATCAAATTTATATTAGCATTAAAAATATGAATTTGATTAAAACTGAAAGCTTTCGGAAGCATTAAATACAACAACGAGATAGTGATACCCATTTTCGGAACGAGATTTTTATAGCATGTCTCTAGAATTTTATCTTCAGGGTTAGGAAAGAGAACTATACCTTTTGAAAACAGTCTATCAAAAAAGACGTATACGTTGCCTCATGTAGTCATGTCCTTTGGATCATATGAGTTGTCTAAGAAATTCAGATTTGAATTATGTGTTGGAAATTGTTGCCTCATGTCCCTTGAGAAGTGAAATGACTTGCCTGATATTTGAAATTTTTTTATCTAAAACAGATGGATGTGTTGCCTCATCATGTAGCTTGACACTTGAGAAATTAATAATTTACTTGATATTTGAAAACGATATATCAAAAAAGACGGATATGTTGCCTCATGCCCCTTCTGATCATATGATCTGTCCAAGAAATTCAGATTTGAATATTGTGTTGGAAATTGTTGCCTCATGTCCCTTAGTGAAATGACTTGCCTGATATTTGAAAAAAATCTGTCTAAAACAGATGGATGCGTTGCCTCATCATGTTCTTGGCACTTGAGAAATTAATAATTTACTTGATATTTGAAAATGATTTATCAAAAAAGACGGATACGTTGCCTCATGCCCCTTTTGATCATATGGTCTGTCCAATAAATTCAGATTTGAGGAAATTGTTGCCTCATTCCCTTGAGAAATCAAAACATTTACATGATATACGAAAACAATCTATTTGAAACAGAAGAATGCTTTGCATTCATGTCCGTTGAGTTATTATATCGTTTACTTGCCTCACGTTCCTTGTAAAGTCAAATGTTTTACCTGATATTTCAAAACAATCTGTCTGAAACAGACAAATGCCTTGCCATCTTGTCCCTTGAGAAGTTCATCATTTACTTGCTATTTGAAAAGGATCTATAAAAAAAGACTGATATGTTGCTTCATTGCCTGACTTTTTGATCATATTGTTTGCCAAAATTTTGAAACAGTTTATTTGAGAAATCCGGGTTTGAACAGTGTGTTGGAAATTGTTGCCTCGTGTGTCCCTTGAGAAATCAAAACATTTACCTGATATTTGAAAATATATCTTTCTAAAAAAGACAGATGTCTTGCCACATGTCCCTTGAGAAATTAAATCATTTACTTGATATTTGAAAACGATCTATCTAAAAAAGATGAATGCTTTGTCTTGTTTCCCTTGAAAAGTAAAATGATTTTTCTCATATATGAAAACAATCGGACGGATTCCTTGCCTCATCATGTCCCTTGAGAAATTAAACATTTACTTGATATGTAAAAACATTCTATCAAAAAGACGGATGAGTTGCCTCGTGTCCCTTTTGATCATATGGGTTGCCAAATTTTAGAAACGGGTCCAAGATATTCAGATTTGAAAGGTGTGTTGGAAATTGTTGTCTCATGTCCCTGTAAAAATCAAAATATTTACTTGATATATGAAAACAAGCTTTTTGAAAAGGAAGGATGCCTTCTCATGTCCATTGGGAAATTAAATGATCTACTTGATATTTGAAAACAATCTTTTTAAAAAAAGGATGGATGCCTTGCCTAATGTTCCTTGTGAAGTGAAATGAACTGATATTTGAAAATAATCTGTCTAAAACAGGTGTTGCCTTACCTCATCATGTCCCTTGAGAAGTTAATCATTTACCTGATTCACTGCATGCTTTAAAATTTAAGATTTAAACTTTTGCACTGCTGCATTGCATGACTTGTTTTGTTCATGTAGGTCCCTTTGTATGATTTAAGCGTGGGTTGTTTTTACAGTTTCTTTTTACTATCAATGCGCTAAACTTTTGTTTTGCTGCAAGATAAGGCAACATACATGCTATGCTATGGTTTGTAGTACAGTCTTATGCTGGACTGAATTTAATAAGTTTCAGTATTTGAATGTTATCTGCAGAAGAACTTGAGATTGAACATCTTTTTTTGGCTATTTGATTTCTAAACCTTGCTTTCCTAGTAGCAGGAGAAGCATATATTGATACATGTTGACCTTTACAGTTTGGCTGCATGCATGTGCAATTGTGCATTTGAGAATGCACATAAATTATGTAGTCCAGTTGTATTTGCCTGAATGTGTGTATATCATGCGATTGTTAATGTAGGCCGTTTTTATGCATTCGAAAATGTCACAGGTTGGACCCCCACATCCAGTGGGTATGGTTGTCCACCAATTTAAAACTAACTAAGGCCTACTAGACTACCAATGTTCTCTTTGAGGTGTTGAAGGCCGTTAATTTGTGACAGAGAGTAGAAGTTGATCACGAGGTGAGACCAGGTGATACCTTTTTGACCCCAAGATGCTAATATCTCCTTTTAGTGCTTATGTTGGCTGGGATGTTTATTGATGTGCAGTTATATCTGTTGACATAAATTTCATTTGTGAACATACAAATTTTAGAAACTCATGACAAAGTGGCAGAACAAACAGAAATATATTTCTCTTACAATATTCTTCCTCTTGATCCTGAAAATGCTGATCAGGCAATTATGAGATATCCAGAGGTTTATGTTGACATTTTCTGTCTGTTTGATCAACATATTAAATACTACTATGGTATAGCTCCTACTGGTTTCCAATTGCCTATACCTGATATCTAGCTCAAGTTTGTAAAGCAGGGATATGTTTTGAGAAATAAAGTCCTACCCTTTACACCTCAAATTTGTAAATCGGGGAGGGCTGTGTGCATTGAGGTGTGACAATTTGAGAAATAGGATGAACGAAGCCGTGATTGGCAGCTCCAAATCTGTATGCCATTGGAAGTAGCTGCCGTAGAATTTTTCCAAAATGCCTGGGAGATTGCTTCTTCAGACTCCACTCCTTTCCTTTCTCTATTAGCAGCCGCAACCATTCTTTGATGCTCCAACTTTGCATTTTGGCTATTTTATAGTTTCATTTGATTCCAAACAGAAGTCACAGACCTGCTCACACTTAGTAATAAGTCCCAGGGCAAATTCTCTTTCAGAATAAAAGGAGCCTACCGTAAACACACTTGAGAGTAGTTCTTCTTGTTCATAGTCTAGTATTGTACCAATACTCACACTAAGTAGCCTGCTCACACTAATTAGTTCTTCTTGTTCATAGTCTAGTATTGTACCAATACTCAAAAAATGCAGCTGATGTAACTCATATTCTCACTGCTTAGGTTGCTCAGAAACGAAGTACTTGAGGTACCTAATCAGCCGTTGAGAAGTTTACCAACTTCCTTGACCTTCTGGCAATGGATAGGTGTCAGCCTTCAGTTCATGTCCTTATAATCTGCGCACACAAGTATTTTTGTATAGCAGTCATCAACTGATAGTTGGTAATTTCATGTAAAACTAAGTATAATACCGTTAATAAAAATGACATAGGTGGATGGGGAAAGTCAATTTGTTGAAATACGTACATATTTGCATATATTCAGAAGCTTTGACCGGTTGTGGACCTTTTTTATATTGTGTTTGCAGGTATATATTTATTTTGCTATGTTTGTTTCTCAACCATTTTGTCTTTGCTTTCACCTTGAATTGATACATCTTTCTGTAATATATTCCCTTTCAGGCTGTGATAGTTATTGCATGGAATGGATCAGGGGATTTAGTATCGAAAAATTTGATAGACACAGATTTTACCTTCTTTATGTGTTCTTACTCATGCACATAATGCATATTTGAGAATTGTCTAATATGTGCACTTGCAGCTGTCCTGGATTTGATTCTAAGTTGGAAAGCAAGGCAGAGCATGCCATTGCACGCGAAGCTAAGATATATTTTGAAGGTTGCGACTACTGCTGCTTGGGTGGTAATTTTTCCAGTAACTTACGCTTACGTGGGAAGATTCGCCGGGGTTTGCTAGGACAATAAAAAGTTGGTTTGGGAGCAATTTCAATTCGAAATCACTATTTATTTTTGCTATCGCTATCTACCTGTCACCAAATATGCTTGCTAGTGTATTGTTTCTATTCCCCTTCATTCGGCGTGGTCTTGAAAGATCAAATTACAGGATTGTGATGCTGATCATGTGGTGGTCACAGGTACTTGATAGTATGAAATTCTTTACTACTAAATATTTATACTTCCTTGACTGTTTATAAGCTTTAGAATTTCACCAGTTTAGCTTTTTTGCCTGGCGGCTGTGACTTCATGTAGGAAGGGGAATGCATGAAAGGGCGTTTTCATTGATCAAGTGAGGCATTATTGTCTGAATATGTATGAGTTTGTCCCTTGTGATCTATATCTCTTTGTTCTTGACATTTTGAGTTCTTTTCAGGTATACCTTGTTCTGGATTCTCCTTATTATTAGAAAGTTGTCATTTAGTTTCTACGTGGAGGTATGACTCGGATTCGTACTGTTGGAAATATATATTTGTCTTATTCCTGTTTAGCCATGTATTGTATGCTTGCCTCATACAAATTCTAATTTTTTTTATGAAGTTTGACATTTAGTGTACTTGATGATAAATAATGATTGATGTTCTATTCTTTCATATTAGTGTTTAGGCAAGGAGGAGTCTCACAAAAAACTCCCAAGAGAATTGGAAACCCTACGTGAAGAACTTACACAAATAAAAGTAAGAGAGGATTTTTAAGGCCACATTATCCAGAAAATTTGCTGAGGTGAACTTTTCTAAAAATACACACTGGTGTTTAGTTTGGTTAGTATTATTGACCTGTCAATGTCTATCTCTTATATTTGTGGGTTACAGAAGGAGCTTTAAATATCTACATTTGTTGTTGTTTCATTTTGTTTGTAGTTCTGCATGCTCTCCCTGCTCATTATTTGACAATTATCAGGTACCATCGAACAAAGAAAATGATGGTGAAAATGATCTTTCTCCTTCTTGCTGGCCAGCATTGTTTAATTTTCTTCCTTTCACCTGTTTGAGATTTATATTTAATCCTTGGCTTCATTTGAGCTTGTGTGCCTTAGAGATTCCTATTGCTGTAAGTATTGTCAAAGACAGCCATGGAAAGGATGGTGAAAATGATCTGAAGAATAGAATTGAAAGTGATAGCTACATGTCATGTGCTGTACGGGAGTGTTATGCATATTTTAAAAGCATTATTAAGATCATGGTTCAATGGGACCATGAGAAGAAGTAAGTTCTTGAATTCTTGTTTATGCTCGACTACATGAAAATTGATCAATATAACATTTGGGGCCAAATTTCAGGGTGATTGAGTATATCTTTTGTGAAGTTGAAAAGCGTATCGATGATGGTGATCATATTGCCGAGTACAGGATGAGTGTCCTTCCCAGCCTCTATGATCACTTTGTTGAGTTCATCAAATGCTTGGTAAATAAGTACCATCATGGAGGATCCTTTATCTAGGTGAAGAATTTATTTTTGCCTTCTATCATCAAGGATCTGTCCTTGGTGCCTTTCTCATTGTTAACCATTTTATTTATTCGTAGCTTATTAGAGTCAATACATGGAGGGTCAAGTCATGACGGAATTAGTCCCCTCAATCAACAATATCAGCTATTTGGATCATCAGGGGCAATTAAATTCCCACTTGAGTCAACAGAAGCCTGGAAAGAGAAGGTTAGTGATTGCATTGAGTTTTGAATTATGTCACGACTTGTCAAAGTAATGTTGAACTCTAGATAATTTTCATAGCAGATCAAACGGCTTGACCTGCTGCTCACTGTGAAGGAGTGTCTGCCATGGACGGTCCTTCAAACCTGGATGCTAGACGGCACATTTCTTTCTTTTCAAATTCTTTGTTTATGGAAATGCGACGTGCTCCTAAAGTTCGCAATATGCTTTCATTCTGGTAAGTTTAAAATAATCTCATTCCTGAGGGTTGATGCATTATGCTTACTTGCAGTAGTTCTAAGCCTGATGGTCATTGTAATATAGACACGCTAGTTGCCTTAGACATTCTTTTGTGGAACACTTCCTTTTGATTCTAGTGCATAGTAAACATTGAATGAAAGGATGGTTTAGTGGTAATTTCATGTGAAATTTACTTTCCCCTTTCACTTATTCTTACCCTTTTATAAAGTAGTCCATAAGTCGTGTATCTCGGATATACTTCCAACTGTGCATCTGTGAAGATTCTTGAGAATAGAATTTTGATCTTCAAGTCAACTGCAATTGTTTTTATTTTACTTTTCCCGTCATCATTTGGCTGATCTCCTGTAAGAATCTAGTCAGTAGTGAATCATAGATAAAGATTGTCTGGTTAAAATTCTCATTCATCATCCACCGTAAATGGTTCTCTAATTTATCAATATATATAATCACAAGTATGAATTTTTGTTTTTCTCCGTTGTATCTGATTATTCTTTGTGCTAATACTATGAGCTATGTGATTTATCAGCATGTTGTCCGACCCCGCCCTTCTTGCTTTATTCTTATATAAATTTGTTTTTGCACATGATAGGAAGGCGTTTTTGTTACCTTTTTTTATTGACTTTCTCTTCATTAGAATTCTTTGTGCACTCTTTAGTCCTTACTGTAGGAGGATTCACCTCCTTGTTTGCTTTTTTATTTTTATTTTTATTTTTATTTTTAAAATTCTGATTTTATTTTCGCTACTAATACTAAAAATCATTTGCAGTGTGTTGACTCGTTATTACACCGAGGATGTTCTTTTCTCACTTAAAGAATTGGAATCAAAAAATGAAGGAGTTTCCATCCTTTTTTATTGAACCCCAGTCCTCTCTTTCTCTTCCCAATCTTAAGAATCCCCGTCAACATTTTTGAGAAGAAAGGTCGCAAACCCTTGGTTTTTTGTTGGGATATGTCTCTGACTTCATTTGAGGTCTGTCCTTTTAACTTTTCTGATGTAGGTTACTTTTTTTTTTATCGAACAGTGCTGAAAAGCACCTGGGTTTTGATTTAATTTCCTCAGATTTTTTTGGGTTGTGTGAATTCAGTGATTTGGATAAATGTGTTTTTGATAGTTTTGTAAGAATTGAGAAATTTGGAAGTGATCACTGATTAACTATCGTGCTTGATATGAATTGATTGTAATCATTGTCAATCTAAACTTATTGTAGATATTAATTTTTGTTGCTGTTATGGATGTCAGGGTTGTTAGACTTGAAAAAACAAGAGATAGCAGTAATAAAATGTCTGGTTATGAGGGCGTTGTTGTTTCGGATCCATTGCTCCAGAGTCAATTCACCCAAGTTGAGCTCTGTGGCCTCAAGAAAAAGGTATTGACATTTGGTCTTCTTTTCATTGCATCCCTTAAATTGCTACAGATTCTGATCTTATAATTTGATGTGTGGCAATTGGTTATAGTACATTACTGCAAAGAAGAAGAACGGTGTTTTGAAGGCTGCAGATTTAGCACCTCTTTTGGCAAGTTTAAATGGTATCATAGGGTTGAGTACTGAGGATGATGTTAGAGCTATATTGAAAGATACGTATACCGACATGAGCCGGGAGATTGAAACATTCTTACGAGTAAGTCACTGTCTATGGCTTTGTACGCTAAGGATTGAGCTTGAAGCTTATGATGTCTGAAAGACCATGCAATCCTAAGTTAGTTTTCGTTTGATTTACTGGGAATCTGTACAAGTTCATACTAGACAAAATGTGTACAAAACCATGAAGTAAGCCACGGAACTGAATGAACTGAAACTATCAAAGGGTGTCAGACTCAACTTACAAGAGCAGAATGTGGACAATAGAGGAGTCCATGTTTGTATTTTGGCCTTTCAATCTTGAAACTAGCGGGTTTTACCTCTGTTGGCAGATATCCATCCCTATGTGTAGCCTACATTGATGAAGTTGAAGAACCTAGAAGGGACAGGCCAAAGAAGATCCATAAGGTCTATTATTCTGTTCTAGTGAAGGGTCTGAAAGCAGCATCGCCATAATCTGCCATGGAGCCTGGCCAAAATTTGGACCAGGTACTTCATCATTATGTTGTTGCTATATTTATTTGTAAACATGTTGCTACTGTTATTGATTTTACCAAATTTAGGAATGTAAGTTTTAATAAAAAAACAAGCAGAATACAACCCTCAGATTGGCTGTATAATGAATGCAGTTATTAAATGCTTCATATTCAGCTTCTTCCAATAGAGATTTTCTCGAAAGTAATCGTCAATGAATACTGAAGTTTCTTGAACTAACTTCTAAGACACTCGCAACTGCTGTTGTTTCAGTTGATCTATAAGATAAAACTTCCAGGACCTGCAATCTTGGGTGAGGGGAAGCCAGAGAATCAGAATCATGCAATAATTTTCACCCGTGGCGAAGGCTTGCAAACAATAGATATGAACCAGGTAGGAATGGTTTCCATACTGTGGACCTGCAATCTTGGGTGAGGGGAAGCCAGAGAATCAGAATCATGCAATAATTTTCACCCGTGGCGAAGGCTTGCAAACAATAGATATGAACCAGGTAGGAATGGTTTCCATACTGTTTGATTTTGCACAGCATTAGGTTATTTAAGTTCACTGGCTGAATGTTGACTTGTTTTCTTGTGAAGGATAACTATATGGAAGAAGCTTTGAAAATGAGAAACTTGCTTGAAGAATTTCTTATAAAGCATGGTGGTGTCAGGATGCCTATTATACTTGGTCTCAGGGAACATATCTTCACTGGAAGGTTAGCTTCTTTTCTGATTCTCAAAGGACTCATTTTTCATAATTATCTCACTTGTTAGTTTCTTATTTGCACTGTGGCAGTGTTTCTTCCCATGCATGGTTCATGTCAAATCAAGAGACAAGTTTTGTTACTATTGATCAAAGATTATTGGCAAACCCTCTGAGGTAAGTCCCCAACCCACCTCTCTATCTGCTTTCCTTATTCCACCACTCTAAAATATTTCAGGTCGCTGGTCAGATTTTGCGATATCTAGAAAACTGTAACAGTTTCTAAACTATTTTTTGGAAATAATTATTGGGTAAGGTTCCATTATGGTCACCCGGATGTGTTTCACAGACTGTTTTACCTTACTCGTGGTGGAGTCAGTAAAGCATCAAAGTTTATCAACTTGAGCGACGATATATTTGCTGGTATGTTGGACAGAACCTGCAATCCCTTATATGTATCCTTTTGGCCTAAATACCACATTGGTATTAGAAAGTGATCCTTGTGGACAAAAGGGGGATTTGAAGTGTTAGGAAGCAGTAAACACGACAATGAGAATCTGATACCTATTTTAAAAAAGAGATTTTATAGCAAGTCTCTAGAATTTTCTCTTCAGGATTTGGAACGAGAAATATACCTTTGTAAAGGTACGCCTTGCCTCACGTCTCTTGGGACCTGTTTTGTTTGGGTAGGTTCCCTTTGTACCTTATAAGAGCTTGGGTTGTTTTTACAATTTTTTTGTACTACTGATGCTCTAAACTTGAGGTTGTTTTGTTGCAAGATAAGGCAACATGCATGCTATGATTTGTAGTACAAGCTTATACTGGACCGAATTTAGTAAGTTTCATCGCTGAATGCTATCTACAGAAGAATTTTAGATTGGGTTGTTTTTACAATTTAGTAAGTTGCAGGAGAAGCATATTGATACATGTTGACCTTTTCTGTTTGGCTGCACGCATGTGCAATCTGAGAATGTACATGGATTATGCAATATAGTTTTATTTGTTAGAATGTGTATGCCCATGTGATTCTTAACCATTCCTGTTGCTCTGTAGGTAGTTTTTATGCATTTGAAGAAGCTCAAAGGTTGAACCCCGCATCTAGTGAGCGCGGTGTCCGCCAATTCAAAACTGCTCTTCTGTAGCGGTTGGAACTTGGAACGGGTATGTATCTCCACTTTGTTAACTGATTTCTCTGAGAGCAATTATCAAATATATATTAGCAATAAATTTAAATGTGATTAAAATCGAGTCAGGAAGCAATAAATACAAAAAGGAGAAAATGATACCCAATATTAGAAAGAGATTAGCTTGTCTCTAGAATTTTCTCTTCAGGATATGGAAAGAGAACCATAGCTTTGTAAAGGCATGCCCCTTTGCCCTTGCGAAGTCAAATGATTTGCCTGAAAACAATCTGTCTAAAACAAACGATCTATTTAAAAAAGATGGGTGTGTTGCCTCATGTCCCTCTGTGATCATATGGGTTGTCTTAAAAAAGACCGATGTCTTGCCTCTTGCCCCTTGAGAAATTAAAGAATTTACTTATATTTGAAAACGATCGATCTAAAAAAGATGGAGACAAAAGATGGATGTATCGCCTCGTGCCCCTTAATAAGTCAAATGATTTACCATATGTTTGAAAATAATCAGAGGGGTGCATTGCCTTACCCGTGTCCCTTGAGAAGTTAATTATTTACTTAATATTTGAAAACGACGGTTGTTGCCTCATATCTCTTTGTGATCATATGGGCTGCTGAATTTTAGAAACAAATTATCGATGAAATTCAGGTTTGAATGGTGTGCTAGAAATTGTTGCCTCTCTCTTGAGAAATTTAAACATTTACTTATTATTTGAAATAATCTATTTGAGAAAGACGGATGTTATGTGACATGTCCCTTAAAAAGTCAAATGATTTGCCTGACGCCTCCTTTTAATCGTATTGGTTGCTGAAAATACAGAAACCAATCTATCTGAGAAATTCAGATTTGAACGGTCTGTTGGAAATTGTTGCCTCGTTTGTCCCTTGAGAAACCAAAAAGACTGACGTCTTGCCTCTTGTCCCTTGAAAAATTACTTGATATTTGAAAACGATCTATATAAAATAGATGGAGATAAAAGATGGATGTGTTATCTCGTGTCACTTAATAAGTCAAATACCAGATGTTTGAAAATTATCAGAGGGGTGGCCTTACCATGTCCCTTGAGAAGTTAATCATTTACTTGATATTTGAAAAAGACGGTTGTGTTGTCTCATGTCCCTTTGTGATCATATGGGTTGCCGAATTTTAGAAACAAACTATCAAAGAAATTTTGTACTTATTATTTGAAATAATTTGTTTGACAAAGACGGATACTTTGCGACATGTCCCTCGAAAAGTCAAATGATTTGCCTGATGCCCCCCTTTTGATCATATTGGTTGCCGAAGTTTTGAAACAATCTATCTGAGAAATTCAGATTTGAACGGTTTGTTGGAAAGTGTTGCCTCGTGTGTCCCTTGAGAAGCCAAAATATTTATTTGATATTTGAAAACAATTCTTTTTGAAAAAGACACGTGCCTTGCGTAATGACCCTCGAAAAATTAAATCATTTACTTGATATTTGAACGATATGTAGGAAAGATGGGTGTCTTGTCTCGTGTTCCTTGATACGTGTGGCGTTATTATGTCCCTTGAGAAGTTAAATATTTACTTAATGTTTGAAAACAATCTATCAAAAAATGGAAGACGTGATGCCTCTCGTCCCTTGTGATCATATGGTCTTCCGAAGTTTAGAAACAATCTATCGAAGAAATTCACATTTGAATGGTGTGTTGAAAATTGTTGTCAGTTGTCCTTAGAGAAATTAGAACAAATTCACATTTGAATGGTGTGTTGAAAATTGTTGTCAGATGTCCTTAGAGAAATCAGAACATTTGTATTTGAAATAATTTGTTAGAAAAAGACGGATGTCTTGCCTTGTGTCTCTTGAGAAATCAAATCACTTACTTGATGTTTGAAACCGATCTATCTAAAAAGGTGGATGCCTTGACTTGTGTTCCTTGAGAAGTCAAATGATTTATTTGATATTTAATACAATTTGTCTAAAACAGACGGTGATCCCTTGTCTCATCATGTCTCTCGAGAATTTAATTGTTTACTTGATATTTGAAAACAATCTATAAAAAAAGACGGATGTGTTTCCTTATTCCCCTTTTGATCATATTGGTTGCCTAAATTTGGAAAAATTAGTCTGAGAAATTCGTATTTGAATGGTGTATTGGAAATTGTTGCCTCGTGTGCCTTGCAGAATCAAAATATTAGTCCTTATTGAAAAAAAAGGCTGATGCCATGCCTTTTCACCTTGTGATCATGTGTGCTGCCGAACTTTAGAAACAATCTATTAAATGATTTGAATGAAGTGGTATGCAATACCGGGAGTAAAGGTGTAGAAGCTCCCTTTGTCTCTCCTTTCACTCGAATCAGTTGCATTTATATTTATCATCCTCAGAAAATTTTCAAGTTCTGCATCTGAATTCTACGGTCTCTACCCTTTTGGCTCAATTGAAATGGACCCAATAATTGATTGTTGGCTTCATTGATTAAACATAGACACAAGCAATTAAACACTCCTCCAAACCCTAGAAACGAATAATTGAACAACATTTGGAGAACTACAGAGTCTCAATTTAGAGTATAAATGTATTGACCACTTCAGTACTTGAAAATTCTCCGGCTTGTGAATCTGTATGGAGAAGACATCGGAAGGCAGATTAAGATGTTGGCTTAAAGTAAATGTAAACTTCATGCTATAGTAATTACTAATCAGTGCTTCCTAGAACAAAATCTGATTTATTGCATGAACTATTCTACTTCTTCAAGTTATGATTATGAGTTGAGCTACCTTGCTGTGTGTATGTGGGCTATCTATAACACATATTGTTGATCAATTCCCAGCTTGAAATTCTGATCTTCAAACCTGCTATAGTTCAAGACTTTTGGTAAGCAAATCAGCATGTTGGTGTTGAGCTAGTATGTGGGCTTTTTTCATGATTGCAACTTCAATTTTTCTTTAATGAAGTGTTAAGCCATCATCATTTAGGCTTCTATTAAAATTGGCCACAATGCGATAATGGTACTTTGCATTTGTTGTTAGGTTTAAAATTGAAACCGTTTTGTTGTTAGATTGAGGACAACAATCGAATTCGAAACCCATATGTTGTTGGTTTCGTAACCCATTGATTAGGAGATTAGGGTTCACAAGTAAGAAAGTAGAAGATGGGTTTGTAGAACTCATGACAGTGAAGAAGGAAATTGGAGGTAGATGCACCATTCCTCCCTTAATTTCTTCTTCGTCTTGAACAACTAAAATCGTAAAGGCAAAAAGGCATCAATCGCAAAGGAAAGAAAGTGGGCGTCAAAGGGTGTTTTTGACGTATCTTTTTGGGCAATTTTGATAACTAGACCTTTTTGAAAAAAAATAGAGTAGTAAATAGGCTTTTTAATGTTTTAATTAATTAAATATATTTCCAATATTTTGTATTTATTTTCAAACTCTACACACTTTTATCTCAAGGGGTACATTTACTAAAGACAAAACTAGAAAAAAAACCTATAAACCAAATTATTTCTTTCTCTTTCTTCTTTTTTTAGTGGATTAGTATGAAATTATTTGGTCAAAAATTTTAATCCATCTACATTTGGTTTATCAAGTATTTTAAAAATTATTAAAAACAATAATCCCACAATAATCCTCGCGACCCAAAATCACAAAGGAGAAAATTTTTATCCATATACCCTTGGTTAGTTGGTTGGAACATATTACAAAATTTTCATAATTATATGCCTTTCTCTCATTTCATCTTCATTTTGAACCAAACGGGTCTATTTTTAAAATATCTTCTCCTTCATCCTAAATTACATCCCTTATACTATAAAGGGACCCTCCTCAAAAAAAATAAAGGGACCTAGATTAAAGAGGTTAAGGATATTACATTTTTACCCCATTATCACTTTTATTTTCTCTTTAGTGACCCATTAAAAATCACTTCTTACTCATTTTTTTTCAGTTTTACCTATACCTAATTTTCAATT
Source organism: Fagopyrum esculentum (assembly GCA_033239045.1). NCBI lineage: Eukaryota > Viridiplantae > Streptophyta > Magnoliopsida > Caryophyllales > Polygonaceae > Fagopyrum > Fagopyrum esculentum. The sequence continues at coordinate 130,004,475 of BSUD01000008.1, read as the reverse complement.
TACCTAGACTTATTTCTTTCTTTTTATATCAATATAATTTTTTTTTACACCAAACACTCATCTAACTTATTTTTATTTCATATACTTTTATCTTCATTTATAAAATAATTTCGAGTTATTAGGGTAAGTAGGTAGTTTATGTATATTGGTGTATAAAGTAGACACCTTTTGTTTTATATTAACAAACTAGACACCCTAATTTATGTAGAAAAAAATAAATTATTAATTAGTAATTGATATTGCCATAAAAATGATTATTTTCTCTCCTTTAATATGTAACCGATTTGCCTAATAAGAAAATTGAGAAATTAAAATCTTGCGTCAAATAAGGAAATATCTTATAACAACTCCTAAAATAACTCTTCAATTAATTACAATCATTTATAAAATATTCTCTCTCCTATATAAATTTAATTATTTTCTTAATTAATGATTTAAACATATATTTTGAAATGTTAAAATAGAAAAAAATAGCTAAATATTCTTAGAATCTAAGCACCTTTTTCTCTTTCTTCTTATTATAATAAATAAAAGATGGTGTTAAATGGAGGATCGAACTCTGAATGAGTTGGACCTACCTCCCACCCTTATGTCAATTGGGCTAATTAAACTTTGTGTATTCTTTTGATGATACACAATATTAATACAGAGTTTCAATTACACAATATTAATACATAATTTCAAATGCCCAATGTTAATAAATAAAAAACTTGTGTAACCAAAAAGCTTATGCACGAAATACCTTTCACTGAATTTTTTTCCTGAATAATATGTATGTGCAGTAATCAATACTTGTTGAGTATGAAATATGTATACATATGTACATATTAATGTGTCGAGTTTTGCTTGTGATTGCGTGATAAATACATATTAACTGGAAATGTGTACATAACGGTTAAATTTTAGAAATAAAGTGTATTCTTTGTCCATATCACACGTTAGTATGTAGATTATGTATTCTCGAGTCATTTACACAAGGTTTGATTACGCAAGTCTTTTATCTTTATTTTTTAATTGAAAAAAATAGGGTGCCTAGTTAGTCTACAAGTTACAAAAAGTGTCTTATTTCACCAATGTTCTCAATAATTTTAGCTTTAAATAAGATAATCTTATTTATCAAACTAATCTCTTTATATAGTTACCAAAAGAAAAGTTGTATATGTCAGTTGTAGGATTGTTACACGAGACAAAGCTACTCGAATTCGATTCGCGTTCAGCTCGTATAAAATTTAACCTCGACTTAGAATCAGCTCGTTTATAAACGAGTTGAGTTTGAACATGTCAATATTTGGCTCGTATAACATCTCTATTGAATTGTTTTGAGTGTCAAGTAGTGTAGTGTTATTATTCTGTCTGCCATTGACATGATGACCACCTTAAATCCTTCCATAATACTACTATCTCAAGTATTCATCATTTATATTCTCCATCAAGTATTCATCATTACAAAGAAACCCATTTTTCTGACGAGCTTTATAGCAGTAAATGAGTTGAAAATAATACACAAATAACTTGTATATGATTTTGAAAATTATACGTACATTCTGACAGGAATATAACATTTTTCATTATTGTACTCGATGAGAGAATAATGTTTTATATTATAATTAGACATGTGGATTTTCCGGGCTCGGGTCAGGTTCGACCTGAGTAGTCCGAGCAAGCTTCTTTTTTTCTGAAAAAGGAAAGAGATTTGAAACCATTAGACGGCGCATCATTTAGAGTGTCAAAAGGTCGAATAACTCGGCAGACGGATAACCCGACAAGAAGTATCACAAAAAAGTCTTCAAGGGAAAGAAGGATGATCCGACTGTAACAGAGCTGTAACAGAGCAGTCAGGAGGCAACGAGCAAGCTTTTTGCTTGGACGGATCCGATCGAACTTTGTTTCATGTTTATATATTACTTTGTAATTATAATATAACAAGAGATAAAGTCGAGCGTGATTATAGTTAATGAACAACATAATTAACATTGGTAAGTGATTAGCATAATTGCATCCTCCTCACAAATCCCAATTGATAAAGAATGGAGTGAAACATTTTAACTTGAAGATAAAGCTGCAAATAAGTAATGCATGCGCACCAATTTGTGATTTAAAGTTTGATTTTTGGCATAAATATTCGGTGTAAAGTAACAAATAAAGCGGTTTTATTTGGAGATTTTGTTGGGCAAATCGACACTCACATTCCCCGAAAGTTACGCTCAACAAATTATTTTATAGGGTTTTCTGTCTATCTTTATTTAAAATAGACTTGTTAATATCCGGATCGGACCGGATTTAAACTGGGTTTTATAAAATATTAAGGGCCCGTTTGGTTTTAACTTCGGTATCGGAAACGGAATGGAAACGAATCTAGTCCATATATACACTCATGTTCATGAAATTTTTTGGAATCATTCCTTATAATTTGTAGTAATTGGAGTTGAATTTGATTACTTTTGATATCCTATAGGGTAACAAAATGTGGAGAGGCAAATGCATTTTGCATGAAACCACAAGATTCCATCAAATTTCATGAATAAGGATACATATATGGACTAAATTCGTTTCCATTCCGTATCCGTTTTCGGAGTTGGAACCAAACGAGCCCTAAGTACATTTATCTGGACTCAGATAGGTTGTGTCCGGCTGTTTGAAATGACTGTCATACCCGAATAGATTGGACCTGCGGATATCTGTTTTTTCTAAATAAAAATTATATTTAAAATATTTATGTAAAAAACTGAATATATTATATTTATACTTAATATTTATAATAGAAACCATATAATTTTTTTTTTATCCGGACAGCGAGCTGGGATCGAATTTCTTCCTCTATTTATACCCACCGTTTTTTTTTACAGATGTGATCTGATCTAATTTAGAAGGATTATGCTATTATAAAATGGATCAAACGTTTCATAAAAAATATTTGAGGTATTCTAAAACCCATTGGTTTGAAACTATTTAAGCAACTTTATGATTTTCTTTATACTTTGGTGAGCGTGACCTGAAAAGATTAAATAAAATATCATTCGTAAAATTTATATTATATTATATTGTCGTGATTAAAGTTAATTACAATATAGTGACTTCATATGAATATACATGAAGTAGAAAAGCTTTCATTTTGAGATTATTTAAATTTTGAGAATATTTTAGTAAATCTCTTAGAGATAATTTTTAAACATTTTAAGAACATTTTTATAGGATATAGAGAGAGATAATTTTATATTCAAAACTACTCTTTTCTAAAAAAAATCTTTTAGTACTAGAAATATACATTAGAAAAATCATAAGAGGGTTATTGTTTTTACGAAAATCAATATACAATATTTACCTCTAACAAAGGTAATGTGTGGGGATAATTTCTTTAACGGTAAGGGAATTTGTTTTTAACGGTTGTGTTATGAACACAAGTCTTTGGTTTTATATTAAAACTCATCGGTAATAGGAGAAGTTGCCCTACGATTTATGTTAGTAAAATTAGCAATTCCGAAGGGGTAATCACCAATTAAATTTCTTAGAGACTAGGGAGTAGGGAATCATCATGTGATTTCGATCTACTTCCATGAGCCATTAAAAAGCTAGATTACTTTGAATATAATACACTCAATAGTGTAGAAGAAGCAACAATGAACTAATCAATGAGTTTTTTTACATCAAAATGGGCCCCTAAATGCCCTAAGAGTAATATCATAGAGTCATAGATAATAGTAGCCAAGCAAAGCGCTCCCATTAAAATCCCTCTTCATGAAACATAGAAGAAGAAGAGGAGAAAATGGGAATGAATGTAGAAGAAGAAGAGGAAATTCTCTTCTCATATTCAACTCCTCATTCATATTATGTCCAAAGTCCATCAACTACAATCTCCAATGCAACAAGCTTTGAGTTCCAACCAATTGATAACAATATTCACATTCATGATCTTTCTTCACCTCAAATCATAGCTACACACAAAGCAAAGCCTGTGGAAGCTTCTAGAAGATCCAACTTCTCGAGCTCTCGTTGCTCATCAACGAGAGAATCGCTTATGAGCAATGTCGGGGTTAATGATAAGTTGGCATTGGTTCAAGTTAGTAGTGGTAATATAGTTGGTGGTAAGAAAATTGATGATGGCGATGATAAGATTGGTGTTTTAGGGCGTTTTGTAGATCGCGAGAAAGATGAATATGGTGAAGATTCAAAAGGTTTTCGAAAGTATTTGTCGTTTGATACGTATGATAGTTCATGTTGGTTAGCTCTTCAGTTGAGTTGGAGGTTTGTTGTGAGCCTTGCAGCTGCATTGCTCGTCTTTTACATTGTTACCAAGCCTCCCTCGCCACAAATCTCTATCAAGGTGTGTAATTTACTCTTTCATATTTATCTATGCATATATTTTCCATATTACGTACCTTTTGTTGAGGCATGCACTAATAGTTCTACTGGAAATTGAGAATTCACTCATGTTTATCCTTCATATTCCTTAAATCTCATATCGAAAATGATAATTTGCGTAGTAGGATCGAAATAGTGGTTTTCACTTGAACCCGACTCTTAGTTTCAACCCGAATTTTAGTGGGCGTGTGTTACCAACCCGATTCTTAGTGGGCGTTTGTTAAGTAACACACGCCCACTAACCTATATGATTTCATCCGTGTTTTGAGCTGGTTTAGTCGATTATCTGATTGGAAATTCGTCTATTCATTTGAAATCTATTCATCTTTATCATTTTATATATGAAAGTGCAAAATAGACCTATATGTTTATGTCAAACGTCTTTCTCACGTGGTTCTAACTTAACGGGTTATTGTTAAGGTTGGAGGGATAAGGGAATTTGAGCTAGCTGAAGGAGTGGATGGGTCAGGTGTGTCAACAAAGATAATGAGAATTAACACTTCCATAGAAGTGATTATAGACAACCATTCCAAAGTGTTTGGGCTTCATGTTCTCCCACCAATTGTGCAAATGTCTTTCCAGCATCTTACTTTTGCAGCATCTAAGGTACGGACCCAAAACATTCTTTTTCATATTTGTGTAAATATTTTAATTCTCTTGTCGCCATGTGACTAAGTGGGTGCCAACAAAAGTATAGGGGGAGAAGCTTGTGGCTGAGAGAGAGCATGTTACAAGCTTGGAGCTATACTTGGGAACAAAGAGCAAGCCCATGTACGGAGCAGGGCGAATGATGCAAGACATGCTCGATTCCGGGGCTGGCTTACCGTTGGTAGTAGACGTAAGCTTGACGTCGAACTATCAAGTGGTCCGTGGGCTCATTCAACCATGGTTCCATCACCACGCGCGATGTTTGGTCGTGATTGTAAAGGGTTATGATAACAAGCATCACACACATCGTTTCAACACAACTTGTTCCATGTTTAGCTCTGGCTAGTAAAGATTCCGAATTCGTACCAAGAGATGTTCAAGCTGCTTAGGCAAGTTTTTCATGTTTGGATTTCACCTATAGCTCTTTGGTATCATCATTATATCTATGTGAAAGATCTATATGCTCCAAGTATGTACTAAAGACTCATCTATAATTGAAATTCATATTCTTGTGTAGAATTGTAGTAGTGATTTATGCTCTCAGGTCCAGTCCGGACCGATTTAGACTGGACTGGACCTAGACCCGAACAAAATTTTTAGGTCCGGTCAAGGTTCAGACCGGTTTGTCAAAGACTCCAGTTTTGGGCCCAAAAGGCCCAAACAGAAGTACAAAAAATTGCCCAATCGGTCTGGACCGGACCCAGATATCCGGTCCAATAACAAATTTCCGATATTCAGGTCCAGGCCAATAATAACGAATTTCCGGTCCGGACTGGATGAACAGTCCTACGACTCGCATGTTGCCAAGAGACAGGAGACAACACTTATCATGCAGACTAGATCCTCTTGACAAGCAGGTCCAAGCGGTGACAGTAGAGCCGAATCAAAAGGAACATAATTCAGATATGTTGATAGTAAACAGTTTAAGTTTGTATGCAAAAGATATGACCATTTTGTTGCTTCATCTAGAATAAAAAACGGCACCCGGAAGCCATCAAAAAACTACAAGACTATAAGTTGCCGAATTCAGTGTACTTACACAGCCTGCTTTCATGGGCCAATCTTCTACTTTGGTTAAGAGCTCTCCACTGTCCTGACAGTCTGACGCATCTATACATACTTCAGTTTAATGTCCTAACCTAAGAAGACGAGGCATGTCGTATCCGAGAAGAATCACTTCCGATATCGAATCCAGGTGGAATGAAAACAACGTCCTCCCATTTGGAAGAAGTGTTCTGTTAGTAAAGATAAAGCATATCAGCTAAAGTTTTATAAAGGTTATTAGCATCCAAGAGGGTGTATAAGATACAAACACGGTTATACCAGGACAGTTTTTTACCTTCATAACTCTAATTATGTCTTCAAAAGCTCCGACCTGCAAAGAATAATATCAATCTTCAATCATCATCGTGTAAAATAATACTGAAGAGCACAGGATATGGAAGACAAATGTACCTGAATATCTACTTGTTTGGGTGAAGTAGACAAGCTCCCTTGTAGATTATAGGCTTTCCTCAATATATCTTCAAGGTCCTCCTTCAATACAAATATACCGTTTAGAGAGAGAGTGGGAAACAAGAAAAAAGAAAGTCCCCATCTTTGTAGTGAAACAAGAAAATTGTTACTGTTTTCAGGCCAACCTTTCTGAAGAAAACTGGACGATAAGTCTTATTCTGGCCCTTCAAAACCAAGCTCTCTGACTACAGCAAAAAATTATTGTTGACAAGATTAGAGAAAGCATACTCATTAGAGATCACGTTGTGTATAATGACTCGGAGCTGGTTTCCTAGCAATGGGAACACTTTTGGGTTATGCAGTTTGCGCAATAAAAGAAACATGTAAATATTACAACACTAAAGATTCAACCAGCAGAAACTTTAGAATGCAGCAAACAGCTTCTATGTATATATATACATAAATGTTAATGAATGAATCAGGTGAAAAAAGTTGTACGAGTCGATAATCAACAAAATCTGTAAAACGGGGACACCAGAGAATCAGTGACGCATGCACAGCAATTTGTGAAACATTAGGGATCATGTCGTGTAAAATGACTCGGAACTGGTTCCTAACAATAAGGTTGGGAACACTTCTGATTAATCTGAAAAAAGAACCTAAATTTCTCTTTGTTTTTCTACAGTTTTGCACAATTGGAAAGCATGTAACTATTAAAACACTGGAGATTCAACCAGTGGAAACTGTAGAAAATGCCTGCAATTATCTTCCGAAGATATAAACATAAACGTGAAGTAAACAAAGTCATATGATGCACAATCAGCAAAACCTGGAAAACGGGGACACCAGAGAATGAGCCTTTGTAACCTGCTTTCTGCATCTCCTGAGCAACAGAACAACAGTCAGATCAGTCAGGTGAAGGTACGGAGCAATATAGGCGCTCGTGAGGAATTACATAACAGTACAAACAATCTACTTATACCAGTAAGATTTAAAATATGCATACACGCAAAAGCATAGAGGAATCCAGATGTTTATGGTTCTTCTCTAGATTATAATAGTGTTTTCAGTTTGTTGATCAGGATTGTTAGTATAGTATGACTCTGCTAAAAAATAACTATAAATGAGTAATCTAGCAAAACTACACAAACATTGTAAGCAAATTACTATAAATCAATCTCTAGATTTCATAAATACATAAACTCAATAACCTGCACGGCGTTCTTGATTTGTGATGTCTGGGGTATAAACCTAAAGGCAACACCATCAGCCTTGAGATTGTAAACCTACAAAACAACCACGCCAATTGAGACTTTGAAACCCTTAAAAAACACGAATGCAAGCCACACCAATCGAAACTAATCAAATTCGAACCTTATTCAAAGGAACAGCCACGACTTTAGTACCAACAGAAGTGCGGGGATCAACCGATTTCATCTGTTGAAGAAGTGAATTAGCATCCTCCTCGGTGAAAAACAAAAAGCTCATAGATGCCTTGGAACCAGGACCAGAGACTAAAACGAAGCTCTCATTCGAATTGCACAAAGCATAGACAACAACACCAGACAAACGGTCCTCTAGATCGTCATCGGAGCGCTTAGTAACGGGAGCAGTTTGGGAGTCGCCAGCTGACGAAATTCGAGCCCAGGATGGACTCCTAGCCGAAGAACGACGAAGTTCAGGTTGAATTGCTTTTGAAGCATGCTGTTGAAGGTTGGAAAACGCAGACTGAAGACTGTTGGTAAGGAGGTCGAAGTTAGGGTTATCGAAGAGAGAGGAAGTGGAGATATTGTGGTGTAAAGACGATTGGAGGTGCTGGAAGAAGCCATTGCAGTTGCTGCGTACGTTGGAAAATGCTTGTTGGATTGGGTTACGGTTTGTCGCTTGGAAGGGCTTATCCTGAAGCTTCGACTCCATGGCTATCTCCTGTGACCCTGTCTTTGACGTCAAAAGCTTCGGGGTTTATGAACGAAATGAGACGTTCGGGGGTTTAGACGACAAGCCATTCGGCAAAATGAAACGCGTAAAAACGGTTCACATTTTTTTCGTATAATTTCATTAATCATGGCAGTATTTTGTTTAATTAAATATATTTTGTTTGATTAAATATATTTTCATAATTTTATTTTATAAAATATTTATATTTTATTTTTATCTATTTATAGAGTCCGATATTAAATATATTTAGAAGGATCAAAAAATATTTTTATCTTTTTTAATTTTTAATTTTTTTTTCAATCCATAAAATCTGATATTGAGTATGAGTCTACTTAATAGATCAATATTTTTAATTAAACCGGATAAAATGCCTAAATCAAAGTATAAACTAGATTTATTTTTATTTCGTTTTGTTTTTATTTACAGAGTTATAACCAAACCTGGTAAAATTACCTGAGCTAAACCAAAATCCAGTGCTAAGAATATCATCAATCAAGAGTCCAAGGGGATATAGCCACTTTAATTGTGAGAGGATCCCTATGCAGACCAATCCTTCTTACAATGGCCTTTATGATATTGACTTCATCATCTCAAAAGACAATACACAGTCTCCAGTCCAGTTGTCATTTACAGCCTCATCACAAACTTATATGTAATACAAGGCTTGTTCTAAAAAAAAATTTCGGAGTAAAGTCTAAATTTTAAACGAGTGTTAAAATATGATTTCAATCGTCTTGTTTAAAAAGTAAATAAATTAGAGTTACCGGTATGACGTTAATTTAGCCGAACAACAAAGATTTTGCATGTTCTTGTTTAACTCGTTTATAAGTAAGGGTGTCAATAGAGCGATAATCTCCATATCATTCTCACATAGCGATAGAGATGGGTTAGAGATAGAGATCTTAAAATGTGATTTTAATCGGCCGTTTCGAAAGTAAACAAACTAGAGCTACCAGTACGACGTTAATTTAGCCGAACAAGAGAGATTTTGCATATTCTTATTTAACTCGTTTATAAGTAAGGGCGTCAATGGAGCGAGAAACTCCGTGTGCATATCATTCTAACGTAGAGATAGAGATGGGTTAGAGGTCCCCCGATCCCATGCCCCCGTTGGGATTCAATAATAGATTAAAAAGAAAAATTAATAATATTATAATTTTTTAATATTTATTTATAAATATTTTAATACTTTTATAATTGTATTTTTTTTATTAAATTTAATTAATATATATTTTTATTTTATGTAAATATGCTATTTATATAAATGAGTTTTTATATCTAATTCATGTCCATAAACAAGAAATTAAAAAAAAAAACTTGAGAAAATTAGGTAGAGATGAGATTCTCCGACGAGATAAATACACAAAGGAATGGACACAATCTTTAATCCCGAACAAGTATGGGGACATCACTCCCCGAACCGAACCTATCCCGTGGGCCGACCAAACTTATAATATGTTCGGATTCACCTTGTTTAAAATACACGAAGGATGGACACAATCTTTAATCCCGAGCAAGTATGGGGATGTCACTCCCCGAAACCGAACATATCCCGTGGGCCGTTCGAACTTATAATATGTTCGTATTTACATAGTTTAAAACGTAAACTAGACTAGACCAAACTTTTTAGAGTCTAGCGATAACTCCTCCTATATATCAGTCCTATCTTCGTTTCAAAGTGACATTACATTTTCAGGTATACATTCGCGGAATAGTTGAATTTGGAGCATGAAGAATAACTTCATTTCGTTCATTCACCATGAATGCTTGGAGCTCCTAACACCGGTGGAAATAGCCGGGTTGTTTCTAAATTATATTTTATATAAATATTTTAAACAAAATTATAATCTAAATAGTAAAGAAGTAAATTTCTCTTTGGAGAAAAATAAAATAAAATACGCACTTCACCATTGTTTGATGATCCAATTGAGACGGCTATTGATTTGAATGACACAAGCAAAACCCTAAGGCCCAATTGAGCTCGTCCAATTATAAATAGCGACAGAACAAGTACCGCAAACCCTAACCCAAATCCTTCCTCCATAGCAGCTTCAGTCATTGCCAATACTCTAGCTCTCGCGAAGGATTTGACACATCAATCTAAGTCATCTCCAGAAAGCCTCTTGCTCATTTTCTATAGCATTTGGCTCGCTGTGATGCCTACAATATGCAAATTCATCTCTTTTCCTTCTAATGTTGCTTCAGATTTGTTTTTGTTACAAAAAAACACTACGAAATTTGACTTAGAAACAGTCAATTAGACCTTACAGATTCAAATTGCTGAAAATTTGTTGGGAAAGCCAAATCAATTTGTGCTCCCGATTTCAAAATGACAATAAACATGAAATTGTCTAAAGCACATAACATAACAATTTCATTTACAGTACCTATCGGCTTTCTTCTTGACGCGTTCATTGAGAGCTTGCTCAACAGAATTTGACTTGGTTTCTTTTGGATCATAGCCGAACTTTTTTGTCTCCACAGGGAAAAGGTCTTCGTACTTCATCTTCTTCGCAGCGTCAATAGTGTAAATCCCTTCTCCGCTGCCTTCTCCAGTGGCCATAACTTCTCCTTGTAGCTGCTCCTCACCGATTTCATCGCTAACCTTTTTTTTGTCTTTCTTCTTCTTCTTGCTCTTCTTTTCAACGCCATTGCTGCGACTAGCTAAAGCTCCTCCTTTGAAACATAGCCTTCCCCCTTTCGCCGACTCGTATGGATTGTCTGACATAGTTACTGATGAATCGATTCAAGAAACCGAAATACGTTTAAATTATTGAGCTTCTATTGATCTCTCGAAAACCCTAGACAGGGTAGATTTGATTCCCAAATTCACGAGCCGTGCTGTGCTAAGATCTGTTTCCTTGATGCTTCCCAAATGGACTGGCTTGTTGGGCCGAAATGGGCTGGCTTATTGGGCCAAGTTTAGACGAGGGTGGGATATTCTTCCAGTTCAATATTTTTAATTTTATCCATAAAATATTTAACTTATAATATCAAAATTATTTTAATAAAATTTAATAATAGATTAGTCATAAATAATAACATATAATCTACTAGACCTCACTATGAGAAAAATGTCAACAAACAAAAATATAAGAATTAAATTGTAATAAAATCCCAATATTGCTTATGGTAATGAACAATTTGATCACAAAACATAATTTTCCCTTTCACTTATTGACAAGACGAGTACACAAATCACACCTTTTGGTTACATTTATCAAGACTTTGATATGATGATTTACTATACAATAACAAGCAATTTACTATAATTAGCCTCATTATACAATACTCTAACTAATCATCAACTTGTGTTATGTTTGTTGTGCAACAATGTTGTTGTGCTTGAGATTCATGTCCTTCTACTTGAGCTGCCATGACCATCTCCAATTGTTGGAGTGAAACCGACGGCAACGACGCTATTTCCGAAGTTTTTGTATTATCCGTTAAACATCTAGAGTTGTCGTCTTCTCCATTGGTGTTACCGATGGTTGTGATAGATCCATTCAATCCTATATGTGTTAAATGTTTGACGTCTGTCGGATATCCAATCTCCATTTCAACTTCCTCTTCTTCACTTCTGTAAACTAACACATAAAAAAACGACAATTGATAAAACTGATGTCCGAAATATCCTAGATAGTTATAAAAAAGACTTACCAAATATCCGAGAAACATGTCTAATACTTCGAATCAACCTATGTATCCCACATCCAATATCCGGTTTCCGAAAACAAAAGAGTCTAAAACTTGAAGAACTTTCTGCCCTTTCGTCAGTAGCTATTGAGAAACGAAAGAAAAAACACATTATGTGTTAGACTTTGACCTAACGTACATGTATTACAGCCTATGAAGTTATAGAGAAGCATACCGGTTGGACTCGAAGGTAGCCGAGTTTTGACTCGATTTGTCGAGTCGACGACAGCAACAGAAGAGTTCGATGCACTACAGCCCATGAAGAAGGAAAGTGCAGTCCATCTTTCAAACAGAAGTTTCATCTCTTTTGAGTGCCCGTTTGGTTGGAGCGGTGGAATGGAAACGGAATGGAATCGAATAAGGGTAGAGAAAGGAAATGGAATGGATGAGATTACTTTTATGTGTTAAAAGACCACTAACCAAACGTAGTTTTTGATTGATTTGGAATCATTCCGTTACCGGGAATGATTCCCGGTGCTTCCAAACGGGGAATGAAATTAGACAAAATGTAATTGGATTAAAGCAATGATCTTATACTAGCAATATTACCCCCTTCCCTTTGTCAACAAGCTAGAAATTTGTTTTTAAAATTTGTTCTGTAAATGAGCAGGGAACATGCCATTCAAGTTTGGTGAGGAAGACGATAGAGCCGTCGAGAATTGGGCGGTAGAGTAGTTAAACCGTGCAATTCAACTAACTTATTATACTAGTTGCAAGTTTTCTATTCTTTTCTAGTTTATGTATAGACAACTCTTTTATATTAATGAAATTGTTTATAAATTTACAAATAATAGTATAATTTAACAATTTAGATTTATAAACAAAAATTATAATAGAACAATATTACTATACCGTGAATGTTACACCTCGCAAAGTCAACCGTGATTGAAGGACGAAACCATCGGTTTTCAGGGAAAGCAAAATGACTCAGTCAACTGGGAGCGACGAGCAACAACGTTTATCTTCGAAGGAAGTACACAGATATGAAGTTGGGGAACAATTGTGACACCTCATATTTGGTCTGTAGTAGAGCCGTCAGGAGTCGATCACAAACTCACCTGACGATCACAAATTCATGCCCCATTTGCCCCTTCTAGATAAACGTACTTTATTTCACATTTTTTACAAATTTTAAAATTTGCAGGCCATAATTTTTAAACAATGGCAGGGTCCAGCTAGCCTCCGAATTCTTGTCTTGTTGACCAAACAACTTCCCTTCTTCATATTCAACCGTTAAATTAAAGTCAAAGTCAAAAGCAACTATTCTACTATTAGGTGAAAATTGATTCCTCTTAAGACAATTATAAAAAACTGATATTGAAAGGCCAAAGATTAGGGGCAAGACCACAGAAGGCTTTCATTCTAATAAAGATAATCTACAAGCCAATGAGGTTCACTAAGAACAGGCTCATCCTTTGTCTACTGGTTAATCATTTATTTACACTCATTACTTCCTAGTTAACAACATAGTACAACCAACAAACAAACACACATCTCAGCTAACGGTGTTAGTAGTTTTGTGTCTTGATCTCCCCCAACTCTTTCACCACTTCAAGCATAGTTGGACGTCGTCGAGGATCATCACTCGTGCACATCTGAGCAATAGTAAGAACAGACAACATTTGACCTCTCCAAATTGGCATCATTGAAAGACAAGGATCCAAAACCTCGTCTTCTCTTCTATTAGCCACCATCTGACGAACCCAACCGACCAGATTCCCGCCCTCCAAATCAGCTTGTCCAGTTGGAGCCCGTCCAGTAACGAGCTCAAGCATCACCACTCCAAAACTGTAAACGTCGCCTCTAATGGTTGCTGTCATTGACTGTCCATATTCTGGTGGTATATAGCCGAATGTACCTGCAAAACGCGTTTGTAAGGAATCCTCACTTCCGTATTCAATTCAATTTCAAATCTTCATCCTACAAATTCAGCAACTAAGTCTGTGTACTTCGAAAGACACTCATGTCCCTAGAAAAACCGAACAATAACATTGAATACTCAGATGAACAAATAATATCGGAATGGAAAAGCACAAGGCCAAAATCGGGTTTTAAACAAAAAAATAAACTCATCCAAGCAAAAATAAACGGTCCCTAAAAACAAATGGGAATGTACCTGCAAGAACTGTACTAACATGGCTCTCACATGCGCTGATTATCCTGGCAAGACCAAAATCAGATACTTTTGGTTCAAATTTCCCATCCAATAGTATGTTGCTTGATTTGATGTCTCTATGAATGATATGAGGCACGAAACCATGATGAAGGAAAGCAATGCCGCGAGCAGAGCCTAAGCAGATGTTTAAACGAGTAGGCCAGTCCAGAACTTCAACTGCATCAGCTCGGTTTCTCAACCAAACATCAAGACTGCCATTCTCCATGTATTCATATATCAGAAATCTCTCCTCACCGAATACGCAGTATCCAAACAAAGGAACAAGATGCTCATGATGAACCTTTCCGATAGTTTCAAGCTCAGCTAGGAATTCTCGGTCTCCATGGAGTTGACCACCACCATTTAGTCTTTTAACAGCCATGGTTCGCCCTTCTGGAAGCGCAGCCTTGTAAACAGTGCCAAATCCGCCATCACCAATCACGTATGTCTTGCTGAAGTTGTCAGTTGATGACAAGATATCAGATAGATGGATTCTTGTAAGAGAGTGTTGGAAAGTGGCAATGTTGATGCTTAATGGCTCTTTCCACTTCTTACCCAATAGCTCATCTGAAGAATCTGTCTCAACTGCCATTACAAGTTTCCCATTCCTTTCCTCATCAAGATGTTTTGTTTCCAGGTTCAATTTCTTTCCAACCAGCAAACAAATGAGACCAAGAAGAATGATGACCAAAGTTGCACTGATCAATACTCCAGAAACAGACTTTGACAGACCATGACCGCGTGCTTGTAAAGAAAATACTGGAGCATTTGTAATAGGCAAGGCTTCAGCAGGTGATGCACTATTCTTGGTACATGTTTCAGGAACAAACCCGGAAAACCTGTTGCCTGAGAAATTAATAAAGGAGAGACCGGATTCGCAGATACTGGGTGGCACAGACCCTTCAAACTTGTTACCAGACAAATCAAGGTAAGTCAAGAAGGCAAGTTTTGATAAAGTGGAAGGCAAATTTGCAGACAAAACATTATCATGAAGGTCAAGAATGGAAAGGGTAGCTAGATTTGAGAGTGAGTTGCATAATGGACCTGATATTCTGTTACTACTAGCATTTAGAACCAAAAGGGAGCTGAGGGTTGTTCCGATATCACAAGGAAACAGTCCAGAAAGGGAGTTGGCACTAACATCTACATAGGCTAGGCTCTTCATACTGAACAAGAAATGAGGCAAAACGCCATTAAACTGATTCCATGACAAATCTAATTTGTTTAAGCTAGGCATCATGGATGCCATGTCAAAAGGAATAGAGCCGGTTAGTTCATTATGGGATAGAACTAATCCTTGGAGGTTTCTAAGTGACAAAAATTTAGGAAAGAGTTCACCTGACAGATAGTTAAAAGACAAATCAATGGAGGTCAGGTTTGATAGAGCCGAAATAGAAGGAATATTGCCACTCAAATTGTTCCTTTGCAACTTCAGCTGAGTTATCACAATGCACTGACCAATTGTCGACGGGATTGGACCAGTAAACTCATTATCAGACAAATCGAGCATCCCATAGTGTTGAACGAACTCTGAATCAGGCAAGGGCACCTTTTGAAATCCAGAGCATATCTCCTCTGGGATTAGACCAGACAAGTGATTCTGTGCTAATACCAAGTTGTCCAACAGTTCCAGCTTGGATATAGACTTTGGGATTGGTCCTGTTAGCTTGTTAGCACCTAAGTCCAGTGAAACCATTCTCGTACAATTGAACAGCCCCAAAGGAATCTCTCCAGTCAGCATGTTACCATGCAGAGATAAATTGGTTAAATTCCTCAACTCTCCAATTGAAGCCGGAATGCGCCCCTTGAGAAAATTGTTATCAAGTTGCAGCCTCTGAATGCTCAAAAGTTTGCCAATTGATTCAGGTAATTCTCCCCTAAGTTCATTATCAGCAAGAGACACCTCCAGGAGAGTTGTTGATTCGCACAATTCATCAGGGATCATTCCAGAAAACTTGTTCTTTGATAATTCAAGTGTGATCAGCTGAATCTTCCCAAGATAACCAGGTATTTCTCCAGATAGATTGTTTCCAGATAGGACGAGATCCGTCAAATTGAAGCAGTTTCTAAATGTGGACTCAATAGTACCGGTGAAGTTGTTATTAGAAAGCAAGAGTCTTCTTAAAGACTTTGTGTCACAAAGTTGAGGAGATAACTCACCCGAAAGCATGTTGGAGCTCGCATCAAATACAGAAAGACGCTGAAAATCAAATGGTGGTAGGGATCCGGTAAAGAGATTCTTAAACAAAACTATGGACACTGCTTGTCCCCAGTTTGAAATCCATGAAGGAAGTGAGCCTGACAATTGGTTAGAGTTGAGCATAAGAGATTGAATTGATTCCAATCCTGCAAGACCGTCTGGCAATGGCCCGGAGAGTGAATTAAATGACAAGTCTAGTACTTGGAGGCTCTTGCAACTTCCCAATTCCCCGGGAATGCTTCCACTCAATCCTGCATTAGAGGCGATAAAGAACATCAAGTTTGTAAGTCGGCCAAATTCTGCAGGCACTTCTCCTTCAAACATATTCTGTGCTATGTTTAATGATGTCAAATTCAGTAGCATAGAAATTTCCACTGGGATGGTTCCTGAAAATCTGCAGCTCTGGAGATTAAGCACCTCGAGTTCAATTAAATTGCCTAGTGTTGACGGTAATGCTCCGTTCAGGTTGTTGTTAGCCAAGATCAATGAATGCAGGTGCACCAGATTGCCAATTTCAGCTGGTATAGGTCCAGAGAATGAATTCCACGAAAGATCAATGATATGCATCCTTATCAACTTTCCAACCGCTAGTATGGAGCCTGAGAATCTATTTTCACTAGCATCCAAGGCTGATAGCTGTGATAGATTCCCTATACTGAAAGGCAGATTTCCGGAGAAGTCGTTATCACCCAGATCAAGAGACTCCAACTTCGAAAGACTTCCAATCTCTACCGGAAGACTGCCAGAGAACGAATTCCCATGAACGGATAGCTCTACAAGCTCGCCCAGATGACCAATGCTTGGAGGGAGGCTTCCCGAAAAGTCGTTATCATCAAGCACGAGCCTTTGGAGCTTCTGTAGACCAGCAACTGCAACAGGAAGGGTTCCATTGAGACTATTGTCACTCAAGTCCAAGATCTCGAGACTAGTTAGGCTCCACAAGCTCGTGGGGAGCTGACCAGTGAGTGCACAGTGACTGAGATTAAGATACCTCAAATTCTTTAACTCTCCAATTCTGATTGGAAATGGAAGGCTCAAAGGTGAATCATTGCATGACAAATCAACTTCATGAACAGTGTGGCCTTCACAAGTTATACCAGTCCAGTTGCATGGTGAAATGTTGGAATCAAACCAACTAGGAATTGTATCTCTTTGTTCGACAAGGGAGCTTCTAAGTTCATAGAGAGACTGGACATCATGAGGATTTACTGCAATGCAGAGTGTTGCCCATAGAAGACAAAGAACACCACCAAGAACAAAGCTTGAAGGTTTTGGCATCTTGAGTTAAGTCTCAATACCTCAGAACTTGAACTCCAGTATACATCAAGCAAACTCTGCATTAAAAAAGGTAAACTTCAATGTTCTTTAAGTCGGTAAATAATTGCCTAAATATGGCTGTAGCTATAAATTAAGAAAGCAAACATGCCAAAGACATACAAATAATGTAAGAAAAAATTGTATAGTTTACACAGCAACCTCCCTTCAGTAAGGAAGTCACTTCAAAATCTATAACATTTAAAACCATAACCATGGTTCAAATTTCGAAGGGTAGCTCGGACACTTCAATACCAAAACTAGTGTTAGTTATACTTGGAAATTAATAGCAACTCATACATGTATTTAATATATCTCAGATAACTAACTAGAATTGTAACGCTTGACACTAACCATACAGACAAAACATAAGGCATCAATGAAGGGCAGTACTTTCCAATTATAAAACCATGAAAATAGTGACAAAAATTCTACAGAAACCCCTTACAAGTCATTAAATGCATACAGCTAAGAAAAACTCATCATCAAAGAGGTATGGTTGGCCCGTCTCAAAGTTGACCCTAAAGTTTGATATGAAGGTGGTCCACAGTGGACCACCCAAAATCCATTAACAACCTACCCCAAAACAAAAGAAATACAGTTTTTTAGGGTTTGAGTTTCACTCCTATGAAATGAGGGAGAGAAGGGCTAAAATGGACCTTTGGGTTATCCAATGCAGCTGGACAAGACACCAAAAGCTTGAGTAAATGCAAAAATTGAATAAACCTGTACACAAGTAAAGCATAATAGTAGTCAATTCTCTATCATAAAGCTCAAACACGCAAAGATCATTGGTAATTGGAGAAAAATGCTTTGCAACTCACACAAAAACAACTCATGCTAGTCTACTAACCAAATACCTTAACCACCCAAAGGGCAATATGTGGAAGAAGAAGAAGAAGAAGAAGAAGACTCAAAACGTCAACAATGGATGAAAAGTAAACAAACTACATAATAGTTGCTAGCTTTTCACACTGAAATCATGAAACTAATTTGGCAACACATGAACACCGTTGCCCACTCGGAAAGTTTCACTTTTCAACAGTAAAATACCCCACTTTAATCCCCAAAAGGAAAGGAAATGAAATAGTTTAATCAACTTCACGAGAATCCCTCTTCTCAACCAAACAAAAAAGGGAAATTTTGATTAAAAATGATTAATGAGCATGAATGTGAAGCATACTAACCTCTTAACAAAAACCCGGATCCTTTTCAACTTGTTCGTTGTTCATAAACCCTTTAAACACCCATTAACGAACACCCAGATGAGTTATTGCACTTCCATGGAAGAACAAGTTATCTGGGTAAACGGAGAAATGATGCTCATTTTGATTCGAATGCGATTTTGGACCTGATATTGAAGATATGAGCAGGTAGAAGAAAGGGAAATCGATACGATATGATCGTCGTCGTTTTGCTCACAGGAGATGGCGTGGATTGCGTGAGGCCAAATCGTTCAGTAACAGTGTACGACTGCTCTCATAGCTGAACGGATTTGCTGGGTGATTACTAAAATACCCTTGCGAGAAAACAACAAAAAGATTCTCTGCAATCCCAAAACTTTGCAAAGCAAAGGACAGAGGTGGAAGAGAAAGAAATGGGGAAGTGTGTGTGGGGGGCCCTTTTTGACCCTTGGTTCTATGGGGAAGAGTTTGAAAGAATTCAGAACGATTTACATTTTTATTCGTTACAAAAAATGTCGATAGCTGTTAAACTTATATTATGTGTCTTTTTTCTATATTCGTTCAAAATTGATTCATTATGTTGTTGGCATACTTTTTTTTTTTTTTACTTATTTTGTGTAAACTTATATATATTTTCGTAGCAGGCGCAACGTGAATTAATACGAGAAATGTTAGTCGTTATACATGATAAATCAAATTAAGAGAAGATTAAAGAAATACAATATAACAAATCATCCTCTTGACAAATAATTTACATGTAATGATGATAAAATTAAACACCATATTGTATGTAACCATACATAGTTTCTTTCCTTGAGTATGTTCTTTGTTAAGATACAAGATAATTTTGAGAGCTCCTAAATAGGTCTTTGACACGCCGTCGTTGCTGCTGATATTGATGAATTGAAGCAAATACTATATTGCGCAATATGGATAATCGCCCGAAAAATCAAAAACTAGAAAACATTAATACAAGAGTGAAAGGGTTATATTTCTGAGGGAAGAGTCAACGAACATACATTGGAACACATAACAAATAACAAAAAAAAAAAACAATCTACAAGTACACAAGCTCATAAACAACATTAATTCCACAAAGATGGTTGATGAGTGTCAAATGTAACACTTTTTACACTTTATTTTCATGCATATCATATCCTCTTTTTCATCCCATATATGCTTTTTTTTATATGAAAATTATCCACTTTTTGTATTTTGATATCTACGTTGACTTTTATGTGTTTTAGATATTTAAGGCATCAAAAGTGTCAAGATTGCATCACCGCTGAAGTTAGAGCAAAAGAAAATATTCATATGACTAAGGAACTACAACACGAAGTGCGCAAGATTAGCCTTGAAGAGAAAGATTCGAGATTATAAGCAACAACTAGTGAAACGCCCACCAAGCGGCCATAGTTACACTACCGTTTGGTTGGACGTTTGAATGTAGAATTTGATGACAAGGATCATGCTAAAGCCCATACCAAACATCCTTGTCAAAGGAGCTCAACGCCCACCAAACGGTGGTCATACGGCCGTATGATGGTCGTAGGCCTACTGTTTGGCTAGCCATTTCGGCGCCGCAACGAAGAACTTCCAATTCTACGATTTTATTTTTGCAAAGTGTATATTTTGTGTAAACCCTAGACTCCAATTTCTCCCCTAAATAAACACATCCAAACTTAGGGTTATATATGTTGATTCCTCCTAAATTCAGTAGTTTTCTATTTCCTCTTTATGCTAACCGTCAGATATTGTTAGTTCTGCTTGAAGGTTGTCTTGAAGGAACCAAACTCTTGTAATAAGTTTTGTCCTCTTGATTTAATATATGATCTTTGATTTATATTCCATCATGATTGGCTAAACTCCCTCCATGAACTAAGGATTGAATGATCCTTATAATATTTTAATATATTGTTTGCATATATCTTTATGAATGGAGGTTTTGATAATGTTTCTTTTAAAACGCTTTAACCCTACTTTTTGAAAACCTTCGAAAGAAGTGGTGTTTTTATTGGTTTAGATAAAACAAGTGAAAATCCAAAAGCGAAGTTTGTTTTGTTAGATTTATTGAAAATAACTTAGGTTTGAGAGTACTAGTTTTTCAAAGCTTCGAGGATTTCTATTCATTGTAGAAAGTTCCGGTCTTTGAACCTTTTTAAACTGAAGGGACACAAGCGAAGGTTTTTTCTTGGTCTTTTTTGGATTTCTAAATTTTTAATGGGTTTGCCTATACTCACCCAACCGTTGAATTGAGAGCTACGTGAGTTGAAAAACACGGTCTTGATTTGTCTATGCTCAATGCAATTTTAGATGGTTACCTACTTTCTTCATCATCCAATGTTCATGATATATATATATATATATATACGTCGATATGTTAACTCGTTATAGTGGAAATTCATGTTTCCTTAGATCACCTTCCTCCCATTGCTATACATCCTAAATTGCTCTCTTTGTCACCAATTTTTGTTGTACTACTATATCTTTGTTTAAAATAATTAACTATCAATGTTATCCGATTCGGACACAATCCTTGTGAATTCGATATCCAATAATACTAATTTTGATCCCATATCCTTGTGGGGAGGTCTTTGTACTTTGTTAAAACTTCCACAATCAAGTTTTTTGTGCCGTTGTCGGGATTGTAGATAGAACGGTTAATATTAATTTTTGTTTATATTAAGATCTTTTTTGCTTGTTGATTTTTGTTTTGTTTTTGAAGTCTCAAGTTAAATTGCTAAAATGCACAAGACCCGTGTTTCAAGTAAACTTGTCCCTCTAGACAACGAGATTGAACGCACCCTCTACAAATAAAATTTGCCAAGAATGTTGCTAGCTATACAATGGATGAGAGAAAAAAAAATCAACTCATTGTTGCTGATCCGCAAGCTGAGATTGTGAGGCTTAATGTCGTGCTTCTTGTTGAAAGAGCTCGTCACCCTCAAACGTTGGACACTAGGATGAATCCTAGACAAAGATTTCAACATCCGCACACACACAATCAAATTGATCCAAAATGATCAATTCTCAACAGTGCTAAATGAGAATCCGTATCAACACTTGCGGTTGCGGATATTTGAGAATATTATGAATTCCTTGAATTATGAGAACATTACTCCAAATGCTTTGAGAATGCGGGCATTCATTTTCTCTTTGACAAAAAAGGCTGAAAATTGGTTTCAAAACCATCCCCTAAGAACTTTTGCCACGTGGGAAGGACTAACAATAGTTTTCCTAAGCAGCTACTTTCATCCCCACAAAACTATCGAGAGCCAAGAGAAGATATCACGCTTTGATATGGAAGCCGAAGAGAATATACACCCTACATGAGAGAGATTCAACGAATTGCTACATTTATGCCCCCGCTACGAATTTGAAAAAGGAGCATGCTCGATGACTTCTACAGTAGGCTGAATGACACTGCAAGAAATCTAGTGTACACCGCAAATTCCCACGAATTCACCAAAATGAATAAAGTTGAAGCTTGGGATTACATTGCAACTACTGTTGATCATACGAGGAAGTATACCAAGACCCGCACCAAGACATGAGGTGTCTATAATGTCAACGATGATAACAAGATTAGATAGCTATTGGATAACGTTCAGGTCTTGATGAAGCTTGTTGATGGTAACCCTTCTCGCTCAATATCCAATGTGGACATTAATTGAGAATTTTGCAAAGGTGGAGGTTATGAAATAAAAGATTGTTTCAGTTTCAATGAACACATGAACTATTATGAAGCTTTGGAACAAGTCAACTATATGGAGAATCATAGGGAGTATCAACGGGATAATGTCTACACTAGACCTCCTTTTCCTCATAAGAATTTCTCATAGTTTGCAAGGAGAAATTTCCCACCCCTTGATCTCAACCTTGATCAAGTTCCCGTCAATGGACAAGTTGCTCCCACCGTTGAGCAAGCTTCTCCCATCCCTACTACGCAAGAAAAAATTATTGGAGAGGCTCGTTAATGTACAACAAGCCCTCACATGATCCATCTATGCCGTTAGAAATTCAATCACGAGCATAGAAGGCAAATTCAGTCGCTTGGAGACGGTTGTTGATGTTCTAGGGAAAGGGCATAAGATGTTGAAGACTTTGGTTGTTGATCGTGGAAGTTTTACCGAAGTACAACGACTTCCCCGCAAGAATACGAGATCAGGTGTGGTATAATTGGGTATCAAATTGACATGGATTGTGTCTGAATTGATTAACATTAACAGTAAATTATTTTAAGCATAAAAAAAGCATAAACAAGCAATGGTGACAAACAAAACAAATTTGTATGTATAGAAATGGGAGGGAGATTGATCTAAGGAAACATGAATCCCACTATAATGAGTTAACATATTGATGCATATATATTTCATGAACATTGGATAATAAAGAAAGTAGCTAACATCTAAAATGGTCTTGAGCATAGACAAACCAAGACCGTGCTTTTCAATTCAGACATCTCTCAATCCAGCGGTTTGGGAGTATAGGAAAACCCGTTAAAAACTTATAAATCCATAAAAGATCTAGAAAAACCTTCGCTTGTGGCCCTTCAGTTTAAAGATGTTCAAAGACCGGAACTTTCTACGATGATTAGGAATCCTCGGAGTTTTGATAAACTAGTACTCTCAAAACCAAGTTATTTTCAATGAATTTAATAAAATAAATTTCGCTTTTGGCCCTCATTTGTTTTATCTAAACCAATAAAAAACTAGTACTCTCAAACCTAAGTTATTTTTTTCCCTTTTCACTCGTTTGCTTTTTAATTTTTTATTTTTTAGATGACGACTGTTGGTTATGTCTTATATAGCATGTCTAAGATTCTAATGATACACAATGTGGATTTCACGAAGCCTCCACATCACTCCACCTTTGGACCACCCTTTGTCCTTTCCATCATATGTATTGCTTTGTGAGTACCTTCTTTTCTTTACTTTTTTTTTCACATCGAGGACGATGTGTAGTTTAAGTATAGGGTGCTTTACTCACATTCACATATCATGTTTCCCTTTCATGTCACACATTACATATTTTGCATTTTTTTTTTGCGTTTTATTGAGTCTTTTCCCTTTCCGCACGCACCCACAAATACATTACCACAAAAATATTGCATTTAACGTAGATTGGTCGACTGACATCATCATTACTTTTAGAATTGGAATATTTCATGCTATTATTCTTGATTTGTCAACGATGCTTGGGATTTCTACATCTTGCTATTGTTTATGTACATGCGTTTTTAAATGATCATTGATGATTAGTTTGTCCAAACATAACCCTTGTGAGCGCTCTAGCCTTTGAACATGTATTTTCATATGTTGTTTTTTCTTATCATACGAGTGATCTCTAGTATGTTTAGTTCTTATAGAAATTATGATTGATTCTCATTCAAAATTACACGTTCATTTGATTCTATTTGCGTTGATATTTAAATAATTGAGGTCCTCTTTGATATATGTTATATTTTCCACCTTTATATATGTTTTCCTTCTTTTAGCCCCTTATTGCCTTTTATTATCTCTTCTTCGGTTCCCCTAAAAAAAAGTCTCACGGTCATGTTTAGCATCATTTGATCTTATTCGGTGTTGTAGATGGAAGAAGAGAACGAAGAAATCAAGAATGAGGTACCCATTGAAGTGTGATAGAGAATTGAAGAAGTTAACGCCCGAGTTTGGATACATATTGTCATTATTGAAGACATTTCCATATATGGTGGAGAGAATAAAAAGTTCCCGCCAAAATTACTGCAACAAATAAATAGTAAATCGGTTCTAAAGTGAAGCAACAAACGTATAGCTGAAAGAGAAACCAAGCACTACAAAGTTCAAAGTGTTATGATTCATGAAGAAGTATATTTTATGAAGAAAAGTGCGAAATGGCCATGCCTTGAAGGAAGTTTCGAGTTACAAAGTTTCGATGTCCCGGATACAATTTGCCATTTTGACATACTCTTTTGGCCTACCATCATCATTTTTTCATGTCTCATATCCCTAGTATACCTTTAAAAAAGACCTCATGATATTTATCTTGCATATTAGTTGTATTTGACAGGTGGTGGAGTTATATAACGTCTTGACAAGCCTATGGTAAGATCTATTCATAACTGTTGAGTTTGAGAGTTCACCCCCAAACACATCTTGTGAGATTGAGAGCAAACACATTATCCTTGAGCGGTTTGGATGACTATGATTCTTTATTCATTTCTCTTACTGTGATTGATGTCATGATGACATTGTTTGAGTTGTATGTTTTTCTCTTAGCTGAGACATTCATTGGTTCTTACACATAGCTGACATACGACATGATCTTACTCGAGGACGAGCAGGGTTTAAGTATAAGGTATTTTGATGAGTGTCAAATGTAACACTTTTACACCTTGTTTTTATGCATATCATACCTTCTTTTTCATTCCATATATGCCGTTTTATATGAAAATCATCAACTTTTTGTATTTCGGTATCTACCTTGGCTTTTATGTCTTTCAGGCATCAAAAGTGTCAAGATTGCATCATACATATCTTCCTGAAGTCAGAGCAAAAGAGAAGATCCATATGCCTAAGGAACTACAATATGAAGTCCGCAAGACTAGCCTTGAAGAGAAATATTCGATATTAGAAGCAACGAAGTTTGAAAAGCCCACCAAACTGTCAGTGTACAACCGTAGGGTGGACGTTACACTACCGTTTGGCTGACCGTTTGGAATGAGACTTCGAATACAAGGCCCATGTTAAAGCCCAGACCAAACGGTGGCCATGTATCCGCATGGTGGCTGTATGCACAAGCACGGATTTAGGGGTGGACTCGAGGTTTGCTACAACCCACCCAATTTTAATTGAAATAATGAAGACCTGTACAGAAAAACGTTATGTTTTCTTCTTTTTTTTATTTTTTTAATTTTATTTTAAAAGAACTTATGATCCGGGTTTAAATTACATGTTTTATGAAATATTTTGTTTTATTTGTCTCAACTCTCACTCACTAGTGTAAAAGCTTCTCTTTTTTTTTCTTCTTCTTCTTATGTTTTCTACTTGAAAGAAATTTATTGAATAACTCATACAAAATTAATATTTTGTCAAAAATATGTTATAATTTATGACAAAAATAAAATTATTTCAATTTAGATTATGTAAAACTAATTTTATCCTTTATATAACTCTCTAAAAATATCATAATAATCAATATATGTGTGTGCGAGAGTTTATTTGATATCTAAGTAACATATTATTCTATAGATAATTTTAACATATTAACAAATTTAATACGATTTTTTAACTCTAAATATACAACAATAAATAGGAAGGAAAAATTTTTTAAATTATATACACCTTGACCTAGCCTAGCCAAAATTTTGATCCTGGATCCGTCCTTGTGTATGCATGCAGTTTGGCTGACCGTTTCGGCGCCGCAACGAAGAACTTCAAAGTCTCCGATTTTGAAGTTCCAGCTCATACCAAACGACTCAAATTTTGCCATCCCGAAGAATCTCTTAAAAAAATAATCTAAATGAGTCTCTAACAATACATTACCAAAAGGGCCTTATTCAATATGAGTTTCTGCATCACTTTGGATTGAAATATTGGTCAACAAATGATTATGAATAAGCTGTAGTTAGAATGGCAACATATATGACTTATTCAATCTGAGTTTCTACATCACTTTGGATTGAAATATTGGCAACAAATGTTCATGAATAAGCTACAATTGGAAGGGCAACAAATGTTCATGATCGGAAGTGATGATTCGACGGGAGATGGTGTGGTGTTTGAACCCGCCGGAGTTGGGAACAAATGAGTGATGTCCGGTGAGAGAGAAGGTGGCTCCGCTAGTGACGGGGAAGAGGAAGGTGGTGTGGGAATGGAAGAACCACCAGAGAAGTTGATATGTGGTGAAGGCTGTGTTGATGAGAGATCGAAGAAGAAAGGGTATGTGTGTAATTGTAAACAATTTATCCCCAAGAATCTCCAAGGAGCTTGGTTGGGGTAGATTGTTTTTATGGAATTCTTTAGCTAAAAAAATCTCGTAAATGAATATAATCCCCAAAGCTCCACCTTATAGCAAACAACGTTAATTTTGCCATTTCTAAGAAACCCGCAAAAAAAATCTAAATGAATCTCCAAGAATACAATACCAAACAAGCCCTTAGGGCCTGTTTGGTATTAGATTCATAGGGATTCATTTAGATTCATTTTAGGTGTATTCTTCGGGTTACAATTTTTATGCATGTTTGGTATCGGTTTTAGTTTTTGTATTGTATTCTTTTTCGGTATTCTTTTGGCAAAAGAAACCCGAAAAAAGAAGCTTGTGGAGCCAAGCTTCTTCGAGATTCTATGGGATAGATTATTTGTTTTACCTCTCATACCCTTCACTCTCTTCTATCTTCTATCGTTTACCCATTAACGATTCCAGTCGGTCGAATACCTCCTTCATCGTTCCTCCAGTCGTCTCGTTCTCGAAAGTGCTTCACCCTTCAGTTCTTTCCTCTCGTTTCTCCTACAAGTCTCTCTCATTCCTCATGTTCTCTTCTCGCTTGCTTTCTCAGATCGGAGTTTGCTGTTTTGTTGCTTTTCTTCATTTTTCAATTCGGTTTTTGTGCAGATTATAGAGAATATCGAGAATTGCAATTCGAGGTTGATTTGTGTGGAGAAAAGATTCAATGTTAGGGATTGAGGAATTTGGTAGGGTGAATGAAATCCAACGGGAAGGGAATATGAAATCAAATGCGTCTGATTCCATGGCTCTGTGGAAAATGGAGATTGACTGGGATTAAATCCACCGTTCAATGGTCTACAGCAGCAACTCGGAAGAGAGAAACGAAAGAGAAGAAGAACGAAGGAGGAGAAGAACGAAGGAGAAGAAGAACGAAGAACGAAAAAAGATAGAGAGAATGGCCTTACCTCAACTCGGCAATGGTCTCCAGTAGAACCCGATAGGCAAGAAGAAGAACGAAGGAGAAACGAAAGACAGAGAAACGAAGGAGAAGGGAAGAACGATAGAATTTTAGGGCTGCTCATCAATTAAATTTGAGGGGCATTTTGGTCAATTAAACATGAATAAACTATATCAATAATCTTATACCAAACACATAAATTTTACGTAAAAAACAATCAATAAGAATACCCATCTACGACAATCCCCAAGAATCTCAACAATCTCCATCTCGAAGAATCTAAAAAAAGAAACCCCATCTAATACCAAACAGGCCCTTAATCTTAGCCTTTCACGAGATTCTTAACAACATTAAGAAAATAACGAATAATTTAATTTAAAAAATTATAATATATGGTTACGAAGGTTAAACAATCAAAACTTGTGAACACTACATTTATTTACATAAAAAAAAACGGTTACTAAGTAAAAATATAAAATCTCACGATACAAGGTGGTTTCGACAATATTACAATTTTAAGATTATTTTTTGAAAAAAGTAATATCTTCATGATGATTTTATGTAAATTTTTTCGAAAAGTACTCGGTTTCATATAAAATTTGAATAACAATAAATATATCCAATTAACCACGTATATTTTTTAATTGACTCCAAAAATTATTATTTTGCTAATTTATGAGGACTGAAACCGTAGCAAATTGATAGTAGACAAAATTGATAAGATATATCATATCACGTATATTATTAGTAGGCCACTAAATTAGAAAACTGACGGCTCCCAAAGTACAAACCCTAGCTCTCCTCTTCGTCATTCTCCTCGGTGACTAGCCAACAAAAACTTCCGATCCAAATCCTAAATCAATGGCGAAGAAGCGAAAACTCACTCCTAAATCTGGCGAAACTCAGAAACAGAAGCAGCAGAAGCAAGAGCAAGAACAACAGAAGCAGCAGATTGCTGAACAAGTAGCTACTGCAGAACAGTTGAAGGAGGAGGTTGAGGAGGTCGAGGAGGATGAAGAAGAGGCTGAATTCGAAGAAGTAGCCGAAGGAGAAGAGGTTGAGGAAGAGGAGGAAGAAGGAGACGATGAAGAAGAGGAGGATGAAGAAGACGAGGACGAGGAAGCCGCTAAGAATGAAAACACTGTCGATGACGATGGTGAGCCGATCCACAAGCTTTTAGAACCGTTTACGAAAGAGAAGCTTATTATTATGATATGCGAGGCCGCTGAGAAGCATCCGCAGGTGGCGGTTCGTGTTAGGAAGATCGCTGATGAGGATCCTGTTCATCGGAAGATCTTCGTCCATGGACTTGGATGGGAAACCACGACGGATACTCTTCGAAGTGCGTTCGAGCAGTATGGTGAGATCGAGGACTGTAAGGCGGTGACCGATAAGGTATCTGGTAAATCAAAGGGTTATGGATTTATCCTTTTCAAATCTAGGAGCGGGGCTTATAAGTCTCTTAAAGAGCCCCAGAAGAAGATCGGTAGCCGGATGACGGCGTGCCAGCTAGCCGCTGTTGGTCCCGTCGCTGGTGGTTCTGGCACCTCGAGCGGATTCAGTCAGCCCGCGGCTTCTTCTCAGCCACCAGCCTCTGAGTATACTCAGAGGAAGATCTATGTAAGTAACGTTGGGGCTGATTTGGATCCTCAAAAACTGTACAATTTCTTCGCCAAGTATGGTGAGATTGAGGAAGGTCCTTTAGGGTTAGACAAGCAGACTGGAAAACCAAAAGGTTTCTGTTTGTTTGTATACAAGAGTGTGGAGAGTGCTAGGAAGGCTTTGGAGGAGCCTCATAAGACATTTGAAGGGAATGTCTTGAATTGCCAGAAGGCTATTGATGGTCCTAAATATGGGAAGCCACATCAGAATCAACATCAGCATCAGCAGCAGAGAAACACACACTATGGGAGGAATGATAACCAGAACTATGGGGGTTCTAGTGGTGTAGCTGGTGGACAAATGATGGGGCAATCAGTTTCTGCAATTCCGTTCAATCAGGGGGCAGCTGCACCTACAGCTGCATTGAATCCTGCTCTTGGACAAGCTTTAACTGCTCTGTTGGCTTCTCAGGGGGGTTTGGGACTTCATAACTTATTGGGTTCACTTGGGACAGCTGGTGTTGGGGCAGCGCCTGCGGTTCCCGGGGCTGGTCACGGGATTCAGGGCGGTTACGGGAATCAGTCAGCAGGGAGTAGTATTAACACTGGAGTGCTGGGTGGTTATGGGACTCCAGCTGGACTGCAGAGTGCTTACCAGAATCAGCAACAGGGAGGATCTAGGACACAGCATGGTGCTGGGCACTTGGGTGGCGCGGCACCTTACACTGGCCATTGAGAGTCTTAATGGTATATTTACTAAAACTCTATTGTTGGCAGTTTTGATTAGATTTGTAATCTGTTTATTGCCATCCGTTGCAATGTTGATCATGTTTGATATGCTTTGTGAATCAGTTTTCTTGCTCTATAAGTGATTCATGTTGAGAATGTCTGATATTGCTTTGTTAGTGTTGAAATTTGCAGTAAATATGCTATCAAATTGGTTTTTTCTTGTATCAGGAACTCACCTTTCTTATTGCAGCTTGTAGTTATGGAAGAGTTATATTAATGGTCTTAAGTTATGTTCACTAAGTTTACATTTGCAACGCGGCTGTCATAGAACATTTACTAATTTGGGCAACACTATACCTGACTTTGAAAAGTACTTTTGACGATTTTGTAAGGGAACTTTTCTTAAGAACGTTCAAAGGATTGGTTCATTGAGGTAATATATAGATGCAACATTCTGAATCCTTAAAGATGTGAATGTGGCGTTATTTGATTTTTTAACTGTAACATTTTCAATTCATTTGCTCATTGTTGCATAGGCAGACGATGTGTTGAAAATAGTTTTCCAATTAAGTACTTAGTACTAAAGCAATATTTTTCTAATGGGTCTTATCAGTGTATATTTTGAATTATAATATTTTCTGCCTTGTGTATGTTTGCACAAATTGTTGATATAAAAAGGTAATATACTGGGTGAGCATTTCTTCCAAAGTATTTGCTGATTTACAGTTTTTCGGTGGATGGTGCCGACGAAGAAAGGCGTCAATCAAGCAGTTTCTCCTTAACTGATATTTTGGTTGTTGAACCTTATGATTTTCTCAAGTAATCTTTGTGGTCTATTCATTGATTTTGCAGATCCGAATAGGTGCATCAGTATTTTAGTACTGGCCTGGTGAATCTTCTGAAGTTTCTGGAGCTATGCAAACGAGATCTTTATGACTTTCAATGTTTGGTTACTAGAACACTTTCCGTATTTTTAACAACTAAATGTCATTGCTTTTTCTTTAATTTCCTTTTCATCATCCTTTTAAATTATTGTAATATTTTGAAGGATTTTGAAATTCTGGTAGTATGTCTTTCTTTCATTGCTATTGAACATGTTAGTTTTAAAAAAATGGCTCTGGATATTTCACTACCAGGTGATCTTGTACCTTTCAATCCGGTGATCTTTTCCTTTTACAGTATCTTCAAAGAAAATGTGAATGTTTAATTGCTATGATCTAGTCTGAAAACCTTAAGCTTATAGTTTCCCTGTGGCTTTGCTGATTAACCCTCCGTTAAATTTCCATGTTGATTTGCTTTATTTCTGTTCATCTTGAATGATAGCTTATAGTTGCATTTTCCATTTGTTGAATTAATTTGTTGTTTTGAGTTATCCATCTTTGTCTGTGTTATAGTTCATGTTTGTTTAGGCTTGAGGGGTGCATCAATGGGGAGATCAGGGTCTTTTGACCAAAAACCATGTCTTGTTTTTTGAACCCATTAGAGGGATGAGGGATTTCTGTAAGATTGTTTATTGGGGATGGTATGTTATGTGATCTAAGTTGCAAAATCAGGTGGATAGTTTGTTATTCCGTTTGCCGTTATTCGGAAATTAGGTCATTGTTAAGTTCTTCCAATAAGATAGTACATTGTTAGTAGTTAGTACTTTGAATATGCATGAATGCTGAGTTTCTGATTTGCGTAGACTTAAGAGTGCATTTGGATTACCACCCAGAATACATTATAGTGTATTACATTTCATCATATTCATAGAGCTTGTACATGTATTAAGTATACACTAACATAATGTATCACACGGTAAAGTGTTTCTGTGATATAGAACTTGAATGCATACTATATCAGCTCCGAGCCCTTATTTATTACGATTTTCTTAGTCGTTGAGTTTCGTGGATGGTTGTTGATTAGCCTTATCAGATACGGTCAGTGATTGCTTATATGAACGGTACAATTACCTTCGGGAGTATCAGGTAAGCTGAGTTTCGAGTTACCACTTGGGTTTGCTTGTCTATAGGCATCGATTGACTGCATTTCGAATGCTCTGAATGAGCCCATAAGTCCATGGCGGGTGCTTCATATATCGTTGATCATGTGAAACTTTGTATTAGACCTTAATGGATATAAAGATTCTAAACCAATATAGAATCTAGTGAATGGCTTGTAAAATTATGACAGAAATATGTTAATGTAAACCCTTGGCCTTATGAATGCTTGGGTGCATTGATTATTTGGGCGTTATAATCCTCCAAAATAGTCTCTCAAGTCTCGCAGCAGTATATTTTCTTTGTTCATTGAATATATTTCCGCAATATTAAAAAAAGGTATAAAAACAACACATCAATACATAAAATGTAAAATCATGTGAAATATCAGTTGCAAAGGCATCATACTTATCTAACTTTCCATCCCCGGAACCACGATTTCTTGTCTCTTTATAATTAGGTGCTGTTCTAGTGGATCATTCGGGAACTATTGTCATGCTGGCCACAAAGTTCATGGACATTACGTATACACCAGATGTTGCAGAGGCTTTGGCATTCCTTTTTAGCCTCAAAAAAGTATGACGGGCATAGCCACAAGTAATATCATCCTTGAGTCCCATTCTTCATCTCTGATAATGAACCTGCTCTCAAGACAACAAGACTGCTCATACATGGATCTCTTATGTATACCGTACATTTTGCATCAAACCACAAAAAATGATTCTATAAAATTTCATGAATAAGGATATGTATATGTACTAAATTTATTTCCGTTTTCGGAGTTGGAACCAAACGGGCCCTGATTGTATCTAGCTTGAGTCCTTGACTCCATCCCCCAAACCATCATTGATTTGGCGGATATGGACCTACTATTATATATATGTACCAATGAGATAATCATCGAGATGGAGTTGCGAGAAGACCAAATGATTGTTGAAAAGAAACAATGCAAAGTTGCAAACAACATGCTAACTTTGCTTGGAAATTTGGTATAACCATTCTGTACCAATTTTTTAACAAACACATTTTTTAAATTAAGATAGATCCATTTGTAAATTTTTTAATTCAAAGAAACTACTTATAAAATTTGTTAGAAAAAATTATGAAATCAAAATTCTTAACTTGTACCCAAGGATATCGATTCGAAAACTGTACTTACAAATGCGACAGGCAAAAATGAAGCTACGAGAGAGATGAGATAAGATGCAACAATGATATCTCCTGAATCCTGATGATGGTGTCTAATTTAATTACTCTGTAAACTAAAAAAACAGTTACAAAAATATCACAAAACATAGATAAATTGAAAATGTATCGCATGATTCATGCTTGTAAAAAGGTATTATAAGATCCAAATGCCATTTGAAGACGGACTAGCATCTTCACTTTCTATGTCTATATCTAAATTTATTAAGACAAGTCTATTACTTACATGAAAATGTCACAACAAGCTGAGTAACAACAGTCAATAGCTATAAGGTCAGCAGTAATTTCATGGCATGCCATCAAATTGAGCTTTGATAAGCCTTGCTAATTATCTCTTCCAAGTTCCATCAAGCCTTCATCTTCGTTGCAGTTCCGGTCAAATTTCCGATTCTAAATTAAGTCTGAACACCCCCACCACTCCCATACAATTCTTGATCCCATTGATCAAGGAAACCCATGCATTTCTGGTCTGTCGGAATTTGCATTGTCACAGGCGGCGGCGGTACTGCTGTCGCTGTTGATGATGAGCCCTCGAGCTTTTGTCTCTTGTGAGCGGGTGAAGGAGGGTTTACCAGGCAGTCTACTGTTGGAAGAGACTCGGTATTTGTAGATGGCTTATTTGTCTCATCAGCTAATTGCAAGGTTTCTGAAGTCTTTAACGCGCTCCCTAGTTTCTGCTGCTCCTCTATGATTTTCTCTAGATACCGTCCCTGAGCTTCAATCCTCATTTGCAATTGCCTTTGTACCTATTAACCACGAAATCCGAAAATCACCGCCTAGTTAGGTTGAGAGAACAATATAACAAATTTGTACCGAGAATCCATAAACTCCAGAAAAGTTAACTTATGAGCCGGTCTAGCTAACCACCGTGCGAAATATTTGTCATTCTAGCACTTTTGCAACCTTTTAAAGGAGACTATCAAGTTCTGTGCACTATTATACCCCCATTTATTACTCAAGGGTTTTACTTTCTCGAAAACCAGTACCAACAATCTACTAAAAACTACTATGGCCAAATGTGTAAACTAGGGGCAAAAAATAGCTACAATGACAAATATTTTTAAACCAAAATTCAAGGCTAAAATGACAGAATTTCGTAGTGATATTTTGGAGAAATTCAAAGACTAACATTTTACAAGTAAAAATAAGAACAAACCTCAAGTTGTTCAGTAAGACGTTTCTGGACCTCCATCTGAATCCTAAGTGTGTCATTTACTTGCATTCCCCTGACACAAATATGGAAAGAAGTTGAAGCCACTTCAAATTGAATTTCCGTCACCTAGAACTAGAAACTACTTAACGATACTCATTACACAAATCCACTACAGGATCAGTTAGGGACTCACTTGGGAGAATCCATGTGAGAGCTACCATCAGCAGACTCTTTCTTCTCATCTTTGGAAGCTGAAACGTAAGACCCATGTTAGCTATTGACATCAGAAAAGCAGATCAACAAAGACTACATCCTAAACATGACACAAGGAGTACCTTTACCATCTGATGGAGACTCAGGCAGATATTTGGCTAGCCGGTATTTCTGCACAAAAGAAACATAGCCATTTTAGTCATGGAGTGCAAATCAGATGCAATAATAAACTGAAAGATGATAGCTAGAGGTGTAAAATAACTTTTGCAGCTAGATGTTGAAATCAGACATCCTTTGCAAACCAACCTGTAAATGGCTTTTAACATGATATATGGTCAGACCAGCTACGTTCATCACCTTTTGGACCCCTTTTGGTGTAGCCCCTTGAAAGTAAATTTTTTAACCAGTTATCAGCATTGTAAACAGTATAACCCAATCACCAAGAGAATATAAAGCTCACAGAAAGTTAGAAGCTAGGTCCATTACATACTAAATTGTGCTAAACTGAAATAAATTCTTATGCTTAATCACCAAGCTGTGTTGTTAGTGTCAAGTAAAAAGCATAACTCTTGTAGCAAAGCATGGGAAATATGACTTCAAAGCTGCAGATACATAATACAGAAGACCAACTGCCATTTTTTGGAGCTTGAAAAACATGAAATTATTAATCATTAGTGAGTCACAAAGAATCACAATAGCAATAATTATTTGTTAATTGCTCAAGAATAGAAGGGTGGACATGATCTAAAATGTGTAACAATCCACACTTATTATAGAATAATTTGAATTCGCCTTATAAACTTCTAAACACTGGCATCATTCTAAACTCAAGCAGAAATTAATGTCATAAATGTTGAACATCCAACAGTATAAACACACAATGAAAGTGACATCATTCCTTTTTCAAACCCCCTTATTCTTGTGGGAACCAAGCACTCACCTCATGATGGATTGAACTTTTTAGGGTTTGCAACTACTAATCAAGATTATCCTCATTGAGCTCAATGGCTACTATCACCATTGATTAGTAATTAATGTCTTTGTTTTCAATCTTAATTTCTAGCCCATGCCCAGTTGATTGCGTAAATAATTATAAATATACAAAATATACAACCCATATCCAAGCCGACCACATACAGAAAATGCCGACAATATCCTCTTCACACATAAAGTGTGTTCTTTTCCCTGGTTAGTTAAACATACATAGCATATCCTTGGGAAATAAAGATCCGTCATCATTGAAATTCACAAACTCATTGGAGTTTGTGACCACACCACGCAACATAAATCCCTTTTTTATCAATCTAGACTTATAGAATATAGATAGTTCAAAAAATGAAGAGTTTAAAAGAACTCGGGCATCATTCTCAGGTTTGATGATATTTACTTTACTTAAAGTGTGTATCAGCCCTTATAGGATTGCCCTAGGCTTGGATGAGAGCACTTCCTGAACACAACAAAATGTCCACTTATTTTGAGTTTTGAATTGTTAGAAGAAGCATATTCTCTGCGGTTCTACACTACTCACTATGTTCAGCTGTTCATCTTTTATATAGGGTTGTTATAGGAGCTCAACGAGCCGAGCATTGACATGCTCAAGCTTGATTCTTTTATAAACGAGCCAAGCCTAAAATTTAGACGAGCTTTAAAAAAAAAGTTCGTATTCGGCTCATTTAGAAAGTGACCGAGCTTAATCCGATCTTTTTCTGAACTGAACCCGAGTAGCTCGGCTAATATAACATTCCTATAGTGTTATTTTAGCCAAACGAGCCGAACCTAAATTTTATATGAGCTTTAAATGTGCATGTATTCGAGACCGAGCTGAACCCGAGTAGCTCATCTCATTTAATGGCCCTACGTTTATATAATACAGATTGAAATTAATAATTATTTTTTTAAGAACATTGAACTTAATAACTCGTTATAGTTGGTAGGGAAGTTAATTAACTACGTATACCGACTTAATAACGACTACCATGGCTATATACAAGCCATACACTGATACACCATGCATTTAATGGCGTGAAACCGCTAATGAACGGAACATATACACAAAAAAACATATTTATCCAAGAACGGGTGAAATAAATTCCAGTTACTGTATTGATAGGAGAATAATAGATTCAGAAAAGCTCAATCCAAGATAAAACTACTCACTGTCAGGCCCACCAAGTTGGGTGATGGCATCAACAAAGCGCTGATGCAGCTCTTCCGTCCATCTTAACCGTTGCTTACCACTTCCACCTGCAGGAGTTGGATTTTTCCCACCAGCAACACCAATTGCCTCAGAATTAGGGGCTTGATCATTTCCCGGAACAAAGCTTGTGGTTGAGTTGTTAGCTTGATACATGTCTGTCATACTGCAAATCTCCTAATCCCAAAAAAGAAAGAACAATCAAATCACAGATTTCACACTTATGCATGTTTGACCTAAAATTCAATTAAAAAAATGACATGATCCATCCTAAGAATTTCCTACTCAAAATGGCTAATCTATATCCTTATCAGATTAACATCACCACACAAACAATCACATAAGTGGAACAAGGGACAAGACAAAGGTTACAAAAATTGCAATGTTACTCTTAGCTTAATAGGGACTTGTACCAACTAGTTATAAACTACTAATCCGAAAACAATAAGAGCCATGGAGATGCATTAGGGTTTATGCAAGCTAGTGACTTGTGCCCTAACCCTCTATCTCGTGAATTTCGTCCCAAACCCGGCAATAGTTTCACTTCTTCATTTTTTGCCATTTATGAACTATAGTATGTCCTTCATACACCACCTGAAGTGGAAAGAAAAAGAAAAAAGAAAAGCTTGTTTTTATAGATTAACCATATCACAATTTGAGGGTCATTTAAAATTCTAAATTTCTAAACAAACCTTGTTAATATGGAGCATGCTAATTTGATATTTCAACCCATAAATGGGTATCTGAAAGTCTAAAGAGTTCACAATCTTACAAAACCTCTAAATCAGACAAGTTGATCACAGGTGGAAATGCAAAGACAAAGAAGGCAAATAATACGGAAGAGAGTTGTCACATCGTCAACGCAAACCCAGATCAAAGTTAGCAAAAAGTTTGAACCATCCATAACCAAATTTGCTAACTTTCACCTGTTACGCTATAAATCTCCCTAATTAGAGCAAATTAAACACCGTACCAAGAGAGGAAAAAACAGCTCCACAATCGGACCAACCAAGACCACCGAGCATGAATTGATGCAGAAGTTAAACCCGCTAGCAAAAATCCAAACCCTAACTACCAAACTCTCAACACAAGCCGAGAGAGACGAGCAAAGAACTGGTGAAAGAGCACGCTAAAAAGCAAACAAAAACACAACGAATAACTTGCTCGACAGAGATGATTTTGAACTAAAGAGGAGAGATTACCAAAGAAATCAAGCGAAGAGCGACGGCATTCAACTAGATCGCAGACTGTATTGCTGTTTCCGTGGTTGTGACAGCGGGTTTCCGGGTTGGAATCGCTTAGTTTTCGGGTCTTTCTGATGGATTTTTTGGGGAATCGCCTCTTCTCAATCTCATGGTCATACAGTCTTCTTGTCCATGTGTTTGTTTATAAGAGAAGAAAAAACAATCGGAAAATAATACAGTGGGCGTGGGTCCCATCTCTTTTATTCTTCCACAACATTAAGAGAATAAGGGTGAGGACCAATTAGGTTAATTCACGTTTTCTCTTGATATCGAAAAAATATCCAAAATTAAATACATATTTTCTTTCATTTTCTATAATTTTATTTAATGTCCAAGGAGGGGCAAAGTGAATAATCTTTCGATGAGAATTAGACACTCGACCTCAAAGTTTTAAATATAGTCATTTTTAAATAATATTTTCTCTCTATGATAAAATATATTTAGATATTATAAATCTTTTTTCACTAAAATTTACACACTTTTTAACTTCAAGTGATATTTTCTTTGTACAATAATACATAAATGTATAAATCTTTCAATAAATTTATGTAGGTATGGTTTTATAAAGAAACTAATTTACATGGAAATACATAGATTGTCATTATATCACTTTAATTATGGAGAAGCATATTGAGTTCTAATTCCCTCATTCTCGAAGGATTGGGGTATGTTATTAGTAACGAGCTCTCTGTTAGTTTTTATGTTGATAGTTGGGTCTTGGACAATATATGCTTTTACACTCTTTTCTCGTAGTGTTTATTGACCACAATTTTTGTTTTTCCGATCTTCTTAATAATCTTAGAGATTTATAGAGCCATATCATATCGAATGACGTGGAGAACACACGTCCGATGAGCCACACATACAAGCACACATAATTTCTTCATAAAACCAATTGATAATTAGAGGAATAACTAGAATGTTTATATTGTAATCTCACATAATGGTGTGTTATCGATGTGAAATATTTTTTCCTACATCTTAACAAAGTGTTTTAAAGGAACGTCTATTAGTGTGGTAGATGCAAGCATATTGGTAAGTAGAGGACCCATTTGGTCAGAAATAGTAACCCAACCTAGATTAAATTTGGATCATCAAGCGTCCTCCAAAATTACGTCATTTTATTTGGTGTTTTTGCTCTAACAACCTGAGTATGAGTATTGGTTCGATAGAGAAGTGTATTTTTTAGGAAGGGGCGTTTTATGGGCTTGATATATATATATATATATATATATATATATATATATATATATATATATATATATATATATATATATATATATATATATATATATATATATAATTTAAACACATGATTGTCTCTTACGATCTTATAATTTTATTTAAAATCGGTTTACAAAACTTCTGATTAGTCTAGATTGATATACTAAATACAATTAGTTAAAAAAATTTAACATAAACTAAAATAAAATGTAAATAACAAAGGATATAAGAACAACATGTGGACGTGGACTCGTATGCAAGTCCCTTATTCTTATAAGAACAACATCTGGACGTGGCTCAGCTCCTCCAAACCTTACAAGCGTGACCTCATTGCTCACATAAGAATTGCCACCATCACTGAGTTTGTTTACTTCATATGGAAAGTCATAAATGACCTTATCTATAACCAAAAAGTTACTCAAGAGACCTCATCGGCGCACAACATCATTCAAGCTACAAAAAACCACATCTCTTCCTGTGAAAATATCCCCTAAACCAATACTCAATTGTTCTAGTGAGATGTGGCTGCTAGACTCCTTAAGTGGTTAGTATGGGGATTCAAACGACGATATGTATGGAAAAACTGATATTGGTAGGGTATCCTCCACCAATGGACCACGATTTACTACCCGATTCGAACGTAGATCGGTTTTAAACCGGGTGATCTAAGTACCTCTTAAAAAAAAATAACACTCTTGCTTGGACCAATCAACTTAGCATTCACCTTCTTTAATTATTTTTTCTTCTCCCCCTCTGAATCTTTTGTAGTCTAAGATAAGTTCAATACAATAACTTTAAAAAAAAACAAACAAAGGAAATACACTCATTAAAGGATGAATATTGTTTGACAAATATTATTTGACGTGTTATCGATGGATTTACAAGTACTTACTTTTCATATTGTAAATGAAATGTGTAAAATAAATATATGCCGCTTCCGGTCTTTGCTAATTCAATAAAGAAGCACTTAAACATTTTATAATATGACAGGTAAAAACATCATTCTTGAATATTCGTTAGCATATTCTGTATTATTTTATATTTTAGCTAGACCATTATATTTTCTGTCAAAAAAAATATCGTCTTTTTTTATTAAATGAAAACCACAATTATTGTTAATCGTTGTAGGTAAACCGATCAAAAGATGGATGGATCATGGATACTCCTTCGTGTTAGGAGTTTTAAAAATAATTATCTTTTTTCAAAAATAGACTATTGGGTTGATTATTCATCTTATTAGAACAAAATATGAGTCTAATAATACGGTATATTGGTAAGGGTGATTATGGAGATAAAATGAAGATTATGGGTATTATTGAAATTAAATTAAGAAAATTTTTAAATCTTCATAGGGATAGATTATGGGAATTATGAAGATGAAGTAAATATTTCAACTTAATTTAGGATTCATTAAACGGAACCTATTTTAATATATGGTTCTCTTTATCGTAAAAAATAAAATAAGTATAAGTAAAAAAAAAAAAGTTGCCACGTAATTAGGGCATGTGATAAAAAGTTCTATGTCAAGCCAACCACAAAGTAGGACGTAATTAAAATAAAATAATAATTATAAAAATTTAATCTCCAAGAATATTTATTCCCTAATCACCCTATAATTTAGGCCTCTAGGCTATATATTTCTCAATATTATGTCGAGGTTAAAGAGGGATGGGTATTAGGGATGACAATGGATCGGGTGGTCCATCCCACCCAGCCCGCCACCTGCATCCGATCCACCCGCATCCATCGGATGAAGCGGGTGGATCGGGTGATATTTGGGTATTCTACGCATTTCATTTGAATCGATATTAAACTCGGATTTGAATTGCGGAAAATTAATAATAATAAAAATAAATTCAATCCGAATTTTTTTTATCCATATGAAACATGATAAATATAAAGTCAACACAAATCATCCAAGTGAAAATATTAAAAGAAGTGTTATAAGTTCAAGTTCTTGAAAAATAGAGAAATTTAGCAATACATAACATTCAATAAGATCTAGGAAGTGAACAAATGTAAAAATTTTGCTGAACAATCAGTAAATCACCAATTTATAAATCAAAAGGGAACTAAAGATCACTAAACAAGTAAACAATCAATAAATTTATAACGGGTGAAACGGGTTTGATGGGTGGATGGATGATGGATCGGGTGATGGGTGGATGAAAGGTCTATCCGAATCCGACCCGATCCATCATCGGCTTCATCCGCCATCCGGTTTCACCCGCTTTATGTCGGGTTTTCACCCTTTTATTATGGATCGGGTTATCGGGTGTCCGTCGGATTCAGATGAAATTGCCATCCCTAATGGATATTCAATAAAAAAGAAAGAAATAGTGGTTTGGGCTTGGTTGGGCCAATATATGGGCCTTGTACTGGGCGGAAGATATTATAGCACAAACAAAAATCATAAAAAAGAAATTGAATTAAGAACTGACGAATAAAAGAGAGGAGAGATTGCAGCGGAGAAGAAAGGATACTGGTGGTGCGTCAAAGCGAAGAAGAAATGGCTGATCAACTCACCGACGATCAAATCTCCGAATTTAAGGAAGCTTTCAGCTTGTTTGACAAGGATGGAGACGGTATTCAGATCTATTTTAATCTTCTCCTTTGTTTGTGCTTATGTTCATTTTATCCGACTGATGTTGACCTAATTTATTTTGAATTGATATAACCTGACAGTCAGATTGACATCCTTTTGTGTGTTCGTTATGAATTTTCCTTTAATTGCGGGTTTGTTATTTTTCCATTTGAATCGATGAGTGGAAATACGGAGATAGTTTATTGAGAGATTTGCGTGATTGTTTAGAAACTGAGATTTGAGACGGTGTTTGTGTGAATTATTTCATCATGTGATTGAGTTTAAGGTGAATTTTGTTCGACTTTCTGTATCTTACTGTGATCATGCAATTGCAACTTTAATTTGGAAGGATGCATTTTTTGGTTCCTTTGATAATACCCCGTACATGCTGTCCGTGTATTATATAGATCAGATGCAAATAGGTTGTTTTCTCCTCCATGACTTGGAGTTCATGTAGTAACATGGATCGAGAACTATGATCCTGATGGTGTTCCAGTTTAGTTCCTTCAATGTTTTTGTACCAAGTATCTTTAGAAGTCAAAATACTCTTATTTACACCTATGTGATCTCTCCTGAGAGTTAGCTTCGTCTTCATTTCTCTCATGCCCTGTTATCTTATTGTGATCATGCAACTTTTAAAAGTTTTATCCCTGGCTTGGTGGTGCAAGGATCTGTTTTGTGATGTCAGGATTGTTTGATCTATCAAGATGTTTCGGAAAGATGCAGTTTCTTTCCTTTTTTCATAAGCCATAGATGCTCTTACCTAATCAGATGCATATAAAATTCTTCTTATCATCTCCATAAGTTGGAGCTCGTAAAGTATTTCCGGTGAGAACTGTGATTCTGATGGTGTTTCAGGCTATTGATATTAGCAAGCTTTTGTTTGACCATCAGTTTCTTTAATATTAATGTATCTTCAAATAAGATTCTCTAAGCAACTTTGAATGTACAGAAGTCAATAATACTTTTAGCACCATCTTATCTATCAAATAGCCTTAAAAGCCACCTAACTGATGAAGTTTTGGCATTGTGACATTTAATGCTTAGTGCAACCCGGATTGGTTTTCTTTTTCTGGCTTATTTTGTACAACCCATGCCTCTACTTAACACAATAACACTTTGATGCTAAGGTTCCAAACTTCTGTATATGTTGCGTCTTCGGACACCCTTCATTATAGTTTATCGTATTCCAAATAAA
Organism: Fagopyrum esculentum; assembly: GCA_033239045.1. Taxonomy (NCBI): domain Eukaryota; kingdom Viridiplantae; phylum Streptophyta; class Magnoliopsida; order Caryophyllales; family Polygonaceae; genus Fagopyrum; species Fagopyrum esculentum. Next base: position 129,961,314 of record BSUD01000008.1, on the reverse strand, counting down.
ACTTTTTGTCTTTGATCTTTATTTCCAAAGTAAGGCTTTTACATTTATGGTCCTTGTGATTCGGTGGCCTGCTTCTGAGAAGTATGTATATGCTCTCCAAGTTTCATGAACATTGTCTTGGATAATTGACTACATGAGAAATATGTTGACTTTTTGACATTGAAAATGATTGATGTCAATGAAACCGCTTCTGTGTAGAAATAATATACATCATTACCTTCTGAACTGAAGTATGTGGTAATAATGCATCATTTCCATGCTAGTTCATTATTCCATAGTTTTGGCAAGAGTTTAAAAACTAGATTGATTTTGTTAATTCAACTTGCAGGCTGTATCACAACCAAGGAGCTCGGAACAGTGATGAGATCACTAGGACAAAACCCAACCGAGGCCGAGCTTCAGGACATGATAAACGAAGTAGATGCCGACGGAAATGGAACCATTGACTTCCCAGAGTTCCTCAACTTGATGGCTAGGAAGATGAAGGATACTGATTCTGAGGAGGAGCTCAAGGAAGCTTTCAGGGTGTTCGATAAGGACCAGAATGGTTTCATTTCCGCTGCTGAACTCCGCCACGTGATGACCAACTTGGGAGAGAAACTCACTGATGAGGAAGTTGATGAGATGGTTCGAGAGGCTGACGTGGATGGCGATGGCCAGATCAACTATGATGAGTTTGTTAAGGTGATGATGGCCAAGTAATGCAACTCAACTCCAATTGACAAGAAGTTTTCACTTACTGGTTTGAGGTTTGCAGGAAAAAAAATGTACTAGGTTAGTAATGCTATATTATTCGGAATATATAGTTGCTCCTTGTACCGTTTCTATCATGTGACTACTGTTGTTATTGTTATCTTGCTGTTTGACATTTTAAACTTCCTCCTATTCCCCATTTCCCCCTGCTTGATTTTTGCTTATTGCTTGAATTTGAAAGTTTGTCTTATGCGAGTCGAACTACCTGGCTCGACTTGATAAAAACACGCGCTGAAGCGTGGTGTTATATGAGGCGAACTACCTGGACTGAACTCGATAAAAGCACTTCGTTGTGTGCAGGCACCATTTTGATCTCAATAAAATTGGACCAAAACCCACCGGTGTAGTCCAAATTATCGAATCGACTTTTGAACGACTACCCGGGTTAGGTAGTTTGAAGAGTAGCTAGAAGAATTTAATCCACGTGCAAGGTACACTAACCATTCAAAATCACATTAAAAATGAATGCTTGGTTTTGTCAAGGAGGTAGCTAGCTAGGTACAATTTTATCATCACTCATTAAGTAACACTTAATCATTACAAAACGAAGCATTTGAACCAGAGAAAAAAAAGGAGAGTTCAAGCAATGGAAGTAGCTGTTGAAAGGAAGAAGATGAAGATCTTGTGCCTCCATGGATTCAGAACTAGTGGGGCCTTTCTCAAGAAGCAAATTGGAAGATGGGATCCTTCTATTCTTGCACATTTCGACATGGTATCCATTTTTATCTATCTTTAGCCAGTTTTCAAACAAGATTCTTAACCTATTTGCTATTGATTTGAACACAGGATTTCCCTGATGGTAAGTTCCCAGCTGGTGGCAAATCCGACATAGAAGGGTTCTTTCCACCTCCTTACTTCGAATGGTTCCAGTTCAACCCGGTATGCTATTCATGAAGCCGAGATTACATCCTAAAGAGATTACTATACTTACATTCTCATAAATGTATGATTTGTGTGTTAGGACTTCACTGAATACACAAACTTGGACGAATGTATATCCTACTTATGCGAATACATCACGAACAACGGTCCCTTTGATGGGTTACTAGGCTTCTCCCAGGTAAAATCAATGATCCATGAAAAAAAAAAAGCGAAACTTAGCCCCAGTTTGGTTGTAACTTCAGAAACGAAAACGGAAACTGGTGGAAATAAATCTAGTCCATATGTGTACCTTGTTCATAGAATTTTTTGGAATTATTCTTTGTGGTTTATTGCAAAATGCATTTGCTTTCCCCATTTGTTTATCACTAGGGTATCAAACCTAATCAATTCTACTTCAATTATTTCAAACCACAAGAAATAATTCTAAAAATTTTCATGAACAAGGATATACATATAGACTAGATTCGTTTTTATTCCGTTTTCGTTTCCGGAGTTAAAACCAAACGAGCCCTTAGTAATTTCATAAAATTATGATTTTTACCTTAATATGCTACTTTATTTTAGGGTGCAGTGCTTTCTGGCCTTTTGATGGGTTACCAAGCTCAGGGAAAGTTGTTGAAGGATCATCCTCCATTCAAACTGTTCGTGTCAATATCCGGAACGAAGTTTAGAGATCCGGGTATTTGTGAGATTGCTTACAAAGACCCGATTAAGGTGAAATCGGTTCATTTCATTGGAGCTAAGGATCATCTTAGGGAACCTTCTGAGGAATACGCCACTGCGTTTGCAGATCCTCTTATTATTAGGCATCCACAAGGCCACCTTGTCCCCAGACTAGGTATATATATATTTATATATTTGTTGTAGACCATTCAATTATTTCTCTTTACATGTTGTTTTGTCTTGTTTGACTCTGATGCAAAGTATGGGAACTTGTGTTTTTTCAGATGAGGCGACGACTGAGCAGATTCGTAACTGGGTAAAGGAGCTGGTGGGCGAAGAAGGTCGCGAGAATGCTTTGTTGGAGACTCAAGTTGTTCAAGAGAATGGCGAAGTGAAACTTGCAGAGAAGACGATTGAGAAAGCTGATCAAGTGGAGGCTGCAACAGCTTGATGATGATCCACAGTGTGTTATCCATTTCTTCCTAACAAAGCTGTTAAGCTTTATGTTTGTGTTGACTATTGTGATCTTTAATAATATTTAAGTTGCTTACAATTCAGATTTTCAAAGATTGACATTTTTATCTTAGTTTTAGGGGTGTTATACGAACCCAATTGAACTGAGTCTAGCATGTCACTCGATTACATACGGGTCGAGTCCGAGTCTAAATTTTCATATTTGATTTTTAGAAAGGGATCAAGTTCGAGCCAACAACTAAGCTAAAATACAACCCTATTTTAACCGAATGAGCCAATTAACTTATATAATGTGTTCTAGCAAACAAGCTGAACTTGTTTCGAAAGTAACGAGATAGATCCAAACATTTTTCGAGCCGAATTCGAGTATCTTATTCATTAGACAAACCGCTTGGTTTTGCTTGAACAGTTAGTAAAACTATGTCATTCCTGTATTTGATTCACTCTATAGTCTATACTCCAACGGGAATGACTTGTGAAATGAAGTCCACTAAAGTTTGATTTTGAACTCTATCGGTGAAATGATCTTAGCCGTCAATAATTAGAGATAACTGATGGTGAATTATTTTATTAAAATAATTTTTTAATGTTTTTTTTTTTTAGAATTTATAATGATTATTTAATGCTGTTTTATTATACCACCATCCAATCAGCAAATTTAGGTTCCACTGGTACTAGTGTTTGTCCAGATTCTACTTGGATAATTATTTTTTATTTATTATTTTCCGACCTAGTTGTCCCTTTGTTTATCCGTCTCTGAGGGAAGATGCCCGCTTCCACGTTCGACATGGAGAGGTAGTGGAACAGATGAGATGAATGATTGAATTGTTTAAAGCAACAACAAAACAAGCCTTCATATGCGGATATGCACTGCTCAATCGCAAATTGAAGGCCGATAAACCTCCCATTTTTCAAAAATTGTATGAGAAACAGTTTTTGAAGATCAAAGTTCGAATCTTTTTCAGGGGAAAATGGGAGAGTCTGTGCAAGTGAGAGAAAAGAAACAGGTCAAATCCAAGAAGAAGGAGCGATCAGATGGTCCAAGCAAGACTTGGATTTTGATTTCCGATTTCATCTTGTCTTTTATGTGGGTTTGCTCAGTTCCAATGATTAAGCTTGTTATTCATCAAGTTCTAGGGTTACCTCATGATCTCAACGCAGAAATCATTACGTTTACTTTCAAGATTATCAACATGTTTTTCTTTGCCATACTTATGAGCATCAGCAAAGGGGGTTCGTATAATCCTCTCACTGTTTTGGCTGGTGCAGTTTCTGGTGATTCTGATCGGTTTCTGTTCACAATTGGGGCTAGAATCCCTGCACAGGTTAGCTTCTTAATCACTTGTTTAGTGGAATTTTATTTTTGTATAGATTCTTTTCAAATTGGAATTTGATTTACAGTTTGGTAGTTGTTTTGCCTGTTGAAATTTGAAGTTGGGAGGTTTTGAAAAATGTTGCTGGATGAAAATCTGTTAATGGAAATGATGCTTGTATATTATTCAACAAATTGATTGAATTGCAGTAGCAAATTTGCCTGCATTATAAAATGTACAGATAATTATCTGGATTCTTATGTTTGATCTCCCATGCCTTGGTTTACACTTTCAGGTTTTTGGATCAATTGTAGGGGTTAAGCTACTTATTGCTACCATCCCTAATATTGGAAGAGGGCCAAAATTGAATGTAGAAGTTCATCATGGTGCAATGACTGAAGGAGTACTGTCATTTATGATCGCAATCATTTCAATTGGACTAAAAAGAAACTTACATGGAAGTTTCTTCATGAAAAATTGGATCTCAAGTATTTCCAAGATTACCCTCAACATTCTTGGTTCCGATTTAACTGGTGGATGCATGAACCCTGCATCGGTATGTGCTTTCGTACCCTACTGAGCTCATGAGTTGATTTGATGCTAAATGATTTAACATTGATTAACTGAATTTGCAGGTTATGGGATGGGCATTTGTTCGCGGTGATCATATTACCAAGGAGCACATTGTTGTTTATTGGCTTGCACCTGTGGTGGCAACCTTATTCGCTGTCTTGGTATCTAAGTTGCTGCTCAGAACACCAAAAGATAAGAAAACTAAATCTGAATAGTCGGTTAGTTTATGCCCCCTCCCCCGAGTTTCTATGTACCTTATGCATACTGAACATGCGCGTTTAAGAGAGGAACTAGTAAGTTCTAGTCTTGTTGGTTAGTGTATGCCCTAGAAGGAATTTGTAAAATACTATTGTTATCAATCATTAAGCCTTTGATTGATTATGTTGATGTTGAGCCTTGAAACAACCATTATGATCACTGATTAGTTTGATTATGTACATTAAAACAAACATTATGTTTCAAGAATGATTGATAGGTCCATTTAAAGACCATATGAAACGGGAAGGAGATTCATTCCTGTAAAAACACCCGAAATCTGCCCTTTATTATAAGAACAACTGTTTAACTATGTTTCGTGTTGGATCTGGGAAGGGGAAAGGAAACAAAAATTCATCCAAAAATACATTTGGAAACATTGGCACCTGCCCTTTGCAGTATCTTTGTTCTTTATAGCTCATCCACAGTGTCAAAGCATCTAAGCCTGTCTTAGACAGACTCTGATGGGGAATTTGTCCGACTCCAATCCTGAACTGTATATTCCGTAGTCTCCTCTGATGTTGAAATCTGATGCTTAGAGATTCTCTCTACTTTCCATGCTTTCTAGTCTTCTAAAATTTCCGCCCCGCTCTCAAACTCCCATCACGGTGGATTGGACTGCCTTGATTCCTTTGGATATCTTCCAGAAGAACCCACTCTCTAAAGTTAACTTGGCTTGGCGGTGTGCGTAGGAGAAACGTCTGTTTGAGGTTCATTGAGATGCCTAAATTGAATGGATTCTTTTTCTTCTCATACCGGTACCTAAAGTTCTCGTAAGTTGTCTGTCACGAGACAAGTGGCATAGCATATCAGGAATTTAGCATCTATGAAGATGAAATCCTGAGAAATAAGCTTATATTGTTACCTGATTTTTGCAAATTAGATAGAAATGGAAGGCAGTGAGACCTCCAACGAACCAGACAACAACAAAGCAGTAAAGAGCAAGACAAGCTGAAATGATATCATCTGCAAACGAACGCGAGACTTTCTGACTGCGATGAAGAAGGCTAACCAAGGAGAAGCAAAACACGTATACGCATAACAAAGTCGTTGATGATATAAACATCATGAACGTTTTGTAGTTACGCTGCAACAACAGTCATATCCGAACCTTGATTAGTCCTTTGTACATAAAAAACAAGTTAACCATTGAGGAGATTGGAGCTGCAAATTTTTTACTTACCAATCCAATGCATTGACCCACCCAAGGACAGTGATGATCAAACTTTTGCACACAGTTATTGCAAACCGAGCAATGTGAGGCTCGAGGAGGACGATAAAGGTGGCAAGTTTCACAGTACTTCACCTTAATGGTGTATCCATTAACCTTAACATCCTTCATTGCCGGAAGTCTCATACTTCCTGATTCAAACCCTATTGAAGAAAAGCTGTCGTCTTGTTCCTCCCTGGGAGTCGGTTCCAAGTTCCTAGGGATAATTCCGGGATCCCGAGCTGATGTCATGCACAGGAACAACAAAGCCTAACATGGTTCAATTGTACAAGCATGTTATACAATTAAAATCATGTATATCAGTATATGAGAGTAGTGAAGGCATGAGAAAAGAGGTTAATTACCATAAAAGTGAGGATTAGTCCTATAATCAGTACTGAATGGCCAAAGATTGGATCATGATCTCTATATCTGATTATCATTTTGATGCAAAATATTATTGCAGGACCTCCTATCATGAATGTAGTCATGTAGAGTGATTTCGTGTCCGAACCCAAAACCAATCTCCCACCGAAAAGAAATTTCTGCCATTGTTGTGCAAGGAAGAACACAGAAGCTCATTAACACTCCTATCCATATCAAGCCTTCTTTTGCAGAAGCTTCATATCATAAATTTACATTATTTTTGCAGTTTGTATTTCAAGAAATGCATACATTCATATGAAGAAGGACAAAAATCAAGATGAGACAGGGCAAACATACATTATTACCAGGCCAAACTAAATAGAGCCTTTTATGAGGAGCAGGCATGGATTGTGTTGCACTGAGAATTGGGGCAATTCCATTGCTGCCATTAGGGTTCATCTTCAAATCTCCAACCTTTTTTTTTTTTTGGTGTGATTTTTACCAGAATAATAAGGAACCCATCAAAAGCAAAGATTAAGGAATATGATTGCAAATAAACTGCAAAAAATTTGTGAAATTTTGCTTGATGGTAATTAGTGGGTGTTGGGCACAGGTTTAAGCTTAAGCAGGGGGATTAAACAAATTTTCCTTTTTTAAAAAAAAGAAAAGAAAAAAGCTTCCCCTGCTATGAATTATGTCTTAGTTCTTTCTGGGTTGAATGCCTCTTCCCACCAACATTTTTCCTATTCCTTTGTTTTTCTCTATTGCTTTCTCCCTATGCTCCATTGACATTTCTCTCTCTTTCTTTGTTTTCCCAATAATCATTGGTTCCAATGATCAAGGAATTTGTGGCGGGTAATCCAAATGTTTGAATTTTACAATATTAATCTTAAAATTAGGCCAAAATTAGGTTTTCTTACCATGCCAAAATATTGTACTACATGGGTTCAGGAACATCTTATGATCTCTGTCATTTTGGTTTTGATGTATTTGTGTTTTAAAAATGTGAATTACACGTTATGAGATCATGAAATACTGAACTGTAAATATGAATGATTTTCTGCACTATTACTTAGTTTTTGAAAATAATTTAGAGAAGGATTATAAAATAAAATAAAATATAGACGGTTATGAAAAATACAGATTAAAACGGTCCGAATCACACACGTAATTTTTCTGAAGCATATGTTACAATCTTCCAATTCTAATCTGCCATTGAGATCAGAATTTAGCTGAGCTGATTGATATACATTACATATTCAAACCCGTATTATGAAAGTCACTATATTGCATGATCTGGGTTTGATTTGAGACCTTCAAAAGATCGAAAGAGGTAAGTGAATATGGCTCGAGTACGAGGTTCAAGTTTGTTCCTGATTGTTCAAATGAAGTTGATACAGGCACCACCTGAAACATCATAAACAAATCTTTATATAAAACTATGATTACTATGATGTTTTTCTGTTTTTGTGCAACATGGATGGTAGGATATACCTTGATTGGATTATCGAACGAATTCTCATCCATGAAATCGCTAGATGCGAGTACAGTCATATTTGAGCCTTTCAAATCAGCTATGTGTTCTTCCAAGCCAACTATGGAGGCTGTGAGATTCACATAATCATCTCCAAAGTTGACAGCCTGAGAAATATATATATATATATATATATATTAAACATTGTTAGATATTGAGCTACTCGGATTCGGGTTTAACATAAGCTCTGCTCAAGCCCGTCCACTTTCTAAACGAGCCGAATATAATGCATCATGAACATATTCGACTCATGTTGGTAACATTACCTTAATGATTATATAGGTTTCATTATCCATTGGATTGTCCCAGGAGATAGCAGTGGCTACAACCGAACTCGAATTAGTCTGAAGACCGGAGCAAAGATGAGTCGCGCCACTTGACCGTCTGAAGAAATGTTGCATCCAGTAACTAGGAGTTCCGTATGTATGCGACGAGTTGAAAACGATTGCATCCGGGTTCCATCTAACCAAATGATGCATTAAAACAACAGTGAGATGATCTTGTTTTGTATGAAGGAAAATCAAACACACGAAAACGGAAACGAAAACGAAAACATACTGTCTGTCGTTATCATTGACGAAAAGTGGAGCGTAACTCGCCATTGAAACAGCATCACTGCATTTAGTTGAACAAATAGATTGTCATCGATCTTAACCATTTTCTTTTCGTTTTCATTCTCGGGTTATAACCGAACCTGTTCTTCTCAACACCAAGAAGGAAAGCAGCTTCAGCTAATGCAGCAAAAAGAGTTCCTTTTCCAGCATCTTTACCACTGACTGCATATTCACTCACAAAACCCTAAAACATATACAGATATTTCAGTATAAATATTTATTTTAAAAATCCAAATTTAATGCAACCAATAAGCTTATATGAAATTCATCATCGTACGTACTTTAGGGCCTTTACGAGGGGATTTGTCAAAAGCATGAGTTAAACCATATATGAATGAAGCTGATCCGTATCTCTGAGAACGAAACAAATCCATAATTTAGCTGAGTTTATTATAAAAAGAATTTATTGAATAAATTGAGAGCTTTTTAATTACATGATAATCATAATAATGAGCAGGATGATCCAATTTGCTATGAGATGCTTCACAGTTTGAGATTACTTTGATGTCTGGATAGGCACTTGTAATGGCAGCATAGTGCTTCAGATAATTATCTGCAAAATAAAGATTTAGTGTCCGGTTGGAGCGGTGGAATGAAAACAGTCCGGAATCAGATAAGGTTAAGAAAAGGAAATGTAAATGATGGATTACTCATGTGTTAAAAGATTTCTAAACAAAAATAGTTGTATATGCATATACCTCTATAGTTTGGCTTTGCACAATCTTCGTTTCCAATTGCAATGTACTTAAGATCAAAAGGCTCTGGATGACCCATTGCAGCTCGAACATAGCCCCATGTCGAGTTCGTAGGCCCTCTAGCAAACTCAATACTGTCTAGGGTTTCCTATCAGCGGAAAATTCATGATCAAATGAGAAATTATGTTTATTACAAGAAATGGTGATTAAAGATAGAAACTCGTATACCTGCACGAAAGGTGCAATACTAGAGGGAGAGACTTGCTCACGATGACCGATTCCTGTAAGAAAGAACAAAATTTAGATGATCAACGTAATCTTATTCGGATCTGTTGCATGCACATACGTACCATTGTTCATTACCCACACAGGAGCAGCTCCAAGATCCTCAGCCAACTGCAAAACCACATTAGTAGTTAAGACAATCATACAAATGTAAGAAGATTTTTGTTCGGAAGTAGTAAATGTACGACGATGGAATTCACAAACGCGCAACAGATTCGAAATCCGTAGGGTTCCACATCCGTGATGATTTTCTTTGTGAATTCTAACCAAAAGAAAAAACCGACATTGACAGATACACGGTTACGGGCTCTGAATGCTCAATGCGTTTGTGAATTTCATTGACGCGCGTACGTAATACCCTCTTTTTGTTCATGTATGTATGACTTACTTGAAGATACTCAAAGTAACCTAATCCGTCATCAGTCCAGTACATCCAAACATCACCTAAGTGTCCAGGCCTTTCTTCCCAAGGCCCTACCGTTTCTTTCCATCGGAAGGCGTTTCTTAACCAATCTCCTTCAACAAAGCATCCACCTAGTAGTACAACACAAAAATGCTGTCATGCATAATGCAGTGTCACTACAAAACATCATAATAGCACCAAGAAGATATATATACTCAAACTTTACCTGGGAATCTGATAAATCTTGGCTCTAAATCAATAAGCTTATCCATAAGGTCTTGTCTGAATCCATGGCCCTATACAAACCAAAACAGATTCAAGAGATCAAAAAAAAAAAAACACTTATGATAGTTTATCATAAAGAAATGGCAGCATTTACCTTATGAGTATCGGTTGGCATGAGTGAAACTTGATCAAGCCAGATTTCTCCAATTTTATTAGTTGTTAATTGAAGTCTTGAATTTGTGTTAGAATCTGTGGCTTGTAGCAAAACCTCCATTTTTGTCCATATAGCAACGGAAGAATCAGAGCTGCAGTGAGAATGCAATTTCAATTAGAGCATAGTGAATTAACACTTCATGCAAGTTTATGGGAGATGGTAAGTCTTACATTATGTTAGAGGAAGCTAGAACTTGTGATCCATCTGAACTCGTTAACGAAACCGATATGTTGATTGCGCCTAACGAGCGAGTATATAGAACCAGTTTGTAGGTCTTACCCTCTTCAATATTCTGCAGCAAATGATTCAATGTTGGTAAAGTACACATTTTGATCAAAATTAGGGTTCAGTTGGTTTCAAATGTAAATGTTGTTTCTTACCATGCCCCAGTATCCGGGATTGTAGATTCCAACTCCGCCGGTCGGACAAACGGTTGCGGTTTTATCGTCACAAAGAACCTTCATTCGAAGCGCCACCTTGTTACGTTCGAAACACGACGAAAGCTCGGTTTGGAGTTGTATAGTTGTTTCATCTCCAATCACAGACCAAGGATCAATGATGGAGGGAGTGTGAACTCCGCCCGCTTCAAATCCTGTAACGACATATAAAAATTATCTCACATCGATTGTAGAGTAAAAGCTTTACGAGTTACTCTTCCCATTATAAAACGGTGCTTAAAGTTTGAAAGTACCTCTATTGTTCACAAGCTCGGCCCATAACCCACCGGCACCGGCATGGTTGATTTCCTACACAAGGCGATATTATTTCAACTCTAATATCTATAATCCGACATATTGTTAGAAAAACTATTATGATATCGAAACTTAACCTCAAAGAAGATTCCGAAAAGGGTATCAGGAATCCGTCGCGAATCAGAAGCATTGACAATGAGATTTGCAGTTTCATTAAGGTAAAGATGATGATCTTGGCTTTGGCAAACACTTGTTGAGCTAAGCATGAAGCAAGCAAGAAGAAGAGAGTAGTATATAGACTTAGAAAAGGCCATATTAACTATGAGTAGAAGCTGAATCTTGGATACCTAAGAGGATGGTTTATATAGACAATGGAGTGAATGTACAAGTGTGTGTTCTTAGCCTTGCTTTCAAGTTACGATCCTTTCTTGTGTGGATATTTTGAATAGCTCAATAAACTAATTGTGCAATCAAGCTACATAAAGGATATGGGGCCGAAGACATATGTACGATTATTGTGGTGTAATATATAAACTATTATTTTGAGAAGTACATTGTAAATTTCACGGTCTATATTGTTTAAGGTATAAATTGTTTAAATTTTGAAATATTACATAGTAAAATACAAACATTTTTAGTTGTGAACTATTGTGTTATATAACATATCAACAATTTTAGCCCGTATATACACGGAAAAATTGTGTCGTTTAATTTAATGTGCAGTGATAAAAAAATTGAAATAGGACAACTGATAGAGATATATAATCCGGTTATTTTACGAGTTGTAATATTTTGCAAGAAGTCAACTACGATTGATGAGATTAAATAGTTAAACTTATGGATTTTATAGACGAGTTATATGCGGTCATACGCTTAGAGTTGACGAACTAGATCAAAGAAAGATTGTTTTGTTATTAGTGTATATTAGATATATGTTAATAATAGTATGATAATATTACCAACGAATTTTCAATCCAATTATACATGCATAATACATTACCAACGAGTTCAGTAACAATCTACACAAAAAAAAACAATCCAAATACGTGGAAAAACAACCAGTACAATTACAATCAAATTATCTTTACAATTTTGTATTTTTAGAGTATAACTCGTCAAAATACTCAAAACAAACTAATTGAAAATTTAAAGTACGTGACAATCAAAACCTAATATATATATATATATATATATATATATATATATATATATATATATATATATATATATATATATATATCCTATGAGAACACCCCTAACGTGAGAACATGAGAACAGATTCGTAATTATTATTAGTTTTGTTACGAAGGTGTCATGTCGTTTAATGTATTATTCATAGTTATTGTTGGTTGAGTGAATTATTCGTAGTTATTGTTGGATTCCTAATTATTATTATTCGTAGTTATTATTAATTATGAGATCTACTCTAAATCTCAACCCTTAATACTCACCATCTAACGGTGTACGATTGTTCTCATGTTCTCACATTAGGAGTGTTCTCATGGGAACCACACCCTCTATATATATATATATATATATATATATATATATATATATATATATATATATATAGAGTATAGATCCTATGAGAACACCCCCTAACGTGAGAACATGAGAACAGATTCGTAATTATTATCAGTTTTGTTACGAATGTGCCATATTGTTTAATGTATTATTCGGAGTTATTGTTGGTTGAGTGGATTATTCGTAGTTATTGTTGGATTCCTAATTATTATTATTCATAGTTATTATTATTTTTTATATCTACTCTAAATCTCAACCCTTAATACTCACATCCAACGGTGTACAATTGTTCTCCTGTTCTCACGTTAGGGGTGTTCTCATGGGAACCACACCCTATATATATATATATATATATATATATATATATATATATATATATATATATATATATATATATATAAAATTATGGATATATAACTATACATAGACCGGACTGGTCCGCTAGACAAATCATGTATCCATATCCGATCCATTAAAAAACGGGTTGCATCCGACCCAAACGGGTCAAGCCGACTGGTCATACATATATTTTCGGACGGACGGACCGATCCGGATTTATATAGGTATATGTATATCCTTACGGAAGAGTCCTTCGTACCTAAAAGTCATGTACCCTAAGGGTTAATTAATGTTTTTTTCGGATGAAAAGTTGTGCTAGTTGCTACATATTATATGTGACATATTTGCGTGCCTTTGGTGACAATCCAAAGTGGATAAATAACTACTAGATAATCTCAACTTGTGTTTACTTAATTAGTTTAGTATAATACTAATTAATTCTTCCTAATGATCACGTCTTTCATTTTCTGGCTTAGAAGAACGGTAATTGCTTGCTTAACACCAGTGTACACCTCTACTTAAAATAGCCCTCGGGAGTGTACTTTAGATCAGTTTGAATCATACTCCAAGTTTGCTCGTCTTTCACGATCAATGTCAATCGCCAAACCAACATTATATGACATATGAGAATGTTGTTGTCCATGGTGCAAAGGCTCGTGTACGGATTGTTTAATAATTTAGATAAAAATAAAAGCTTGCGAGAGTCTCCGATCGAAATATCAAAAGTTTAATGGACAAATTTAGGGGTAAAGACGAGAAGAAAAAAAAAAAAAAAAAAAAGCTTGTGAGCTTCATTTGGAGGAAGATTTAAATTTGTTTGTGAGAAGGAGTCAATATCGGTGTTCCCTAAGAGTAGAGTTTTACCCTGCACTGCTTCTGCAAACATGTCCTCATTGTCTCTTCCTCACTTTGCTTACCCGACGCTTCCTTTGATGCTCCTTCTCAATCGCTCGTTGTGATCGAAGTTTTATTTTGACGTGTTTTTCTCTTCTTTTTTTTTTGTATGTTTTAGTTCATCATGACGGGTAGCCTGTCTGCCGATTTGATCGGCCTTTCGATCCATTAGACAGTGTGTCGTATAGTGCATCGAACGCTTCTCTTTATCAAAAAATTTTGTTTATAAGAATAATGTTATACAAGTCTTAACACATAAATGACACAATATGTTAATATTTGTTCTTTCGATCCACTAGACGGCGTGTCGTCTAATGGTTCGAAGTGCTTTCTGTTTTATAAAAAAAATAGTTTATATGTTAACATATATTATGATGCGGCTTACCTTATAATACACTTTTAAATATTTTTACAAATGTAATACAAATTTTAAAATTTTAAAACAGATAATTTTTATAAATAATATATAAAATTATTTATAAGATGTTATTTTATATAAATAATAATAAAATTTTCATAATTTCACCGGATTTTCTGGATGTATGTCCATCCCTAATTGATGATGTAAAGCCTTGCTAGTTGATCATTAGAATTCATACAACACTGTAATGTAAGCCAGCAAGAAAATGCTTATCAACCAGAAATAACAACACTAAAAATGTAAACCAGGATAACAAGATTGAAATGCTATTATTATAACGCCAATACATAATTTTTTTAGCCTGTGTTACAGCTCCCACATTTAATCTGCCATGGAAACTCCTGCACAGCACACAGCAGCAGTCTAATTGAGCTGTTTGACATTCATCACACCCCCTAAGAAATGACATTTTAATTTACATGATCTGGATTTGATTAGATTGAAGACTTCGGGATGCAACTCCTTCCATTGATTTCAATGTAACTCGACACTTTCAACAGATCGAATGATGTAAAAGAATGTGGTTGGAGTACAAGGTTCAAGTTTGAGCCTGATAGTTCAAATGACGTCGACAGAGGCACCACCTGAAACATCATATGACAACACAAAGGTACAAGGCTTCAATTAACAAGATAATCTTTGTTAAAGATAATAAGTTCCCACATCGAAAGTTGTGGACACTCCGAACCTAGTATATAAGGTCAGTGCGCTACTCCTCCTAAAACCAATTGATTTTAGGATAAAACCTCATCGAGTTTATGTGTTGGGCTTGGGTTAAGTTGTGGGATTTCTCTGTAACAATGTACTTCACTATAGAGTTCTTGAATTATTTACTTATCTATTCATTTTTGAAGGATTTACCTTGCTTGGATTAACGAACGAATTCTCGTCCATCACATTGCTGGATGTGAGTTCAGTCTTTCCTGAGCCTTTGATGTCAACTGTATGTTCATCCAAATCAACTACAGAAACCTTGAGATTGACAATGTCACTTCCAAAGTTAACTGCCTGGGAGATAAACATATTAACCCTCATGAGATTCTCATTAAGGAACAATAACACCAAATTAACACTTGTTAGAGTTGTATGATTAACTTTACCTTAATGATAATATATGTCTCACAATCATCTGGGTTGACCCATGAGATAGCATTGGCCACAAGAGAAGTCAAGTTAGTCTCAAGACTGGAGCTTAGAAGAGTCGCCCCACTTGACCGTTTGAAAAAATGTTGCATCCAATAACTCGGAGTTCCGTATGAACGTGATGAGTCGAAAACTATGGCATCTGGGTTCCATCTAACAGTTTTTTTATTTTCATGATGTCAAAGTTAGTTAACCAAAATGGTGAAAGAATCTTGATTTGCAAAGATGAGTATAAAAAATATGCAGAAAATGAAAACACACCTTCTGTCATTTGTATTCACAAAAAGAGGGGCATAGCTTGCCATTGCCACAAGGTCACTGCAATTTAGTTGAAAAATTAGATTTTCTCAAGGACTTTTTTCAGTATTAACAATCAAATCTGACTTATTTTCAGTTTCTTATAACAGTTTATTAATCCACGAAGAATCGAGAAAAATACATCATGCAAAGATATGATGCAATACAGACCTGTTCTTCTCTACTCCAATAAGGAATGCAGCTTCCGCTAGTGCAGCCAGAAGACTTCCTTTACCAGCATCGTTACCAGTGACAGCATACTCACTCACAAAAGCCTGAAATATATTTATATATATATATATATATATATATATATATATATATATATATATATATATATATATATATATATATATATATATATATATATATATATATATATATACAATGTTAATATATGAAGAGATCCATATTCAAACATAACCAGAAATTTTCTAGGCAATATTTCACTTACTTTTGGACCATTACGTGGGGATTTGTCAAAAGCATGAGTCAAAGAAAATAGGCGTGAAGCAGATTCGTATCTCTGAGACGGAAACAGATCCATAAAACAATTTGAAGTTAGTTGAGATTAATTTCAAGAGCATATTAAATCAAGTTCTTGTAGATAAAAAGTTAAGAGCATACATGGAAATCGTATAAATGAGCAGGATGATCCAATGGGCCATTAGATGCCTCACAATTAGAGATGGCTTTGATATCTGGATAGGCCCTTTTGAGTGCAGCATAAAACTTGAGATAATTTGCTGGTCAATGAAGATGTCTCAGAAATTAGTATATATCCACTATAATACTATAGAGCAGGACAGAAGACTTATAATACATACCTTTGTAGTTCGGCTTTCCGCAATCTTCATTTCCAATCGCGATATATTTAAGTTCAAAAGGTTCTGGATGACCCATCTCAGCTCGAAGAGATCCCCACGTGGAATTAGCATCGCCTCTTGCAAACTCAATACTGTCTAGCATTTCCTACAAGGCATAAAATCCATGATGAAGTGTAATTTACGGATTACATTAGTATAGGAATTAGTGGTAGAAGATAAAAGGGAAATTCCGGATGGTGCCCCTGTGGTTTGGGGTTTTCCAGATTTTGTCCAAAGGGTTTTTTTTAGTTCGGATGATGCCCTGTGTTTTAATATATTCCGGAAAATGCCCATCTCCGTTTAAATTGTAAAGGGATGTCAACTTAAAATAATATTTAAAAAAGACCTATGTGCAAATTGCTTAGCCTCTTTTATCATTTTTTTTAAAAAGAAGTTTTTCTCTTCTTTTTTTTTATTCTAGTTGACATCATTCACAATTTAAAAGGAATTTGGCATTTTTCGGAAAATATTAAAACACAAGGGCACCATCCGAACTAAAAAAAGCATGGGCAAAATACTGAAAATCCCAAACCATAGGGGCACCATCCGGAATTTCCCAAGATAAAAAGTGCAACCCTGTCTATTATGAAGAAGAACAAAGTACAGCTAGCAATTTAATATATACCTGCACAAAAGGTGCAACACTAGAGGGAGAAACTTCATCTCGGTGACTAATTCCTGCATTCCGAACACACAAACAAAAAACTTAGTGTGCATAAAACTAGTTGGCTCTGAAGAGGTCAAGAATTTCAGTGCTTGTACACACCATTATTAATGACCCACACTGGAGTAGCTCCAAGATCCTCAGCTAGCTGCAAGATAATGCATTATCCACTGCGATCCAAACATACCTATAACAATAGGGAGTGAAAAGCGGCGTATATGGCTTACTTGAAGAAACTCAAGGTAACCAAGTCCATCATCGGTCCAATACATCCACACATCACCAAAGTGCCCAGGTCTTTCCTCCCATGGTCCTACTGTTTCTTTCCATCGGAAAGCGTTTCTTAACCATTCGCCTTCAACAAAGCAGCCACCTGACATGATACTAACTATATCATAAACATTTCCAATGTACAAGGCAACTTCAAGATAACATAAGCCAATCAACACTAAAAAGAGTACCTGGGAATCTGAGAAACCGAGGCTCCAACTCGACAAGCTTTTCCATAAGGTCTGATCGGAATCCATGTCCCTGTAGAAACCAAGATTTTTAGTTTGCCGGAGACAGATACAAGAGATGGTATACAAATCCAGGAAAATTAGGAAAGCTACAACAAAATCTGCTAAAAATGGAAAAATGTACAAAGCTGAATCCGAATAGAAAATCTTTTTGATAACAAGCTAAAGATGAGAAATGAACAAATTATCACTCAAATATCACAGACAAACTTCTAGGATCTTAGGGAACTTAAATACTGAAAAGTGGACAGTTTTTTAAATCAGTCACTAGATCTAAGACTTTCATGGACAGTATTTCACCTTTGGATTAAACAAAACAAAATGGAGATAAGATATAATCACATATTTGCATATAAAAATAATCAAATACACGGATATACCTTATAAGTATCAGTTGGCATGGCAGAAACTTGGTCAAACCAGATAACTCCTTGTCTGTTAGTTGTCAACTGAAGTCTTGATTTTGCATTAGACCCTGTAGCTTTCAACTCGACCTCCATCTTCGTCCAATCTTTAACATCCGAAGCATCAGAGCTGCAATGAGCATGTTTCACTTCAATGAGGCACACAAAGAACAATAAACCAAAAATATTTGATAAGCTTTAGAGAGGTCACAAGTTTTACACTAAGTTATCAGAAGCCAACACTTCTGATCCATCTGAACTTGTTAAGGATACAGATACATTAATTGCATCTAATGAGCGAATGTATAGCGCCACTTTATACGTTTTGCCCTCTTCAATATTCTGCAAGACAATTTTGCACTTAAATAAGAGATTTCAACCATGAAAAAACGATAACACAGTATGTATCATCTCTTACCATGCCCCAAAATCCAGGATTGTAGATTCCAACTCCACCAGTAGGACAAACAGTTGCAGTATCATCATCATCATCACAAAGCACCTCCATTCGGAGAGCCACCTTGTTACGCTCAAAGCATGATGAAAGTTCAGTCCAAACATTTAAAGTTGATTCATCGCCAATCACAGACCAAGGATCAATATTTGAGGGAGTATGAAGTCCACCAGCTTCAAATCCTGTAAGAAAGCTTCAGCATTTAGACAAAAACATAAAATTGACAAACAAATTGTTAAGGAATAGCTTGAGAGTTAAGAATACCTCTATTATTCACAAGCTCAGCCCACAATCCACCAGCACCAGCATGATTAATTTCCTAAACAATCATTATTTCAGACATATCTAATTCAACAGATTGCATAAGCCCCAAATCAATTTAGAAACTGCAAAACATATTAGGGTTATCAGACTTGACCTCAAAAAAGATTCCAAAAAGGGTATCGGGGATCAGCCTTGAGGAAGACTCAGAAGCATTAACAACAAGCTTTACAGTCTGATTTTGTCGCAAATGGTGATCATGGAACTCACGGCAATGGCAAAAGTTGCTTGTTGAAATTAAGAAGCAAGCCAGAAGAAGAAAGTAGTATATAGCTTTAGAACAACCCATTTGGTTAATCTCTGCAATTAACAATAATCCAATCAAACAACCGATATAGTGAAATCATCAAATTCACTGGTTACCCATATTCAACAGCAAAACAAAGAAATGATCAAATTTAGAAAACCTAGCTCAAGAGTGTTAGACTTGAAAGTTGAAACCAAAAATCAAAGCTTTACCAGCTAATAACGTGCAAAAGCGAGCTAGCTCGAGAAGAGAACTGGCGAAGAAAGGACGCAGCTACAGAGCGTTGTGGGCGAGGAAAGAAAACCCACAAATATTGAGCAATAGAAATTAAAGATTGAACAAGTCAATCATTGAAAACATCAGTTATTACTTAACTGTCAAAATTTGGGAACATTGACAAAATAATCACATTTGTGCTGCGTATGTTAATATCTAAAAGACAAAACACTTCTGACAATTAAGATAATAAGACAGCTATATCTTGGATAAGATTTTTTACCAGGAAATGAGAAAAAGATTGAACAACAAGAATGAAATGATCTGGAGATTGAGGTGCTGATAATTAGCTACAATGATAAGTCAGACAAAGGGTTTATATACAAATATTGGAGTGAATGAGTCACGGCGGAGAAGACGAAGAAGGCTAGCAAAGTGTGTGTGAGACTCTTGAGTGTACAGCTTCAAGTGTTGTGTTTGTGTTCTTAGGCTTGCTTTCACGTTACCTTCTGCCTTTTTAGTTCCACGTTGAGAATATCCACATTTTAATATTAAAATATCTTATCTCATAACGAACAGTGAACAAGAAGATTTTTTATTGTTTTTTGAAAATAGAAAACGGTTCGAATCATTAGACGGTGTGTCGTCGAGTGGATCGAAAGTTCAAAAAAATCGGCAAACGGACTAACAGTAAGATATTAGTTATAAGTTATGACTTCTTATAATTTTTTGTGGTTATAAGTTCAGACTTCCTTTGGACATCTAATTTTCGGTATTGAATTAGAACATCATTTTGGCATTCCAATACAAAAAATGTTTGTTTAAATCATATTTATGGATTTTTTCAAGAATAATAATAAAACAGAAATAATTCTTATTTTAGTCCAAATCAAGGTTCTATACTAATTGTGAAGCCAAACACACTTACAAGACCGAAGGCAAAACGGCTCTTGCTTTTATGTTTCGCTCAAGATCAAAACTGGAATAGGAAAAAAAAAACAAACAAAGAACTGGTGGTTTTAAACCACAGCTTCATATCTTAGAAAAAGTAGAATAAATCTCATAGTTTGAAACTACGGTTTATTTAATAAGATTCGTTGTTTAAAGTCACGGGTTATCCAATCCTACAAAAACTTCCTATTTTGGTAAATAAATTTCTTACCTACATAATACGAAGAAAAAAAAAATTCTAAAATATCCCATATATATATCCAAATCTCTAACTAAAGAATTTGGTAAAGTAAGCTATGGGATTTTGTTTTGTATACTCTCTAATTTTTTATCACTCTA
Organism: Fagopyrum esculentum; assembly: GCA_033239045.1. Classification (NCBI taxonomy): domain Eukaryota; kingdom Viridiplantae; phylum Streptophyta; class Magnoliopsida; order Caryophyllales; family Polygonaceae; genus Fagopyrum; species Fagopyrum esculentum. The sequence continues at coordinate 129,940,565 of BSUD01000008.1, read as the reverse complement.
ATTAACTCACCACTAAATAGAATATGCTAAAAAAACCTGCTTAATTATACAATATTGTTAAAATGCCTAATTAGTAATATTGACCATCAATAAATTACTCTTTGTTTATGAAATATTGTCAATTTAACTATTTTGATCTCTACATTACAAAACTCCGTAAATATTACTACTACATATTGTGGGCTCGTTTCCTGAAATTTCAATTAATAAAATAATGACTTGAGTGGGACAGAAATTCACCTCTATCCATATCATGTCTCTGAAATTATGGCTTATAATCATGGAAATTGCTTGCTTGACACAAGCATAGAGCTCCACTATAACAAAACCCACTACAGTCGACATGGCCACTAATGCAAGCTAATACTATCGTTGAGTGAAAGTAAAATATTATGTCAAAAATAAACAAACCCTGGCCCCTGGCCTGCATGTTCATACCCATCCATCAATGCCAAATCTACAAAAATCAAGCTTCTTAGAAACTAACAAATAAAATTATCTCCAATACAAACTCCAATTGCATTGGTGATAGTAATAATAACCGAAACCCAACCCGATCCCCCTTAAAAATTAAATAATGCAACAATTGTAAACTTGGCCACACTTGCAAATCAATTAACTTGTAGTTCTGTACAAAAGCATGTGATAAAACTACGTTGTGTAGTTATAAGATATGGACATTACTATTCTATGAAGCTTAAGGGGGATTCAACAAAGCTAATTCCCTTTTCTGCTTAAACTATAACTTTCACCCATATCACATAATTTAAACTTTTGTACAAAATAAATAAATAAATTACAACTAACACAAGCGCTTTTGTTCTTCAACATGGACAGCAACAAGACATTTCAAAGCTATTTTGCTCTGAATTCAGTCTTGAATTTCACCAAATTCTGATTGAACTTCTCCCTGTTTCTTGGTTCCAGGTTAGGAGCAATACCCTCCATAAGCTTCTCAAAGCATTGCTGAAGCCTAAGATGTTGTTCTTCTGAAGGCTGAGAATCATATGATGATTAAGGAATGTTAGCATAAATTATAAAGGTTTTTTTTGTTGTTGATTACGAAGATTAACTTCAACTTACCAATGAAGCTAAGATTTGCCCTTTCACATGTTGATACATCTGTGAAGGACGAAAGTTTTACGATCAGTATATCAGCATGTTAAGACTAAGAACACGCAAAATGATTAGTCGGTTACCTCTGGACTCATTAGTATCAAACTCAGAATTGGTTTACTGAGACTCCAAGCATTGCTGTTGTCTTGATATAGAATCATTTCAAACATCAATTCGAGTATCTAACAACAAATGAGATTTGGACCGATTATGAATATGTTAAAGTATGACAACATGGCATTTGACAAACCTAAGGAATAGAAATATAACTCACTCTTGGGAAGATGGTGGAGGACTCGGAACCTTCTGAAACATGCTTAGTAAAATTTGCTGCAATATGTGACGTCGGCTGCTCTCCCAGGATAACATGGTTGAAATAGCAGGTTGCCAAATGATCAATTGAGGAAGCAGACTGGAAAGTAAATTTAGAATCAGTAACAAGTCAATCATTTTGTAAGGGATAAAAAATATGGAAAGACTTGATTAGATCTAAAAAGCAAACCTGGGAAACGATACTGGTATCTAAGGCCTGAATGCCTGTGTGAAGAGAGCTAATAATATATGAGAAAGCGTCCGTGTTGAGACTCAGAGCAAATTTAATATGATCTTTGAGAATAATATCCACAAAGCTGAAATAGGCCTTTGTGACCTGAAAAGGTAAAGAAACAAAAAAGGTGGAAGATCAGGATACAATAAAAGAGCAATGTAACCCACTTTTAAGAACACTTGAGATTTACAATAAAATTATTAACCTGATGCAAAAAATGCATCCAGAGTTTATCGAAAATTTTCATGAAGATTAAACCTCTAACATAGGTTAAAGGGAGACTGATACATGGGTGGATCAAAACATTTACGTTGAGAAGTGAGTCAAATCAAATGATGGGGAAGAAAAAGCAACAGAAGAGGCAACAACGCTTGAGATTATGGGGAAGGAAAAGCATCTACAATACCTTTCTATATGCCATTATGTCATTAAATGGAATTGTCAATGCCATCCTTATTGCAACTTGAAAAGCGTCGGACATTGCAGTGTCACCATATAGCTCAAAGACACCAAAGTTCACATAGGATCCAGATAGAGCTGCAGTTTCAAGGAAAAAGCACGTAGTATAAAGCACATAAAGTACTTCAGGGACACTGAAGAATGCTCAAGTTTCCTTTAAGATCGCAACAGGAAAATTGATTGCACACATCATTCAAAAAAATAAGAGAACTACGTAATATAGATGGATCGAAGCACATACCGGAACATAACATGGCTAATGAAATCCATATGCCCTTGTATTTGAAGGCATATGCATTAGTATGATTTGGAAGAGATATGATTCTAGATCCATAAGCAACAATCAACTTGCTAACTTCACGAAAAAGCAATATGCCATTTGCAGATGAAGGATCAAAGGTTATTCGCTGAGATTTGTTCTGCACAAACTCGGACATGAATTTCAACACTGGTGTTGTCACCTGCAATTATTTCTACCAACATAAGCATAGAGATTCTTGGACATTTTTGATTGTCTGTTGATGGACTGTTACCACACAAGATCTATGGCAGAGAGTGTAGTTTTTAATTTTTAATCTACTTTTATTTTGTCATAAATTAGTCCCCCGTACCTCGGGAGTATCAGCCCATTGATTCACAGCTCTCAAGAGAAGTGGCATATGTGCTGGATACAACCAATCAAAAAGATGTCCATACGCTTTGCGGCTGCAGAAAATCAATGCATGTTACAGGATAATAAATGAATACATAATGAGGATTATGTCATGTAAATGTGGATTAGACAGTCAATACCTGCTAGCCGCCATTGCAATTCCTCTAAGATCCCGCATCAAGCCAATTAATGCATATTTTACACCATCAGTGCGGAACATAGCATCAGATGTTGACTCTAAGTTCATTGAAACCTGATTGAAGGAAAAGTGAAGTTTCACTTTTATGATTGAAAATTGAAAAGGTAAGCAAATACAATACCAACGTTCTAAGACAAGGAGGGGGGGAAACACGAGAAGGGTAAAAGATAAATAAATATAAAAAAAGACATCATTGTATTATTGGTTCCACAAGAAGCTAATTTATGATACTAAAGTTCAGACTTCATTTATAATATCATTATTTCTTCATTTCCAGGATCTCTAGAAAGTAGAAACTATGGTATTTGTACAGTACCTGCCGTAGTGGCTCCATGAAGTGTTTGAAAGCAACTGAAAGATTGTCTTCCATGAACATCAATGAGCTAATGGCATAGTAGAAGGTTGTTCTGGAGCAGGATAAGTCATAATTTTCCTGAAAAGTGAAGTACTCTCTCTGATTGGAGAGGGGAAAAAACATTAGTACACAGAAACCTTAGGAGTGTAACATCAGATTAGAAACAGCGGTAACTGATATCATTTGAAAGAGTTATCTTACGCTGTGATGCAATGTGATGTACTTAATCGAGTCCAGCTTTAAAAGTAGCTTTGCAGTCATATACCTGTACAAGATTCACACTCTTACACAAAGAAAACAATTGAAAACCTCACATAAGAAGATATCCAGTAAGAGAGCATACCCTGATGCCATTTCCACGAAAAAGTTCAGAGTTTGATCAATAACCTCTTTACTCTGCAAAGAAGTAAAGTGTGGAGCATGATGAAGCCTAGTATAAGAAGACTGACTTCTAAAGACTTACAAATTATCAATTACCTGCACATAACACCTGAGATTTGTAGCGAGCTTTTGAATAATTACATTCAAGACCAGAAGATGGTCATGCAATCCAACAAGTGCAGATAATCGAACATAGAACTGCTGCAAGAAAAGTAGACATAAAAATAAACTGGACACCATTTCACATGTAAGATCGGTAATAAATTTCTTTTTATTAAAAAATTGTAGATACCTTAGATGAATGCATTGCATCGTCACCTATATAAGACCTTTTAAAGCTGTCAAAGAATGAAAGAACTGCAAGATCGAGTCTCTGCTTGCTTTGTTCAGTATATCTCTGCAAGCAAGGAACAATATTACATCAAGACGAGTGCAAATGAAAACTTTGCTAAATAAAAGGAGGTTTTGATTCCACTTGGAATTAGAGAATAGTTTAGTGATGCAAAGTCTAATCTAACAAGCAGAAAATCTATAATACCCACACACATTGTTAACGGATTCTCTTAGCTATACAGATTTTGAGGACTCAAGGCATCTCAAGTGCATTAATTTCAGCATTTCATGATACAGAAGAATATCCATTGAGTGGTCCACAAATTTCAAAAGTACCCTTTTCACATTCATCCAGTAATGAAAGAAGTCTGATACCTTTACAGCAACAGACCGTATGAGATATCGTCATCATTTTTGACACACGAGGAGATAGAAATATTGCACATGTTTCAAGAAAACCTAGTTCTATTTGAGAAAAAATATTCGAAAGAGAGGCGCATCCTAATTTACTACCTGAGAGAGCATTTCACTGTCCATAGCATTTATCAACTGAAATACACGAGCTGAAAGTGCTGCATCAATTGTTTGTTGCAACTCCACACTGCCAGGAGCAACAAGGATATTAGCACAATGATCTTGAAATGTCCTACAATGATGATGGAAAGTCTCGACCTTGGACCAGAATATTGCTTTATTCTGAGAATGGCTGCAATAATGTGCACCATCCAAGCAAGTTGGTGCTCTATCATTGCAAATTTGTCCATATTAGTTTGATCCTTGATGCCTGCCCCACCCTGTCCAAATAGTTGCAGTTGTAGCAGAACACAAAAACATATTAGATGATAATGTGTCGGTAAGAAAGAGTGACAAGAAAGCGAAAACAATCAACTTTACCACATAGGCCTGCAAAATTGGGTCCATAATTGTCATAATGTAAGTACCACAGACTTCATACTGCAAAGCACGAACCAAATATGTCAAATCCAGTGGAATCACATCTTGAACAAACACAAACTAAAGAAAATGGAATAAGACTACACAGAATGTGCTAGATGAATTGGTACATGATTAGAATACTGTTCAAATATATATGAAGGCATCTGAGGCAGTATACCTGGAATCTGCAAAGATGTGGGAGAAAATCGAGCTGATCATGAAGAAGTTCAGTATTGTCAAGAGGGTCTCCTGAACTGTCTTCAGAGTTTGCATCCTACCCAAAACAGAGCATTACAACCGGGAAAGACAGAAGATAACTCCAAGTTTAATTAGAACAAAATTGATTTGAAGGTAATATGTGCCTCGAACCTGTGAGGAATCGAATCTTGAGGATATAAAACACTGCAAAATCATCGGAACATAATCTTCCAAATGGGCAGTACCTTCCTTAAAATAGGGAAGTGACGTTACCATCCTAGACCACAGCCCAAGAATATAGTAAACACTGCTTCCCGCCCACTAAAAAAAGTAGTCAGTCCTTTTTAGTACCATGAAATAAACAAATATTATAAATATACAAAACAGGTAAAACAGCAATTCTCGATTTTCACTGTAATGGAACAGCTAAATCACTTTTTTTTTTTCAAAATAAAGGGGGAAAGGCTCAATAACCTTCCATGACTGTAAAGACTTCACTGTGAATTCTGCCACTGAACTCAACCAACCACCATATTCTTCCCTATTCACTAGCTCCGACAGCTGAAATTATTACAGAAAAATATCAAAGCAGGTAAATTTTTCTTCAACCACTTAACCCACAGGCTATAAACTAAAACTAGAGTAATGAGAAAGTGTGAGCTGCTTCCCTGCGACGTACAGTTACTGATCACATTTAATCAATAAGTGACTACATAAAGTACATAGGCTTCCAAGCTTAAGTCTATTTAACAGCATGATTACTATTGGAAGGGTTTGACCGCAGTCATCATGATGATAGGAGAATAAAGTACCAAAGTGTTTCAAAAGAATAACCAAAAACTTTACACACAAAAAGGTACACAATAAGATTTGGTATCTCCTCCATTTCCTGCAATTTAACACATAATCAAACAGAACAAAGATTTAAATATAAATAAAGAAATTCCACATGATACCTGTACATTGACTCTGTTTGGAAGGATAGCATATACGCGTAATAATAACAATAGAAGTACTCCAATATGAAAAATCTATGTTGATGCCCTTTGTATGTATCATGTATTTGACCATCATTAAAGTCAAAAAATTAGCAGTAAATCCCATGTAATCCATTTTTTCCAATTAAATCACGTCCATGCAAGGCTAAAACATTTCTATTCAAATTATGAAGTTACTCTAAAGTAATTTAACATAATTTATTGAGAAGAATTCTCTTTTAATGTAAGATAGTACTAACCTTCAAAGGTTGCAAACATAGTTATCATCAAATTACTCTCGTTTTACAACGAAATGTAAGCAAAGAAAGGGGGGGGGGGGAAATAGAAGGGTGTACACAAAGATTTCCAAACCAGAGGCTGCTCAATAAATTTCAAAAAAAATTTAATCTAATATGCATGTGCAAAACATAACCTAGCATTACCACCGACAATGCAGTTATCCTGGTGAAACAAGCAAGTATGCTGATGAACGGGTTTGCGTAAAAAAGTAAACATGAACCCAAGCCAGGCACAAATATTTCATGATATACATAGCACTCAATTGCAATATTTCAATTAAATTTTTCCTTGGGGCTGCAGAAGTACCTGATAATGCACTTTGAAGCGTCCAAGGAGACGACAAAACTCATGGTAATTATGATGATTATCCAACCCTGATTCAATAAACAGAGGAATAGAGGCTGCAGTTGTTACATGTCCAGCAAAACAATTTCTTCCATACTTCTATTTTCAGGCTTTTGTAACTATTGAAAGTATATATTGGATTTCATTGAATGAATCAAAATAAGAATTGTAGACAAGTGCAATTAAAATATAAATGCCGACTTTAAAGGTAAAACCCTTAAGAATGCCAAGGTACCATATTTATTTCAGAAATATAATACTAGCAACTTGGTCGGATTCTGTAGTAAACACAGAAAAGGAAAAAGAGAGAGAGAGAGAGAGAGATTTTGCATGCCATATGAAAGGTTCTGATTTGAAAAGGCAAAATTACATATTCAAAACTAGCAGACCCTCCTGGCATTTTTTTTTCCTGTAAAAGTGAGGGGATGTTACCACCTGAAGTTAAGATTCAGATCCTTATTGGAACGTTCAAGAAAATAGACCTTTAGACCAATTTGACAGTGCAAACAGAAACTGGAAAACATAGAAGTAATATCGTCAAGCAATTTACCTCTTCCTGTTTCCATTATTTGCTTAGATCCTGCCATCAATGCAGCTAAATATTTCAAGCGTGAGGAGTCACTTGTAAACAATGATCTTCTGACAGAAGCAAGCCACACCAAACATTCCAAAGCCTGAAAATCAACAAGCAAGAGCATCCATCAGTGCAAGTGAGACATACAAGTCACAAACCTCACAAGTCAGAACAAAGGTTTACAACAATTATCCCTCTGAGCAGACAGAAATGTTATTTCTGAAGGAAGGCCCACATAATTTAATAATTATATACCATGAATTTAATAATCATATTCCCCGTTCAGTTAAGCAATTAATTTAATAATTATATACCCTGAATTTTACAAGCACAGATTCTAGATTAAAGCTATTTAAGTAAATTTAGGTACAAAAATATCAAAAGCCAGAGGTTCAAATGCCATGATATACTGGAAGAGATTAAGCTAACCTGCTGCGACAAGGGAGGTTTTGTGATTGCATAATAGTCAAAGTAAACCTGCAATGTTGATGGTTCCTCTATAACTGATTTCCAGGGAGAAGGAACCTGCAACCAAACAATGAAAAAGATTATCAACTTCCAGCTTAGTAATTAATTTATTTGTACATTTTTTTTATCTGAATCACCATGTATCCTTTCTAATAGAGCAATAGGTGTTTACTAAACATCACCGCAAAAAGAACATAATTCATATTCTATATCACCCCTGTTATTTTTTCCAAAACAATAATAAAAGCAATACACTCCACGTCTCTCTCCCTCCATCCAACCAGCCGTCATCCAGTTTGTTAACAGTTATGGATATATGTCATAGTGCAAATGGGAGAAGCCAACAGACCTTTTACCTTGTTATATTAATATTCATTTGAAGCTCTAAGTTTCAGTGCAAAACAGACAGAGATAGTATGTATTGAAAATGTTTTGGCAAGATTAGTCTAGGATTCGATTTATCTCTATTTAATTGATACTTTATATTATTCTTCATAACAGATGTGAAATACTGTGTTTTTTAAGGAAAATATGGGGATCAGAATGGGTTAAAATCATTTTCGAACTTCTTTGACCGCCTTTTTGTTCTCGGTGGAGACATTTAGCAATTGTATTCTAATTTATTCAATGACACTTACCTGCACCGTGCCGATCTCATCTGACGTTTCATCAGACGATGCCCCGGTAAAATCAAAAGCCAGACATTTTCCAGAAAGTTGAAGAGCCAATTCATGGAGTTTGGTTCGACCTGCGATCATTATGACAATTGAAAAACTATCAGATAGAAAAGAATAACCAAAGGCAGGAACGAGTTTTAAAAATAGAGGTAGGTTGATACCATCACTTTTAAGTTTACATAGCGAAGTAAGGGATATCTCATATATTTGAAGCAGTGATTCATCTTTGAAAGATATTGCTGCCTTCCGATGTTGCATGTAGGTTAACTCTTTGTTGTGCTGAAATAGAAACAAATGCACATTAGAAACAGTAACCATTTTCAATACATCGATTTCCAATATTAAGCAAACGTGGAAACTCATATCGATAGCACATTATCCATCAATATTTTGTAAAGCATCGGGTATAAGACTTTTCATGCTTACTGCATTCATCTCAAGCGTAAGCTCTTTCAATATCTTCAGACCTAGCTCATACTGGAAAGTCCCCTGCAAATAATAAGTGAAGGTCACTGTTGATGCCTCTATCCATATCCACCGGACAATAGGGCATTGCATGGAAAACTTCAAAGCATCATAATTGGAAGTGAAGAAATCACAAACTTCTGAATACGTATATCTTTCGATGGTCTCCATACCACGGGAGTGATAAAAAGCAAAAATTCATGGAACAGGATGGAGAGTTTAACTTACCTGATCCAGAAAACTGGCACAAATTTTTACTAGGTCTTTGAATCTGTCATCATCCAGCCAGCTAAACTTTGTCACTTGGCATAGTAGTTTAATTAGTGACGTCATTACAACAGACTCCAAGTTATGTCCTTTAATAGCCAGATAATTTACAAGATGATCACCTTCACAAATCAAGAGACAGATCAAATTATAGAAAGTAAAATAAATAAGGTTTGTGCAGCAGAGAGATAATAGCATTTAAATGCACATTTTAGCAGCAACAATATATGGACTAAATTATCACTTGGAGAGGCTAAACCCATATGATTAGAAGGTAATAAATTCAAGTATAATATGTAAGAGGTTGAACAAGTCTGATTGTATTAATCAAAAGAGTACCCTAGTAATAATAAGTATAGTAAATTAAGGTTCGTACAGCACAGAAGTAATAGAATGTGAAAATGCATTTAGAAGTAAGCCAGTAACTATAAATGAACAATTTTAAGCACAATAAATACAAAAAATCATAGGATAGACAACAATAAAACCAAGAATAATATGTACAAGTCGTTAATAAGTGTCTTCGTAGGAAACAAGAAATTTACGAATCTCAAGCCGAAGATGCAATGGGAGCTTGCTCCCTGTCACTTGATTCAACAAGCTTCTACTAGCAAATATTAAGGCATAAGGAGTTTCTGCTTTCTCTAGTATGTATTCACATTGTGCGATGCAATTCGGATCCTGAGAGAACTTTTTCAAAGTCCTCTCCAGAAGAGCTCGTTCAGCGGAATCTCGGGAATTGTACAGCCTTTCGCAGAGTGCTTCAAATTGTCCCATACTGTCCATACTGACCATGGCCACCAGGCAAAAGATACTGAAAATACAGTAATTCACGTACTGGAACCGAATTTATTCCTCTCCTTTTTTTCCAAATTAGCTGAAAATATCTGCAAATTTACCATGAAATTCCAACTTTGGGTCTAGGTGAAGATGAAGTAGATAATGCAATGACGAAATATTGGCTAAAAACACGCAGGTTCATTTAGAGTAACCAAATTATCATCAAAGTCATATATCTAAATAGGTATACAGTTACATAACGTCTTTTTTACGGATATCAATACACATACATAACATAAAGCACGAGGTCAATCTCAGATTGATCTGTTACAAGATGGACGAATATAGAATCACTACTCAGAATAACACCAGAAATACTGAGACAAACAGAATCTCAGGAATAATGATGGTTGTCTAATGCTATGGGCAACTCCACACCTGGAACACAATTCACAACAGATAGTGTCAATAGCAGTTCGATCTTCACCAATAATATAATCAACAACAACTAGATTCAGGAAGTGCTCTAAATAATATAACATAAGAACATTAACTCATTATGCATAAGCAACGAGCAAACTATAAAATGAGAAAGATGGTGTGAGATAAGATATTCACCAATTCATTTCACTCCAATGACTATTATAAAACACCCTAAAGCACGAACACATCCCAAGTGGTAACAAAGTTATAAGCCATATTCAACAGATTGATTTAAAGATTCGATTGAACAACACAAACGAAAGCGAGCCTGTCATCAAAAACTGATTTATCATTCCACAAAGAAGTTCATCATCTCCTCATTAAACACCGTGTCAAATCAAGAAGATATCGATCGGCATCTATCTCTACATCAACAATCAAGAAGTTGTTTTTCAAAAAGAGATGTTAAAATTTTCAACTGATTTCAATCCCATTTTTAACACCAAAACAAAAACTACGAAATCAGATACGAAACACCTATCATCAGCACATCACCGAATCCAAAAAACAAGCCAGGTTGAAGTTCGGAATCAAAATTCCGCTCCAAGAAGGCACGAAGTCGAAAACGGAAGAGGATCAATGCAGGAGGATCAATCCAAAAGCGAGAATTCGATTGAGCAAAGAGAGAAGAAAGTGATCTTACAATCCGATGGGAGTTGCAGAAGAGAAGGAGGATCGCCTCCCTCAGACAACAATCTAGAGAGCGATAATTTTCAGAAACAAGAAAGATGATGATGATGATGATGAGAGAGAAAGTATAGAAACCTAAAGAAACGGGTCTTTTATAGATAGCAGGCGAATTTCTGAAATGAGGCGAAAGAATCGCCGACTTTGGTGCTTGAAGGGTATTAGGGCAGCCGACCCCACAAATATTACACACGCCGGACACCACGTAAATAATATAAAAAAAATAAATAACACCTATTTTGATTATTTGTTTCACAAAAATATTTAAATTTTTAATGAAATTATCAAATGAGGAATAGAATCAAAAATGTGATTTGTTACTATTGAAGGGATGAAATACTGTACAAAATTACTTTTAGGGGAAATATAACAAATATCAATTTCACATCAATGGGTACATGTATTTTAAAAATACTATTGGGGAAGGATAATAATGCACAATAATTATAAAAATCTGCAATAAAAAATGATATTAAAAATATTATAGGGTTGGTGGTAATTATGTAATAATATTTTACCAAAAAAAAAAAACTAATTGTATGCAATATGTATCGTCTATAAAAATTTCAAAAGTAAGTTAGTATGCAATAAATGGTATTGAAAAAATTATATAGAAACAATTTGGCTTACTAGCTTTTTCTATTTTTATGTTTAGTAAATGTATCTCTTGAGAGAAGAGTGTGTAGAGTTTGAAAATAAATACAAAAGGTTGGGTACATTTACTTAATTGAAACATTAAAAAGCCTAGTTACTACTCTAGTTTTTCAAAAAAACCTAGTTACTAAAATTGCCCAAAATTATATATCTTACGGCAAATGATACATACCCTCTCGTCTATTTTTTTTATTAATATTTACGTATTTTAAATTTGGAGTTTATATTAGTTAATATTTGTATGAAAAGATAGAGATAAGGAACGATAATTTATTATTAATCCTTTTTAATGTTTTTATTAAGTAATTAGAATATATATATATGGAAGAATGTGTTTTTTTTTTTGTCTTTCGTGTTCCTTTATGAGCATTTACGTATTTGAGTTTAGGGTGTGCACGTATAGCCAATCGATTCAGTAGTATATGACATTTTAGGGAATGAAATTTGATAGTCAATGGTTGGAGATGTAGTTTGAATCTGATTTATTTTCGGTGGTTATCACTAATTTTGATAAGTATTTATCCTTTTTGAAGAGAAATCGTAAGGGCCCGTTTGGTTTTAACTCTGAAATCGAAAACAAATATAGTCCATACGTATATCATTGTCTATGAAAGTTTTTGAAATCAGTCATTGTGGTTTGAAGTAATTGAGGTAGAATTTGATTAATTTTGATACCTTGTAGGAAAACAAAATGTGAGGAAGCAAGTGTACATTGCATGAAACCGTAAGGAAGGATTTCCTTCATGAATAAGGATATAGATTTGGACTAAATTCGTTTTCATTCTGTTTCCGTTTTTAGAGCTGAACCAAACGGGCAAAGTTATTCCAAATGGAATGGAAAAAAAAAATACGAGAAGGAAACAAATGTTATAACTTGGCATGAGTGTATTTTGAAGTACAATAAATAAAAATAAATAAACTCCCGATAAAGGGTCTTATATTTATATAAACTCGTTGAGAAATAAACTCAAAAATAAATTATAAATTCATTTAGTTTATAAATCCGAAAATCCGAAAATAAATCAATCTAGGTAAACCGCCCTTATATAAATAACCACTTTAAACATTAACTCTCTCTTATTTATAGATTTTTTTAAAATATATATTTAGGTTCGCTCGACATTTTCAATAGGTTATTATTTTTAACAATCCTTCATATAGTCAATAATTCAAGTGCAACTGTGTTAAAAAAAATTTGAAATAATTCCCAAAATAATCTAAGGTCAAATAAAAGCTTTAATAATATCGGCTTTTGTGCTTGCAAAACGCGATTTTAACCTATTAAAAAATTGTACAAAAATACCTATTTTTCAAAAAAATACATATTAAAATTTGAAATTATGGGGGGCAAATAGTTGTATGTAAATGTTTTAATAAATTAATTTTTTATCATCAATAACTACATTGAAGAGACAATTTACGTTCTCTTAATTATCATATTTACTTAACCCACCATCGAGTATCTTTTCTTTATTTCTCCATGGCAATTACTCTTTTTCCAACAAAGGGTTGCAATTGATGTAAAATTGATCAAGCTCATAGCATTTATTAAGAGGAATTAATTTTGTTCATTAAAAAAGAAATTACACATTTTAGCCTATCTTCATTTTTCCTCTTTACCATTCGGTGATATATAAAATAAGCATTTTAAAACTCAAAGCTTAAATAAAACCTATTAAAAAGACCGTCAAATCATTTACACTTCTCCTTCATTTTCTTTGGTGGTTAATAGACGTATCGGCGAAAATCTATAATAGTTACCCCAAGTACGCTATTCGCGTGCGTAGTTGTTAGGGTTCTCAACTACGCTTTTGGGGAGCGTAGTTGGAGTTCCCAAAAAAAATTTAACGAGTTATCTGAATATGCTAGAAAAAAAAACTTTGGTTTGAACTCATTTACTTTTTAAACGGAATATAAAATCTCAGCTTGTTTATAAACGAGTTGAACCCAAATATGTCAAAGCTCAACTTGCCCAACCATCCAATTTATCACTACTCTTATATTTCCATCCACGAGATCGCACTTTCGATATCAACTCGTAGTCTATCCTAAATAAACTTGAATAATAAAAATGAAACTAACAAAACAATAAACGTATGCAAGGCTTCTCTCATTAACAAAACAACTCGTACTAAGCTCAAATTGTCAAGGTAAGTTGTATTATATAGGTTACAAAAAATTAATTCTAAAAGTAAGTGTACCTTTTTTATTTTATAACTTCAATTTTACTCATATTAGTTCTCTAATCAACTTTCTAAAATAAAACACAATAATTTGTCCAATTTCATAGACTGTGTTAGTTTGTTTTTTTATGGCGTTTGTGCAAATTTTTGTCCATGTATGTTTTGTAATTCGTTTTTAAACATATTATATAAATATTTATGTAATATACTTACACGATTTTGTAAAATTTACACAAATATACTATTAATTACACACGACATTTTGAAGTTTGAAAACTATATTATAGTCACAAATCATCTACACGAAAGATTTCAATGTTCACTTCGTTTTTACAAACTGAATACAGACTATTTAAACTTGACACCACAAATTAAAACAAAAAAATACAAACTATTTAAAATCAAATTATTGTATCTGCATAAAATTGAAGAAAAAACTACACGAAGTTGCGAGCTTTAACACGTCTACATGAAAAAATAAAAAACTGATAAACTTATATTACACAAATACGGTCAAACATACTAGTTCATTCAATTAACCAAATACATTAGATTATAATTACACAAAATTATTAAAACAAAATTACTCTCATATTTTATTACAAATAATAATAATTAGGAATTCAACAATAACTACGGATAATACATTAAACGATATAACACCTTCATAACAAAACTAATAATAATTACGAATTTATTCTCATAATTACACGATATGCGTGTTCTCATATATTAGAATTCCTTAAAATTATTAAAACTCCTAATTTCTTGTCTAACTACGTGGGTGGCCAGGCCACTTTTAAAAAATCTTGAACTACAAATGTTTGAAATCCCATATTATTCTCTTGTCTATGTTGTATATGGGCCGAAGATGGTTAGGGCCATAATGATAATTGGTGGGGACTGAGGCCGAGGGATAGATAATGATAGCATCACAAATTCACACGCAACTCACCCTTACGATATAAGACTTTACAACCAAAAACAATTTGATATTATTATTATTATTACTACCTTTTTTCCAACTATGACGAATATAGATTTTGAGAAAAATTAGTAGGTTAACAAAAATAATTTATCCATAATATATATATATATATATATATATATATATATATATATATATATATATATATATATATATATATATATATTAGTTCAAGTGAGGAGAGAGCTTGTAGATAGGAATTAGGAGGGTTGTGGGCCATTAGATAAATTTTAAATCAAGGGTTCACACACGCTTATTATTAATGACATTTTTGTAAATTGACTTAAAATTTGGAAAAATCTCCTACATTCATAGATAGGTGATCAGTGTTCATACTTTTATATGTCATTGTTCGTGTTTTTATTCATCGGTGTTCATAGTATTTTTATTCATCAAAGTGTCATGTTCATTTATTCTTTTATGTTTATTTTATAATACATAGATGTTCATTTACAATATATAACCATAAAAAATAAAAATAAATTCATCACAAAACGTGAAAATATGAACATAATTTGTTATGTATGTGTAAAAGTTATAGATAAATCACTAGTGTTCATACTTTTATACGTCATTGTTCATGCTTTTATTCTTCGGTGTTCATAATTTTTATTTCATGTTCATGTAAATATTATAGATTATTTTCTTATTAAACATTTTGTCGAACAATTAGCGTGCACACTAAAAAAAAGCTTATAGATTGTTTCAATTGGAAGTATTAGACCACTCAACATATGTATATACATATATGATCTCAATCAAACCTATCAAAACAAAAAATGATCAACAAATTTGATTTCAAAAATAAACATCAATCATAATGATTCCTAAACTATAAGAATGAAAAACCTAAACCTTGAGAATAGAAATTTCGAAGAGACAATACTTGAATCGTCTTGTATTCTCTTTGATTTCATCATTTTTATATAATCCGTCTTTGATTTGGTTGAAAATCGGCCAAATATAGAGCTTGTTGGATGAAGAATGTGAGAGTGTTGTGATTTGTGAGTCGGTCGATCAGCGAGAGTGTTGTACTTTTTTTTTCTTCAGATTTATGTAATTACAATATGCCATTAATGATGAGTGTTTGTGAGCCATTGATTTAAATTTGATTCAGTGGCTCACATAGCTCCTAATTCTTATCCATAAAACTTCTCCTCACTGGAACTAGCCCCTCTCTCTCTCTCTCTCTCTCTCTATATATATATATATATATATATATATATATATATATATATATATATATATATATATATATATATATATATATATATCTTGTTTACTAAATCAATCCGTAAACTCGTAAACTGATATTTGGGACAATCAATTCATCAGTTTTATACATGTTTTTTATTCGTTAATTCATATCACACTAATATCTAACTAATTAATATCTTAACAATTTTTATTTATATTTGAGATCCTAACAATTTTTATTTTTATTTTTATTTTTATTTTTTCATTAAACATATATAACAATATTTATTTTTGATATTATATAATTAAAATCAGTTAATATTTAATTTTATTTGATTATTATTTTACCAAGTTTATTTCTATTGTTTTTTTTACTATAAATATGATCTATTTGATAAAACTTTAATATTATTGATCAATTTTGTATATGAATTATTTTTGTTATTGCTAGGTTATACTTATCTGACGATATATTTTGAATTTATTTTTTTGAATTAGGTTTCAAATATATTTAATTACTCTTGATATTCTTACAATTACTATTATTTCAATAATTTATTTTGAACTTATCTTATAGTAATCGAACAATCACGAGAAGATTAAGCTAATAAGATAACTTTTTTCCTAGAAAATAAACTAGGCCCAAAGCATTTAACAATTTTTTAAAAAAAATTAAATTAGTAATTAGGGGATCTTTATTAGGTAGTTACAAACTTAATGGAAGATAATTAATTGGTAAAATATTTTAATAAGCTAAAAAATAGAAAACCGGTTAACATAAAAAAGGTAGCCGTATTTGAGATTCCAAAATATCAAATATCCGTCATTTTCGTCATTCAATCAGTAACCAAAATCAAAAAAAAAAAATTGTAGTCGGAAGCAGTTTCACCATTTCCGTTCATCTCGAGGTCTCTTCTTCAACTCTTTATTCATCGTCAGCATTCACCTTCAATCGAGTATTCAACGGTCGTCTTCAACATGTATACCAATTGCTTCAAAGGATTTTCGAAATTTCAAATCGTCTATCTTCAATTGCCATTTCAAGTATGCTATCTTCGTCGATTGTACACAGGTTTACGAAGAAGACGACTCTATCTTATACAAACATATTCGTTAAGCACTTCCAGTTATGTACATATCCAACATACACAAGCAATACATAATGCATACACAATTTTCATTTTCCGTTCAACACTTCCAATTATGTACATATTTCAACATACACAATTAATACATAATACATACACAAATGTACATGTTCTACACAAAAACAAGCAATACATGACGTAAATACACAATTTTGATTATTCGTTCAACACTTCCATTTATCTACATATTTCAACATACACCAGCATGTCTATAAGATATTGAGAGCAATGACGTACATATTTTGTAACAATTTCAACATATTGAAGACACGTTTAACATATGAAACATACCGGGTACACAAACTGAATCGTCTGAATGCAGTTATATTCCACAAATTTGTAATGTCGTACATATTTTGTAACGGAACACATGGATGAACAACCGTTTGTTAAAAAACGAAGATATGACGTTTAAACTGTATTTACTTACCCATTTATGGAGATATATACGGCTTGTGGAGATATTTACTTACACTTTTTATAACAATTAATTGCTTATTAAATGGAGAGAGAAAAATATTTACTTACCCGCTTTATAACAATTAATTGCTTATTACATGGATAGAGAAAGATATTTCGATTTCCTTAATTTCCTCTTTTTATTTTAATATATATTTTTTAAATAATTTAGAGGAGTCTAGTTTGTACACATTGTTAACTTAAGACCCTTTGTATGCTCAAGGTTGCGAAACCTACATACTCCCCACATTACCCAACAATCACCATGTGCAAATATGTATAAAGAGAACAAAAATAGTTATACAATAATAACTTGTTATCATTTTTAAGATTAAAACATATTTTTATAACTTTTTATCCTCTAAACCTCACTTGTCGTAGGTAAACATGTTTTTTATACAATTTATATATACATACACATATATAATCAGTAAAGTTACAATAAAAAAAACTAAGTTTATCAAATTTGTAGGTTTTTCGGGCATAACTAGGTGGATAAGTTGTGTCATGCGATTCTTCCTTCTTCTTTTTTTTTGTAAACCGTGTGTAACTTATGTTGTTTTTTCTTTTCACAATGTGATGTTTGTGTAATTGTATTTCGTGTAATTAAAATTATTTGTGCAACTAAATTCATATAATAAATGAATTTGTTGGTTATTTCCATTTAATGTGGTGAGCATTTTGTCGTTTTGTGCAAATGCATAGAGTTACCTATTCGTGTAGTTTTTATAATGTATGTAGATTCAATAATTTTAGTGTACATTGTTTGATATTTACATGCTTTTTGTTTTGCTTCCGTTTGATATAGGTTGTATAATGCCTGAATGCGAAGGAATTAACTAGTCCAGTACTTCAATCAAGTGCTTTTTTGGCATATAAAGCAACACCCCGTGATTATCCAGAAACTTATATCAAAAGATTACAGGGATGATATCAACCTTCCATAAAGATTGTAAACTGAACCGATACCAAATTGTAACTACACAAGTGCTATAGAGACTTGAAGATGACCGAGGAGAATGTGGCGGTGATGAAGGTCGCGGTCAAGAAGCCCCTTATTCTCTCTGAAGGTTTTAATCATCACTGAGAAGGTGGCGCTCTCGCCATCTTCTTCACCGGTTGAAGGTGACACTATCAGAGGTCCTTGATATCATCGAGATCCAATCGATCTAGGGCTACAACTTCATCGACGATTTTCTCTTCGACCACCTTGGACAATCAGTAACGTTCTCCACAATCTGCCATTTTCTACATTCATCGAATTAGCAAATCCTGCTTCAGGAATAGAAAGAGGAAAAGTTTTAGAATGTGAAACTGTTTGAGGATAGAGAGTATGAATCTCGGTCATAATTAGGCTAGTTAGTGAAAAAAATGGGTGAGGAGAGACCTAGTTTGTATTTTTGATATAAAAAAATCCTTCATTGCACCAATTTTATCTTACAAAAATAGTAAATAATCTACCAAATAAGATCAGCAAAAAGTTAATCTCTACATGCCAAACACTACAAGTTTTCAAAATATGAAAAAACTATATTATGATACACCCCGAACACACCCTAAGAAGAATAGCTTTTGTAGATTTTTTGTTAGATTTTGCCAAATTTATTTACATTTTGTTCCCAAAAGATAATTTTACTTATTTATAAATATTTATCTTTAAGGGCATCTTAATCCATGAAACTCAATTAGAGTAACAAAAGGCAAAAAAAAAAGTTTGTAGGAAAAATGATATTTCATGGCGGCCCGACGAAAATCCGCAAAGCCCAACATAAAAAGTGCTAGGTGTAAGAGATGTTACAAATGAGCAACACGACTACCCCGACGCCGAACAAAACCCCATCAACAATGATCAAAACCAGAAGCGCGACCGTGATACCATTCAAAACAACCCCCAACACCTCCTCAGTCGGTTATCATTCACAAGCAGTGTAACGAGAACAGCTGCATCAATTTCCATCACGGCATGATCCCGACCTCTTGCCAATGCGAGCTCCACAACCCACAACACAACTTCACCTTATGCCACTACTACAAATGAAACCCAATAAGTGACTTGGTCGCCGCAAGAACGACCTCCCCAAAGATGTCCCGAACAAGCACACTCACACCATTGTTGTCACCCCGAGATATTATAACATCACAATTTACCTTAATAAATATAGGCCTCAACTTATATTACTGAAAACCATAAGCTATGAATTGAAGTTTTTTTTTTGTAGGAAGGAGAGTCAGTGGTCTCCGCGCATCTAGTCGCGCTTCATATAAAATAAAGATTGGCTAAATAGTCATCACACGGGGGATAACCTTACCCCTTACATCATTAGCAAGTAAAGATAAAACACCCTCGGGAGGGTCATGCAATACATGAAAACCTTGTTCAAATGAAAACGCGAAAGTAGCTAGAAAATCCGCTACAGTATTACCTTCACGGTAAATATTACGAACTTGGATAACCCAACCTCTTTGCATGAAGCCTTAGCACACATGTACCAGAATAGAAAGTGGATGACACCGAGGGAGATTTTTCCCAATAAGGATGGTAGCTAATTGATAATCCGTTTCGAGGATAACCCTTCGAAATCCTGATTCCCATGCTAATTTGAGACCATTAACAACACCCCAAAGTTCCGCGACAGGAATTGTGCATGTTCCAATATTGTGGACACATCCTCGTTGCCACCCACCTTCATGATGCCTAATAAAACATCCAGCCGCAGCTGCTCCACAATTATGAACCGCACCGTCTGTGTTCACCTTAACCCAACCTTGTGTAGGTGGTTGCCACGTCACGAAGATAGTAGATTGATGATTGTTGCCTTGGCTTGTTAATCGTGCTTCGCCTGCCGAATAATACTCCTTAGTCTTCCGTATAATGAAATCCATCTTGTTTATCGTTGCAATATCATCAAACACTGGCTTATTTCTCCATTTCCATATGCACCATAGAGCTTCTGCAAAAACATCACACCAAGCATAATTTCTATGATAAATATTAGGGCTAAGAATGCTACCTCTAATCCATGCATTAAAAGGTTGATCAAAGAACCCTGGGATAATGGCTCATGCAGTGAGTTCGATCCACAATTGCTTTGTTTCTGGGCAATCTCTAAATAGATGGATAAGGTCCTCTGAACTTCCAGTACATGATTTACATGAATCATCCATCGTAAGATGTCGCCGAACTCGATCTTTATTAGTCAAACAACCTCCACTTAGCACTTTCCATATGAATAGTCTTCCTCTCTCCTGAACTTTCAACTTCCATACTCTTATAAATAATTCACCATCAGCAAACTTAAAGCTTTGAGAATTAGTAGCTAACAAACACCCAGATTGAATAGTATAAACTCTTGATCTTGAAAAAGGCTATGAAATCTCATCCGGTCTTGAAGGATCAATGGCAACCGCAACAAGATATAACTGAGCCTTTGTTGGAAGCAACCCTTCATTAGCAGACCATTTCCAAGTTCCAAATTCATCCCATAAGTCACGTACAAGAAGTTGTTCCTCCCCTGGTAAAATTTGTCTACTAACGACTTCTTTCAACGGTCCGGTCCCGAGCCAACGATCAACCCATAATTTTGTGTGAAGCCCATTACCGATGACAGTCGTAGTATTCAAACCGACTACCCTCTTTAATCCAACCATAATAGCATTCCAACCATGAGACCTTGATCCAGATCTAATGCTTGTCGGGGTAAGATACTTAGCTGTCAAGACATCGACCCATAGAGGTTTAGTTTCTGTAAGATACCTCCAAGCCAACTTCCCTGCAAAAGCCAAATTCAAGACATAAGCTTGAACAAACCCTAATCCACCATGAGTTTGAGGCCTACAAATGTCACTCCATTTAACCAAATACATTTTCTGACTCGACTCAGAGCTGCCCCAAATAAAATCCCGACAACACCTGTCAATTTTCGTCGCAATCCCTTTTGGTAGAATGAGCGTGGACATAGTATATTGCGGTATAGACATGAGAACCGACCTAGCAAGTGTAACTCTACCAGCGAAACTCAATGTGTGTCTTTTCCATCCACTCAACTTTGATTGCATTTTTTCCAAAATCAAATCAAAATCACATCCACGTGATCTTCCTTTAAGAATAGGCATACCTAGATACCTTCCTAAATCATGAGTAACAACAACTGATAGCATGAATTATAGTCTATATTTTAGGACTTGTTTAGACGTTTTATCTTCAATAATCTGCATGTTTGGATGTATATTATGTGATTATATTGTCATTTCATCTACCTTTGCGGGAATCGAGGTCTACACCAAGTTTCGTTGTAATTATAAGTAAAACGGCACGATTTGAACCTAAATGGAGCTAAAGGAGATAAGGAGTCATTGGAGCTACATTCAGGAGTTTAAGGAAAGGCCAGGAAGCATGGAATTAACAGAGAAGATTCACTTTGGACCAGATTTGAGAGATTTCACCCTCAGTTGAGATTCACCTCGGTCAGCCACTGTGTCACTTCGACCGAGGTGATTTCAGAGGAACGCCCCAACCGAGGCGGACACCTTGGACGCGGCGAGAGATATTTTATTTGGCTGAGATCTTTTAATTATGGAAAGAAGATCTTATATTTTTAGGTTGGATTTCTGGAAGGAAGAGGATATTCAGCTGATATATTTTTACCTATTTTATGGGAAATATCTTTCTAAGATCTCTTATCTTTGGGAGGTAATTTTCTTATAAAAAGGGTTGGATTTTCCACAAATCCAACATCCGCTAACGGCTAGAAACACCCACTTACACCGCTTAGGGCTGAAGAACATTATACACCACAATACGCTGCAGTTGGAGAAGATTTCCCTTCAAGGATTGAAGGAAGAAGGAAGATTCCCTTTTGAAGATAGTTTGAAGGAGTTTGTGAGCTTTCCTTAGGCTATTTTTTGTGTTGATTGTCTAGTTGGATTTATTATCCAAGGAACGCCTGTTTGTGAGATATTTGATTCACTTATTGAAGTCTTTTTATTAAGTTCTTCTTGTTCAAATATTCACTTTCTTCCCATATATTCGATTATTGCTTTCATGATGATGAGTGGCTAATTTCTTTGTGTGATTCTAGGGTGATTGGCTGAAAGTTGTGGGAAAGACAATGATAGAACGATCCTAAATCCCAATAGGACCCTGAAAGCTCGAGTCTTTATCCTTAATCCTAGAACATCTCGCTCAACCAATGAACACCCCGGCCGAGGTGGAATTTGTCTGACCGAGGTGACCTTTCGATCCAAAACTGAGAGTTAAGTGTTAGAGTTTGCCAAATTCTATTCTTATTACACCTTTCCTGGTTCAATGCAAGCCTAGGATGAGACTTACCCGGTGATTCCTTTGTTTGTTTACCAAAGATCATAAGTATAGGTAATAAAGGTTTATCCTTTATTGGGGTTTGAGTGTGCCTTCATCCCATCTTTGTGAGTTAGCCTGAGACTTACCCGGTAAAGGTTGATTCTATTTCCTTAAGTGGTGTGTTGGTTTGAGGTTATAGTTCCTTTCCTTAATTCCTTGAGACTTACCCGGTAATAGGAGCTTCGGTTTGGGATTGTGAGTAGTGAAACTTACCCGGTGATCTATTCCACTTTAGTAATACCTTCCCTATGCAAAAACCTCAGATTTGTCCGCTTATCTTTAGATCTTGAGTTGGAACCACAACTAGATGCTTTAATCCCTAGAATTGCATATTTCCTTTAATTGATTTTTTTATCATCTTTGATTGTTTTAATTGCTTTCGTGGTTAGTAATTACATTGACAACTTCTACCTGTTTTGTTTCACTAAGTCCCTGAGTTCGACCCCTGAAATTTCTTGCTTTTATTACAATCGATCTGTACACTGCGGGTTCGCATCCTTGTTTTAATTATATTTCCTCGGTTATAAATTTAAAGCTTGCACACACCGTTTGGAGCAAACAAGTTTTTGGCGCCGTTGTCGGGGACTTGGTCTAGACCAAGCCGGTTGTCGGTTGTCTTTCGGGGCAATTTCCCCTGTTGCTACTAACCACTCTACTTGAGTGACTTTCGCAGGTTCTTTTTCTTAGGTTTATGCGAAGAACCCGCGCTAGGAAGGAAATCGTTCCTTACGATCCCGAACCAGAAAAGACATACAAGAGACGCTTAAAGGAAGCGAAGATGGCCAACCAAGACGATCGTGATCTTGAGGCCGCATTGAAGGAAGAATTGAAGGAGGCATTGGAACAACTACGCCTCAGTAAAGAAGAACTACGACTGGAAAGGGAAGAAACTCGCGCAAGGACAGAGGCAATCGAAGTAGATATGGAAGCTTTACGAGACCAGTATCTACCTCGACCGAACCCAGATCCTCGACCGAGGCAAGACCCAGATCAACCTCCTCGACCGAGGCAGGACCCAGCTCCTGTTGCCCCGGTCGAGATACTTCCACCTCGGATTCCAGTCCAAGACGCTCTTTTTGCAGGTATTTCACAGACCTTAGGGCAGAGGATGGACCCCAACCAACAGCTGAGGCGTCCAGAAGTTAACTTAGGTGATCCAGCGGAGCATGATTATGAACTTCGACCACAAGTTTTTTCCATGATCCGGCAATGTCAGTTTGGAGGGCTAGAGAAGGAATCTCCGCATCAACATCTCCAAAATTATGAGATCTTGATGGAGACCTTGAGACCTTCAAGAATAGAAAACAACAATTACAAGCTAAGGCCTTTCTACTTCTCTTTGAAAGATAAGGCGCTTACTTGGTATCAATCTCTTCCTCTCGGAAAGATCAGCACTTGGGAGGAGATGACGACGGAGTTCTTAACTAAATTCTTTCCCCCCTCAAAGACCGCTGAAATGAGATGGAAGATCAATGCATTCATCATGAAGGACAAGGAGAGTTTGTCCAAGTCATGGGAGAGAATTAAAGACTTCCTTTTGGATTGCCCACATCATGGGATTCCAAAGATAGAGTTGTTGGAGATATACTTCAAGGGACTGGATGGAAGCACCCAGTTCAACCTTCAACGGCTATCCGTCGGCACGTTCATGGACATGCCAATTGACGAAGCTTGGGAATTCATAGAGAAACAAGCTTTACATATGGAGAAATACACCCACCAAGGAGCCGAAGGTGGAGTTAAGAAAGTTAGCTTCCAAGAAGCTCCATCTAACAATAATCAACTCACCTCGTTGAAGAACGATGTGAAGCAATTGAAAGAACTTTTGGTTGCTCATACCAAAAAGGAAGAGGGAGGACAGCAAGAATATCAAGGGTCAAGGAACAACAATCAAGTTCCCGAAACAACAACTACAACAACAACAATAGAGGATCCAACAACAATAGAGGATCCAACAGCAACAATTGGAGAGCCAACAATCAAAATTCAGGTAACCCTTACTTCAATTCAAATTCGAGCAATTCATCTAACCCTTTCCTCTCTTATTCTACTCCATTGAAGAGCCAAGAGCCTGTATTAAGCTCGTCCCAGCCGGAGAAGAAAGACGCAGTGCTGGAGGCCATCTTGATCAAGCTTAGCGCTATGAAGACATCCATGACTTCATTTTCGAAGGCACAAAAAGCCAACAACAACTTTCTAATAGGGCGAATGAAACGCCAAGAGATCCAGGGAAGCTCCCAGCAAAAACGGAGAGCAACCCCAAGGGACAGATCATGGCAATAACAACGAGAAGTGGACTGAAAACTGCAGATCTAGTGCCTCGGTCGATGCCAATCCAGACGAAGACCACCTCGGTCCAGGTACAGTCGAAGAACACCTCGACCGAGGTACCAACCGAGGCGGAACCTCAGAGAGCGGAGGAGAAATCTGAAGTTTATGTTCCACCTCCTGCTTATAAACCACCACTTCCATTCCCCAGTCAAGGGCTAGAGCACATCTAGACAAACACTTCGGTAAGTTCCTTGACTTGATGAATAAATTACATATTAACATCCCTTTCCTTGATGCTATTCTAGGGATGCCCGCGTATGGGAAATTCTTGAAAGAGATTCTATCAAGAAAAAGGAAATTGGAAGCCTTCGGTGAAGTTAGGATGACATCTAAATCCTCCGAACTTATTCAAATCATGAAGGAGAAGATGCCACCCAAATTAAGGGATCCCGGCTCGTTTTTCATTCCCATACAAGTTGGGGATGTGACTTGCGAAGCTTTATGTGATCTAGGAGCCAACGTGAGCATCATTCTGCTGGAGCTATGCGTGAAGATCGGCCTTGTAGAGCCCAAGTCGGTGAAGATAAGGCTATACATGGCGGATCGCTCCATTACCCATCCCGTGGGTATTTTGGAAGACATTCCGGTCAAGTTAGGTAACTTCTACTTACCTATAGACTTTGTAGTACTTGACATTCCCTCATATTATCCCATTCCTATCATTCTCGGGAGACCATTTCTGACAACTTCGGATTGCAACGTGGATTGTAAGAACGC
The DNA here is from genome assembly GCA_033239045.1 of Fagopyrum esculentum. NCBI lineage: Eukaryota > Viridiplantae > Streptophyta > Magnoliopsida > Caryophyllales > Polygonaceae > Fagopyrum > Fagopyrum esculentum. Next base: position 129,914,330 of record BSUD01000008.1, on the reverse strand, counting down.
CAAGTTGAAGTTCAACATTGGCGGAGATCAAGTGGAGTTTGCATTGCTTGCTGCAATGAAAGGAGATGATATCTTCAACATCTATGATGAAGAAGAATCAAGAGAATTGGTGAGCTCTATCCTTATTAATGATCCACTTGAAAAAGTTATTAGTTTTAGCTTAAATGAGGAAGGTATAGATGCTTCTTGTGATGCAGATATACGGAGCTTAAAAACACTGGAAGAAGATCCAGGAGCTAAAATTGAAACACTAATCCAGGAGAAGAAGATCTCCAGTTTCGGTCCCAGTTGCAGTACCTCGACCGAGGCACCTTCTGGACCAAGCGAGGTGTTCTTAGCTGAAGAACATCTCGGTCACCCACCCTGCACCTCGACCGAGGTCGCAAACGAGATGATGTCAACTGAGACTTTTGAAAGTCCAGTTTCTCAATCTGAATCTACTTCACTGGAAGGAGGAAGCAAGGATCTCCCTCAGAAAGCACCCCCGGTTGTGGAGCTTAAACAACTCCCAAATCATTTGAGATATGTCTTTCTTGGACCGGATTCCACTTATCCCGTCATTGTTAGTGCTTCCCTTTCCGAAACTGAATTCTCTAAGCTGATGTATGTCCTGAGAAAGCATCAAAAGGCATTAGGTTATACTATTGATGATCTTATTGGTATTAAGCCCTCTTTCTGCATGCATAGAATTCTAATGGAAGACGATCATAAGACTTCACGGGAACCTCAAAGACGGTTAAATCCGATCATGAAAGAGGTTGTGAAGAAAGAAATTCTTAAATTGTTGGATGCAGGTATTATATTTCCTATCTCGGATAGCAAGTGGGTAAGACCTAGAGATGGAAATGGGTGCACAACCACCCGATCCAACCGGTCAACCGACCCGAATTCGTGGGTGAAAACCCAAAGAATTCCGGGTGGTGGGCGGTTGACGGATGAAATTGACGGGTGGTGGGGTGGGTATGGGCGTAAGTACAACCACCCACCACCCGAACCATCCACCACCCGCCCCACCCGCCCCGCATCACCCGTATAAAATATTTAAAAAATAAAAATAAAAAACCCTAAATTCTACCCATATAAATTAATTATTAAAAATTATAAAAACATAAAAATCCTAAATTATCAAGAGTCCGCCTCACCATTCACCACTCACTTATCCCTTCCCCAATCTGAATTTTTTATATCAATCACTAATTCTCTAGTAGCTAGACTCGATAAAACCTTCGGTACTTCGTCAAATCATCATACCTCACTACCTCAGTTTGCTGCCGGCGATCCACACGCTCCCTCTCCCTCTCCCGTTCGGTCACTCACTTTAGCGCAATGCTTGCTTTATTCTCTCAACAGGTAATTAATCTTCACTAGTGCCTTCTCTCCATCTTTTCCTCAGATCTATATTCGATTTTAGAGCCACACACTCTTTTCAACACAACACTCACTTTAGCCGTTTAGTCAATTATACTATTCACACATCTTCTTAGTTCTTACCATGTGTTTGAATTACTGTTTTAGTTTGATAATTTTGGATTAAGGCAACTTATTTGCAAGTTGTGTCATTAGTTAATCATGGGTGTCATTACATTTTGCGGGAGCTTGTGCGTATTGTCTCTCTATATGATACTAGTCTGAAATTTTCGGACCTTTTAGAATATGAGAGTAGACAGGCTGATGGTCAATACTAGCTGACATTTTACCATTTTGTTTATGGAATATTGCAGGAGACACTCTTTATCTTTGTGAATATGAGATCTAAAGGAGTTTGATTGTAGGATATGTTGATTTACGTTTGTTGTATGCAAAAATATTGCGTTTATTTGCATAGTTTTGTACGAATTGGAATTCATTTTCCATGTTGGTTTGTAATGTTGGATAATGTTCCATAATTTAGTAAATTTATATTTGTGTTATTTTAAAATATAAATTTACTTTATACATGTAAATGTTAAAAAGTGAAAGAAATAATACACAATATACACCCGGTTATTTCACCCGAACCACCCGAACACCCGGTGGGTGATGGGTGGGTGGGTGACGGGTGAAGTGTTAGGCGGGTGGTGGGCGGGGTGGGTGAGAGTTCAAGTAAGGTGGGTGGGTGGTGGAAGTGGAACTTCCACCCATAAACCGACCCATTTCCATTCCTAGTAAGCCCAGTACTTGTTGTTCCGAAGAAAGGAGGGATGACCGTTGTGACAAACAAGAACAATGAGTTGATCCCAACTAGGACCGTCACGGGCTGGAGAGTATGCATCGACTATAGGAAGCTGAACACGGCCACTCGGAAGGACCATTTTCCACTTCTCTTCATCGATCAGATGCTCGAACGTTTAGTCCAACATCCACATTTTTGCTATCTAGACGGTTACAGCGGCTTCTTCCAGATCCCTATCCATCCGGATGATCAAGAGAAGACCACTTTCACTTGTCCATGGGGGACATTCGCTTACAAGAGGATGTCATTTGGATTATGTAATGCACCCGCTACCTTCCAGCGTTGCATGATGGCTATCTTTTCCGAGTATATAGAGGAGATCATGGAGGTATTTATGGATGATTTTTCGGTATATGGTTCCTCTTTTGATGATTGCTTATCTAACCTTTCTCTAGTTCTACAAAGATGTGAAGACACTAATCTCGTTTTGAATTGGGAGAAGTGTCACTTTATGGTTAATGAAGGCATTGTACTAGGACACCTCGTTTCGAGTCGAGGTATTAAGGTCGATCGAGCTAAGATCAAGACTATTGAGAAACTTCCTCCCCCTTGTTCTGTTAAGGGTGTGCGGAGTTTTCTCGGGCATGTAGGTTTCTACAGGAGGTTCATCAAGGATTTCTCGAAGATCTCTAAACCACTAACTAAACTCTTGAATAAAGATGTTGTTTTTGAATTTTCGCAGGAGTGTCTTGATGCATTCTACAGGATTAAGGAAGCGTTGATCTCCGCCCCCATTATCCAACCTTCTGACTGGACCTTACCCTTCGAGATCATGTGCGATGCGAGTGATGTGGCTGTAGGAGCGGTACTAGGACAAAAGAAGGATGGCTGGACCACCGCCATTTATTATGCTAGCAAGACGCTAGACGAAGCCCAGCGTAACTACGCCACTACCGAAAAGGAACTATTGGAGGTTGTATATGCCTTCGAGAAATTTCGTTCTTACTTAGTAGGATCGAAAGTTATTGTTTACACCAACCATGCGGCTATTCGTTACTTGCTCGCTAAGAAAGATGCTAAGCCACGTCTTATTCGATGAATTCTCTTGCTTCAAGAATTTGACCTAGAGATCCGCGATAAAAAGGGATCCGAAAATTCCGTTGCGGATCACCTCAGCTGGCTGCCCCCTTCTTCACGCGAGAAGGACGAACCACCCATAGACAATTCATTCCCGGATGAGCATTTGCATTTGCTGGAATGGCTAATAGACTTCCTTATCTCACCCCATGATGAAGGTGAAGTATGGGGTGAGGATACTTCCCAGCATGATTAAGGACACCGTACGGTCTAGCTAGCGACCTTAAACCAAGCGCTTCTTGGGAGGAAACCCAAGGTATTGCTTTCTTTTCCCTTTTCCTAGTCTAGTTTTAGATAGTTTGCTTTTGCTTTGCTTTGCTTTGTTTTTGGCGTCCTAGACAGAAACCAGGTACTCTCTAAGGAAGGAATACAACTCAGGAACAACAATGGAAGAATAGAAGTTCGAGAATTTGAGAAGACGGAGTTTGACTGAGACACATCTCGGTTGCTGTCACAGCGCCTCGACCGAGATGATTCTTGAGCAACCGAGGCGACTAGGGTTACTGAAGATCCACCTCGGTCCACATCACCTCGGTCTAGTCGAGACCATCTCGACCGAGGTGACAGCAGTTCCAGAAAAGGGTATAAAAGGGGGCTGAGATTCTCTCTCTTCCCCCTCTCACCTTCTCGACCGAAACGCCCAAATTCACCTCGTTCGCTGATTCTGGCTCGTTTTCGACGATTCTCGCTTCCGAACTGCAAGGAAAGGGTAGAGGATCGGTTTGCAAGCAACAATCTGCAACAAAGACGCTCCAAATCGACCGAATCTGGGGTAATTCGAGAAAAAACCCTAACTCTCCCTTCTTCACTGTTTTTGATCAATTTGGGCTTTGGTTGCCCCTGCATTGTGTTGAAAAAGGATTAAGTACCCCATAGGAACCGTTGGTAGTGATATCGGGGGGAAAAGAACTGGATTTCTGAGTGTCTCGATCGAACAACACTTCGCCTCGGTCCAGTCGGCCTGTGCCTCGGCCGAGATGTTCTTGAGAGTGTCAGAGCAACCGAGGTGACTGACAGTGAGAGAGAAAAAGATGAGTTCTGACAGGCAGCTTGTTCTGAGGGATAGATCTTCACCCTCTCCTTCTTCTTCTTCTTCTTCGCGCCGCTCCATACCGGTGATCCATGAGCGTCACCAGGCAGACTATGACCGTATAGCGGCGCATCCAGTGATTGCACCACGGTTCTTAGACATCACCGCCTTCGATTGCTTGCACGTAGATGATGACCTGAGGCGGATGAATGCTATGGTTGGGATGGAGAGATTTATGGAGATTACAGCTCCAGCCTACCTCGAGCCGACCATGGAGTTCGTGAGTTCTGTGACTCACGTTCCAGAGACGAGGAGCATCAAGTTCCGGTTGATGAACCGGAACTACATCATTCCCTTGGACCACTTCAGGGATATTTTTGGCTTTTCAGCCCCTACTGTACAGGACTTTCCCTCCAGAGCAGTTGCACGAGAGTTCTGGGGACATATAACTTATGTAGTTGAGCATGCTGACAGATGGAGGTCAGGAGACTCCAGAGAGCGTATAATCTTCCATCTGGCCTTTAGACTTGCCCACAGGATCCTTAGTGAGTCATTTCTGGCGCGTACTGAGACGCCCCAGAAGATTAGACAGGGCGAGCTGCTGACTCTGTACTGCATGGTTACTGGAGGAGTTCCAGACTTTGGAGGGATGCTAGTAGAGGATCTCTACAGGATCAAAGCGAAGGTGAAGGGAGACATCTATTGTGGCGGCCTAGTGACTCACATAGCGAGTTACATAGGCCTTGATTTGAGTTCTTGTATCATGGTGGCGGCTGCCAAGCCGCTTGGTTTGCAGGAGATGATCACGAGGAGGATTCTGGTTCCTCATGGACTTACTACGCCATATGTGGTGATGCCTTGGGAGCAAACAGCCCCTCAGGACATTAGATGTCATCTCAATTCACCGTGTTTGACCCTCAGTACTGGTCCACGACTTGGATCCCGTATATTGAGGATGCTAGAGAGGTAGCAACCCCGGTACAGGAGGAGGAGGTTGATGAGGAGGATGATGGTGCTGCAGCTATGGAGACAGGGACAGATACAATAGGTCCCAGTGTGTCAGTCGTCGACCTCGACGAGGAGGAGACAGAGGAGGATGCACCAGCACCACCACGTCCGGCCAGGCGTCGACCCCGCAGGCAGAGAGATCCAGTCGCTCACCGCCGGATCGATGATCTGACGGACCAGGTGATAGATTTCTACGCCGCCTTATCCCTAGACATGAGAGAGATGCAGGAGAGACTGCACTACCAGCACAGGATGGTTGAGATTCAGTTTCAGCATATCATGAGGTGCCCGTTTGACCCATCTCAGTACCCGTACATGTCACCACCACCACCACCGGATCGGGATTAGAGCTTGAGAGCTTGCAGAATTTTCTTTATTTATTTATTATGCAGCTCAGCATTGTCCGGTGAGTACTCTGTTTCTTTAGACTTATTTGACTCATTGGGACAATGTGTCCCAAGTATGGGGTATGTGGATGTAGTTATTTGACTTATGTGGATGATTGTATGCTACTTTGATGAATATTTATGATCTTATTATGCTCTATATGCTTATCTGAGATTGCATGCATACATATAGGTTATTTGATTGAAAAAAACGTCGAAAAACAGGTTAAATTAAAAAAAAAATTGACCTCGACCGTGGAGGTTCTGGCCAAACGAGGTATTTCACCTCGGTTGACTAGAACATCTCGACCAAGGTGGGTAAACTGAAAACGTTTTCGAAATTAATTTTGTGCTTCTTCTCTGGATATGATCTCAGTGAAGATTTTGTTTGCAGATTGGTTTGAAATCTTTACATGCTTGAAAGGTTTTATGATATGCTTAAGTTGCTAAATGCTTTGTTTGAGATTTTGGCATGTTTAATACTTTATTTTTATCCAAATTATGTTGAATTTGAAGGTTGACACCACATTATGAGTTCTCTCACTCTCTTCCTGGAAAGACCAAGGCAATTCATTCTTTTCTCTTCTTCTTCTTGATCATGCTTAGCCCCTCATACACATATTTTCCTCCCTTTACCTATCCGGGAATTTGGAAGCAAGCAAAGGTGAAAAGCAAGTTAAAGAAAAGTTGAGAAGTTGGCTGGAAGTGAAAGTGTTAGAAAGAAACAAGTAGGTTTGGGGAAGTCAATCATGATGATGAGTAACTCGGCACCATTCACATAGCCGGGTGTTTGTGTCTTGCCAAAGTCGGATTGAGCGATATTCCTAACGGGTCATGATATGTGCATCAAGGAGGGTTTGAGGCATCTCGAGAAATTGATGATTGCTAATCTCCTAGGCTTCGGTTATTGTGCACCTCTGTCCATGCATCCCAAAAAATAAAGTAAAAAAAAAGGGGGTAAATAAGCAAAGCTTATTGTGAAGATGTGAAGTTCAAAGCAAGTGAAGTAAAGATTCCTTCTTCCCGGATTTTAACACCACATCCTCTATTACATCCTACCCTCACACGTTTCTTTGACCTTTCTTTTAGAAAGCCCTTGAGACCTCGAGCTTGTTGATTGACTTAGTGGTTTAAACTGGATAATACATGATTAATTTCGATAATTATGATTTATTATGCATTCTACGATTTTATGCAAAGATGAACAACTTTCTTGTATTTATAAAATGTTTTGATCATGCATTGATTTTAAATTCCATGAAGTATTCTCTTAGAGTGATCTATGAGTGGAGCACACCACCAAAAATGTTTTAAAAAACTTTTCATTGATTTCTATGACTTATAATCCATTCTATCTTGTATTTTAGATTTGGAACTTGCTTGGGGACAAGCAAGGGCTAAGTATGGGGTATTTTGATAGCATGATTATAGTCTATATTGTGGGACTTGTTTAGACGTTTTATCTTCAATAATCTGCATGTTTGAATGTATATTATGTGATTATATTGTCATTTCATCTACCTTTACGGGAATCGAGGTCTACACCAAGTTTCGTTGTAATTATAGGTAAAACGGCACGATTTGAACCTAAATGGAGCTAAAGGAGATAAGGAGTCATTGGAGCTACATTCAGGAGTTTAAGGAAAGGTCAGGAAGCATGGAATTAACAGAGAATATTCACTTTGGACCAGATTTGAGAGATTTCACCCTCAGTTGAGATTCACCTCGGTCAGCCACTGTGTCACCTCGACCGAGGTGATTTCGGAGGAACGCCCCGACCGAGGCGGACACCTTGGACGCGGCGAGAGATATTTTATTTGGATGAGATCTTTTAATTATGGAAAGAAGATCTTATATTTTTAGGTTGGATTTCTGGAAGTAAGAGGATATTCAGCTGATATATTTTTACCTATTTTATGGGAAAATATCTTTCTAAGATCTCTTATCTTTGGGAGGTAATTTTCTTATAAAAAGGGTTGGATTTTCCACAAATCCAACATCCGCTAACGGCTGGAAACACCCGCTTACACCGCTTAGGGCTGAAGAACATTATACACCACAATACGCTGCAGTTGGAGAAGATTTCCCTTCAAGGATTGAAGGAAGAAGGAAGATTCCCTTTTGAAGATAGTTTGAAGGAGTTTGTGAGCTTTCCTTAGGCTATTTTTTGTGTTGATTGTCTAGTTGGATTTATTATCCAAGAAACGCCTGTTTGTGAGATATTTGATTCAGTTATTGAAGTCTTTTTATTAAGTTCTTCTTGTTCAAATATTCACTTTCTTCCCATATATTCGATTATTGCTTTCATGATGATGAGTGACTAATTTCTTTGTGTGATTCTAGGGTGATTGGCTGAAAGTTGTGGGAAAGACAATGATAGAACGATCCTAAATCCCAGTAGGACCCTGAAAGCTCGAGTCTTTATCCTTAACCCTAGAACATCTCGCTCAGCCGATGAACACCCCGGCCGAGGTGGAATTCGTCTGACCGAGGTGACCTTTCGATCCAAAACTGAGAGTTAAGTGTTAGAATTTGTCAAATCCTATTCTTATTACACCTTTCCTGGTTCAATGCAAGCCTAGGATGAGACTTACCCGGTGATTCCTTTGTTTGTTTACCAAAGATCATAAGTATAGGTAATAAAGGTTTATCCTTTATTGGGGTTTGAGTGTGCCTTCATCCCATCTTTGTGAGTTAGCCTGAGACTTACCCGGTAAAGGTTGATTCTATTTCCTTAGGTGGTGTGTTGGTTTGAGGTTGTAGTTCCTTTCCTTAATTCCTTGAGACTTACCCGGTAATAGGAGCTTCGGTTTGGGATTGTGAGTAGTGAAACTTACCCGGTGATCTATTCCACTTTAGTAATACCTTCCCTATGCAAAAACCTCAGCTTTGTCTGCTTATCTTTAGATCTTGAGTTGGAACCACAACTAGATGCTTTAATCCCTAGAATTGCATATTTCCTTTAATTGATTTTTTTTATCATCTTTGATTGTTTTAATTGCTTTCGTGGTTAGTAATTACATTGACAACTTCTACCTGCTTTGTTTCACTAAGTCCTTGAGTTCGACCCCTGGAATTTCTTGCTTTTATTACAATCGATCCGTACACTACGGGTTCACATCCTTGTTTTAAGCATATTTCCTCGATTATAAATTTAAAGTTTGCACGCACCGTTTGGAGCGAACAACAACCCCGCTCAAACATTGAATACGATTTTGCAGATCTTCATGAACATTCGGAGAAATGTAAATGCGTGACTTCTCCACATTAAACTTCTCCTCTGAAGCCATGCAAAACTGCTCAATAACCGTCTTCACTACACGAACTTGATCACACGAAGCTTCCGCAAATAGAGTTATATCATCGGCAAAGAACATGTGAGATAACGGAGGACCATCCCTAGAAAGCCTAATAGGAAGCCAATCTCCATCAGCCACTGCTTGAGTTATAAGATGGCTTAATCTTTCTAGGCAAATCACAAAAATATAGGGCGAAAGCGGATCACACCTACCTCAACCCTTTTTCAGGAATAAACCGATCTACAACCTCTCCATTCCACTGAAGATGCATCATAGTTGATGAAATACATTCAGTAATCATATCAATCCAATTCTCTGGGAATCCAGCCCATCTAAGAGAATCAATCACGAAATTCCATTTCACCCGATCATAAGCTTTTTCAAGATCCAATTTCATAATCATCCATTTTCGTCCCGACCTCTTTTTTTAATGGAATGAATTACTTCCTGCATGAGAATAATATTATCCTGTATGAGACGCCCCAACATAAAGCTTCCCTGTGTAGGTCCCACTATATCGCCCATCACACCTTGCATCTGTTGCACAAGCACCTTCACAATGATCTTATATAGAACATTGCACAAAGCTATAGGCCGAAACTGACTAATAGTCTCCGGCACTCCAACTTTGGCAATAAGACAAATAAGCGTATCATTCAGGCCTTCAAGGAGACGTTTTGATGAAAAAAACTTCCGTACTTCAGCTACGACAGAACTTCCCACAATATTCCAACAACGTTGATAAAAAACTGGTTGGAAGCCATATAACCCCGGAGCCTTGCATTTGCCCATAGACTTAACTGTTTTCCACACTTCCATGCCCGTAGGTTATTCCTGTAATCTATTCCAATCAGCCGCATCCAGAACAGGATAAGTGAACTCAACACCGCTCCAGTCCACACCTCCAACATCGGAGCTGCTATACATGTCACGGAACCAATTAGTAGCACGTGCTTCCAACTTCTCATCATCTGTTTCCCAAACACCATCAGCTATGAATTGAAGTTGATACTTAAAATTACACCAATAAAGAATGTCCTAATAATATTTTGGTAAATACACCCTAAAAACCTAATCACAAATCTATTTTCATCAAAAATCAACTATATTTTTTCTATCCGGTTTTCATATTTAACGAAATCTTAAAAAAATATTATATTAACTACTGAATCCAGTGTAAAAAAAAAGGACAATTTTGGTAACTATGCCTTTTTGAAAAATTAGAGTAGTAACTAGGCTTTTTAATGTTTCAATTAAGTAAATGTACCCCAACCTTTTGTATCTATTTTTAAATTTTACACACACTTCTATCAAAACGTACATTTACTAAACACAAAAGTAGAAAAAGTCTAGTAAATCAAATTGTAAAAAAAAAAAAAGAAAATGGTTATCAAAGAGCTCATTATATGGAAGATATCCATCTTTACGGATATCTTTGAGCGTGCAACGGTGCAAGGATGCAAACACGACGGCATGATCCATGATATCAATATAATGTTATTAATATAAATAGAAAAATGTTATAAAATAGGAATTGAATATAATATAACGTATAATATCTATATATTAAATGTCAGGAAGGATTAAGTTTTATCCCATAAGAAACGTAAAACCCTGAGAAGCAACATTCACACTTCACAGGGTCGCAGCATCATTTCATTGAGGAATTCCTAAAACCCCAAATAACTTGAATTCAAACCCCATACCCAAATCTAACCGAGAAACAAAAATGAATCTCAATTCAACATCATTTGTCACCAAATCTCCAGCATCCTTCGTAATTCTCTCTCCTAACCTTACTTCGCGGTCAATAAATCCTTCAAACCCTCCTAAATTCGCGAGGTTGAGAAACCAAACTTCCTCAATTAACTCAAATGTCAGCAGCAAAAGCACGTTGAATGGCTTTGGTGGTTCTTCATTGAGGCATAGAGACCTGCGTATGCAGTTTGTTCGGGTTTCGGCAAGTACGGATGGTGGTTCCGGCGGTATTAGCGGCTCTGGCGGTGGCAATGGTGGAGGCGGAGGAGGAGACGATGGTCTTGGCGGCGACGGTGATAGTAATTCGAACTCGCTTCTAAGTTGGTGAGTTACTGTCTAATTATCTACTTACTTTAGTTTCGTGCTATTATGAGTTCAATTTCAAGTTTATTTAGTGATTATACGACGCCGATGGTGATGTTTGCTTGAATTGTTTGTTCCAGCTGTAGATTTGTACTGGATAGAGAATGTGTTATCAATTTGTATGTTGTTTGAATCGTGCAAAGAGTTGTAGCCCAGTCTTTTATTCATGCATGCCATTCCGCATCTACTTGAAGACTTGATAACCACATCTTCATTTGCTTATCGTCATACATTTTGTCATAAGAGATTACAATTATGTAGTACAATTTAGATGGCTTATAGAAAGATGCAAGCTCATTTTCTTATGGAAAGTTGAGGCCTGTGTTGATATCGTTATGCCGTAGTATATGCTGTAAACTGCAGGATTAATATTAATCTTTACAAGTGGTATGTACTCAATACTACATTATAAACAACACTTTCAATGATTATGGTCCATAACACCTCTTATAAAAAATTTGTTATGTATCCAGACAAACCCTAGATGGCTTAGTTACAGAACAGAGATTAATTCTATGTTTAAATAATCACCACTCTTCACATGCGTCAAGAACTGTCATGTCAGATCGAGAAATCTATGAAGCAGCCTAATTGAAGTATTAGTACCATTTTAGTCTAGAGCATGCCAAATTTCTATTCGAGTATTGAGGGCCACTTACATATCAGTTTGTTGGATTCATGTTTTTTTTTCACGAGTAGTTTAAAATATGTACTATGTAGTTTTGTAGGACCAGATCTTGCGGGGAAGAAACACACCTCCTTTTGAGAAGATAGGATTCTTTATATCGATACATTCAGTTTCAAATTCCTTATGATAAAGTAATGCAATGAGAATGACTCGGAGAAAATATAGGATGGAATGAATTTACAAGGCACCAGGTGTTTCGTTGGGATAAGCTTCTTATTGTGCATATGTGATGAATTACAGGTATCTTGGTCTTCTTGCTAAGTATCCTGTCATGACAAAAGCTGTTACTTCCGCCCTATTGACTTGCATTGGGGATCTGCTGTGTCAGGTACCCTGATCTCCTTGCTTCCTTTATCTTCTGCCTGTTGGGAAATTGCAAGAGTTTATCTTTACTTTAATGTTACAACAAAATCTCCAAAACAAAGATCCTAATCAATTAACAAATGAAGTTCAGCTTCAAGTGAAATAGCCATGCAGAACCCACCAAAGCCTTCAAAAAGCGTTTATTTTTGAAACTATACTAGCACGTGGTTATTGTTTCTGCAAAATGCAATATGATCTTTTAAAGTGCCAATTAAATAACCCTTTCTAGAGTTTTTCATAACCCCAAAGGAAATGAAAATGTAATTAAGCTGAACACCTAATGTTGACGTTAAGTCTATTGAGTCCTGTCGATTCAACTGATAAGTGATCATGCAGGAGTAAAAAGTAAATAGCTTTAAAAATTAAACTGACCGGTGTGAACATTTCAGCACAATCACTTACGACAGATCTCTTCAACTTGATGATAATCTGTTGCTGGTTTGCTGCTATTATGTTTATCTTATCTCTAAGTGAAATATCAGTCTCTGATATTTATTGTTATGCAATGCCTTTCAGCTTGTGATAGATAAAGTTCAAACAATAGACTACAAGAGGACAATCTTATTCTCAATGTTGGGTTTGGTTTTGGTAGGCCCAACATTACACTTCTGGTACGCCTTGGAATCCAACTCTGCTTTTAATTATCGCATTTCCATGGTTTACTATGTTTGTAGTTTTCACAATAACTTGTCCCTACATCAGTTGAGCTATCATCCCTCATGCATTGGTGCATTGCTAATGATGATGTATGCCCTTCATTTTTCTTTTATCAGGTACCTATACCTTAGTCAACTGATTACAAGACCTGGAGCATCTGGTGCAGTTATGCGGCTCCTACTCGATCAGGTCAGTCTTTTGCATCAAATATTCTGAACGATAATTTATCACTATGAATACGAACCATCGGCCAAGTTCAGCAATATGGTCCTTAACAGCACTAGTGTGATCAATTGCAGTTCCTTTTCTCCCCAGCATTTATTGGAGTCTTTCTTGCTGCACTGGTAACCTTGGAAGGCCGGCCTTCAGAAGTGATACCAAAACTGAAACAGGTATTTATAACTTTGTCAAAGTTTTCATATGATAACCAACATCAAATCTGTACAGATGCTGCTTGCTAGGAACAAACATACATATTATGCGACTGAAATTGTGTCCACTTCAGGAATGGTTTTCATCAGTTCTAGTAAACTGGCAGCTGTGGGTACCGTTTCAGTACTTCAATTTCAGATTTGTACCTCAGCAATTCCAGGTATCATCCTCAGATCATCCATTGATGCTACTTTATCCTATATTTCTGCATCAAATTCATGTTCAGAAAAAGATCTACATTGCAATTTCTCTGAGTTTGTTTCTTAAATAACTGAAATGGTTTTTCAGGTTCTTGCTGCTAATTTCTTAGCTCTGATATGGAATGTGATCCTGTCATACAAAGCTCACAAAGAGGTCGTCCATAAATAAGCACACTAATTACATCACATGATATTATCTGTGGCTGTGCTTCATAACTTTTTGTTACTTAGAAGCTCATGCAAGCTTGAGAGAAGAATCACACTTCTTTTTGGATAAGAAGTGGAAGAAAAAAAAACAAGTTAAATTTCAGCAAAAGTCTAAGCATGCTTTCTAATGTAGTAAAGGGGTCAAAAGACCCCCTCCGTGTGGATTGCTCTAATTTGTAACCTGTAAGCATTATCCTGCAGAATGGTCTTCTTCCTGCAAGATTTGAAAATTCTGGACATTTTTCAAAATAAACTAAAAAATCAAAATTTCTGAAAGTAGCCACTGTGTAAAAGTATTTTCAAAAAATACACATTGGAGTTGGGTCTGGAAACATGGTCCTCGCCCCTCGGAACTCGACCGTGCATCTCTTTTGTATAAACGCGGTCCTGAACAACACTTCTACTCGGAACCCAACGCCAATGTGTATTTTCGAAACTATTTTTCACTGTTACTTTCAAACTCTTTTCATTTTTCGTTCAATTTGAAAAAAAAAACCCCTACAAAGATAATTATTATTTTTTAAATCCAGTCAATTTTTTTAAAAATGGACAAACTGTATACCTCCTCCGGACAGACCCTAACTTATATTATATGATGGGGTTAGCAGATTGCTTTTCTAGATTGATCTCTTTGTAATATTCCAAGGCCATGTTCTGGTTTTGTTGTTATCTTTCAGGGAACAAAACAGGCCCAGTTGACCAAATCTTTTTATTTAAAAAAAAAAAGAAGGAAAATTAATTATCAAACCATGACAGAAGATGACGCTAGCAGTGATGTAATGTGCCCCACGTGGATATAGTATTAGAGAAAATTTGTCTAATGATAATTGTCAAAAGCGTTAATGGCGGTTTATAGGTACTAGATAGCTAATATCAAATGGAAGTGTTTAACATACTACTCCTATTATAATAGGATTGGTAAGGATTAGAGCATCTTCGATCTAAAAACCTAGAGAATCTTTAATTAATTAAAATTAAAAAATTAAAATAATGGATGAAAAATATAGATAAAATCAATTAAAATTAGAAAATTTACAATAAATGTCAGAATGGGTAGAAAAATATAAATAATTGGTGGTTTATAGGGTACTTATGAACCTTGCAATACTGGCATAATATATTCATAAGTGACGTTGTTCAATTTTTGAATAATATTTAATTTATTATGACACATTAATTTATATGGAAATAACGGAGGAACCGCTCCGTATTATTTTATACATGTCACATAAGATAGCTCATAGTCTCATACAAAGGGGAAATAACAGGAAAATCATAACTAATCAACTACTAAGCATCTACTGAACCTAATGCTAATCGTCAGCTCACAGAAGGTATAAAAACTGGGACATGGCCCACCATAAATGCCTTCAAAGAACTAAAAATAAAAATATTACAAAAAAAAAATATAAAAGAAGAGAATCTATTGGCTACAACACTTTCCACGAATCAAGAGTGGGAAAGCAAGCAAGGTTATCAAAATCCGGCGGCGTACACGTCTTCTTAAGGTGCGCATCGGCGGCTCCGCCATGGGAAGCCACAACCTGGTGGTGGTGGTGGTGGTTGTGGTCGAACAAGAAGGCCGACGTGTCAAGCGTCGGGAGACAAGCGTGAAAAGATGCGATTCTCTTAGTTTCCTGCTTGAGATCCGACGACATTGACGAGAATTGACCAGAGGAAGGGAAATTAACTCCGGTAGCCTGTTGTACCATCTGCTGGAAGTTTTCGGCGTCAGCGGTTATGAATGTTGTCAGAGACTTCTTTGACGGTCTAGGTTTCCTCTTCGTAACTCTCCCCGTTGACGATGAGATCCGCTTGCGGTTGGAGTCGGACTCGGATGATCCGGATCCGGAAATCGTAACGCTCTGCGCACTGCGAGGGCTGGGATTCGGGCTAGGGCTAGGACTAGGGAGTGAATTGAGAAAGTGAGAGCTGTCGTAGGAGAAAAAATCGAGGGAATTAAACAAGGGATCGGAGTCGTGGGAGAATAGATCGGAGAAGGAGAATGTGGAAGGGGAGAAAAACTGGTCAAGGAAGTCGAGATTATCGATAGAGGAATCCATAGCAATGGAGATGGGGAGAGAGAGGAAGAAGAAGAAGAAGTAATGAAGGAGAGTGGACTGAAGAGGAATACAAGTCAATGGAGAAGAAGATTAATATAGAATTGTAGCTGAGAATAGATACAAAAGAAGACGCGTTTTTGTGTGTGGGGTTTGGCAGTCGCAAATCCGCCATGGCAGGGGTTTGACGATCCAGCCGCGTTCCCATTTTGGCGGGTTTCGTTTCGTTTTTATTTCACTTTCATGTGTGTCAACGGACATATGACGCGTACTCAGGACTTGCGGAGTAGGTTACACTACTATAGGGAATAGTGCCAACGAGGCAACGAGACACGTCGCAAAGTGCATTTTTCTTAACATTATTTACTTGTAATCCCTCTCGGTAAAAAAAAAAAAAAAAA
>BSUD01000008.1:129858953-129897656 GCA_033239045.1 Fagopyrum esculentum | reverse complement strand
ATTACTTATTATTTATAAAGTTCTTTAGTTTAAAATTTCACGTGAACATAATTAGTTTTAAATTTTTTAAAAAAACATATAATAAAAAGTAAGATAATTTTTTTATTATAAATTTAATTAGTTTAAAATTTAACATTATCACAATCATTTTTTTAAAATATTTTTTATTTCAAAAATAAAAAGTCAAAATTAATTTGATTTTTTTATCAATAATTAGTTTTGAATTTTTTTTAAAAGATTTTGTTATTTTATAATTGAAATTTTAATGAAATATATTAAGAAAGGTATAAAGAGAAAACAAATTATTTTATGAGGGTACCAAGAAAAAATTTGAAACCTTATAGATACTAAAAGAAAAAAAATCCAAACATGAGGGTAACAAGAGGAAAGATCCAAAACAAATTATATTTGTAACATGACAATCTGAACTTCTTATTGAAAACGTTAAGAGCAAGTTTACCCGTTCAGTTTTAGCACGGATAAAGTGAGGTGACGACATTCATTGTTTAAAAAAAATGATCTTCACTTATTCATTTTAGCCGATTTTTATTGGGCTAATTAGGTAACTAGGCTTTTTTTTTTTTATTGTACAATAAGTAGGCTTTTTCAGTTTTCTAATTAGTAAATATACCCCACTAATATTTTTAGTGTCAGGGTTTCACATTAAGTTAAGTAACTTACGTGCAATATTCTGGTCACATTCGTTGATTAATTTGGTGAATTTTGCACCATCCCCGGATTCCCCGCTCAATGAAGCACCTTTTTCAAGTGTTGCCTTAGCAGTATGGTATTCCTCAAGCTTCATACATGCAATACTGAAACATAATGGCTGAATGTATAGTCGAACAAGAATGTTCATAAATCCAAACTTCTTATATAACATAATAATGGACTGAGTGGCTGGAAATACATTAATTTCAAGAAGAAATTTATCAAACTTACTATCTAGCAAACAATCTGCAAATATAAAGTTATAGCTAACTCATCTTATCAAATTCACAATCTATATTCAGAATTTTATGTTATGAACTGTATAATCCTTTCACCCCATAAAGTGCCTCCTGAAACTATAATCTCGGCTTTCAAGTGATGTATTGAGTTATCAATGTCCTTTACTTACACAACATCATGAGCATAAATCTATCGTCAAATGGCAAAAATATATTACGATAATAATCTCGGGTTTTAAGTGATGTAATTGAGTTATCAATGCACTTTACATACAACTTCATGAACATAAATCTGTAAAACAGTGTTGACCATGGACTAATGTACTATCAGAGCTTGTGTTAACTGTGATCTCATACATACCCTTTACGGTAATATGCACTGGCTAGTGTAGGATCGAAATGAATTGCCTTATTTGCATCAGCAACAACCTCTGTCAACAACAAGTTTATCTTAATATCCAATCATACTGTTGTAAAAATAAATCAAATAATATATTTTACATTCAGAAGGAAAACATTATGATTATACAGTGACTGCTCTATATAACATCAAATTTGGATGACTAATCACAAACCGATAAATTAACCTTTACATCATATTGTATTACGAGGATACTAGCTTTTGTCAGCATCAATTTACCATAATTACCAAAAATAGCAAATTTTAACGAATAAAGAGTTCGAAACATTTTCAACTTTCTGGTAAAAATAGTGTCCTAAAGTTCAAAATACCAAAGGAAGTACTCGTTACAAATTCAAATTCCAAACAGTCTATAAGCAAAACTTTGACCCAGATAGTCGGCCAAGAGAGACAAATCTTTCGAAATCGAAGAAAGAACAAACCGGTGTGGTATGAAAGTAATTTTGGTATGACAAAATTCTGGTACGAAAAAATTTGACCAAAATTTTGGTATGAAAAAAAATCTGGTATGACAATTTCTGGTATGACAATTTCTAGTATGAGAAGTTCTGGTATGAAAAAATTCTGGTATGAAAATAATTTCTGGTATGAGAAATTCTGGTATGAAATTTCTGGTATGAAAATTTCTGGTATGAAAATTCTGGTATGAGAAATTCCGGTATGAGAAATTCAATCCAAAAAATAAAAAATAAATAGAAAATAAATAAAAAAAGGCAAGAAAAATAATAAAAGAAAATAAATTAAATAATTAAAATTTAAAACTTATACTTGTATAACAAATAACAAACATCATTTATTCTTTCTTTCTAAATAGAAGGGTTAATAATTTTTACCTACTATTAAATGAAAGTGGTAAAAAATTTGGGGTACACTTTATTAAACAAAAACTCAAAAAAGCCTAGTATGTCAAATTCTTCCATTTTTATTTAAATGTTGGTGACCATAGAAATTTCAAAGGTTACAATATTGATATTTTTTAGCCGTTTATCAATAAAATTCTACTCATATGGGTGAACCCATATCATTTTTACTATTTTCTAATAGGGTTTATTAATTAAAAATAACTTTTAAATTGTATTTTTTAACAAACCATATTCTTTAAATAATCTATATAACATACTAAAAGAAAAACCCATTAAGGCACATGTTAACCAATGAGGTATGCCACCTAGAATTTTTTTTCAATTTATTTACAGATATGCCACAAAATATTTACAGATTTGTCATTTTTCTATTACAAAATAAGTTTTAGAAAATATTAATAAACAATCAGCAATGACACATCACCTTTTAAATATGCCACGTAAGCATTTGTTTGTCTTATTTATAAATTTGTCACATATACCTATCAAATATTTTTTAAAAAATCATAAGATACTGATAACAAACAAGATCTTCAAAATTAACAAATAATTTTACGAAATGTTCTTCACATTTTTTAAACTGTTTTTTAAAATAATTTTATAAAAATAATATAGCCACATTTTAAAATTTTATTTAATTCTCTTCTCATTATTTTAAAATTTGAAATATAATTTTTTAAAGTTAATTATTGAATTTAATTTTTAATTTCAAATTTTAATTTTTTATAATATAATTAAATTTTGTATTTGTTTTTAAAAAAAGTTAAAAGGTGTTTTATTCCTCAACATACTTCAATTTATATCACTAATAATAAATAATAAAAAACACATTGTATGTAAACGGTTAACAAATAAACGGGTGGAAACACATGTAAGTGTTAATGAGTAATATTTGACCCAATGACATTTTAACCCGTGACTTTTGACATTTTGACCCAACGGATGAACTTGTTATAAGTCTTAATAACTTTACCGATGGTAATAATTGAAGCATGGTGACATCGTTGACATAATTAATTAAAGTTTTGCAATGTTAGTAGCAACACAAATTAAAGGTCGGTGACAATATAAACTCTAAAGATAGAGTCATGCATAGGGGTGTTCGTGTCTCTCGTTTAGCTAGTTGGGTCCTACCTCCTAGCAATTGGGTGAAGATAAATACTGACGGAGCAGTTGATAGCAACGATGTCCTCGGCGGGTGGTATCGTTAGAGACGATAAAGTGTTCATAACATCGAAATGTGTCGGTCCCATGGTGAAAGTGTGGGCATCTTACATTGCCTTGAGATTGCTTGGGATAGTGGTGCATGACTTGCGATCCTTGAAACGAATTCACAGCTTGATACCATTCACCTAAATAAGAACCTCCCTCAGTGTCACCCCTTATTCAGCCCGCCCGGTACATTTGTGCCAAGGCTTTTTGAAAAGAAATTGGAATATCCAATTTACCATGAAACTAACCATGTTGTGGATCATCTTTGCTAAATTGCAAGTATAGTGTTGAGTTTTAACCTTTGTTTACGTGTATTGTTTGACCCTTCCGATGATATTGTGAATATTAACGGTGTTGATGTTAGGGGTTTGGTTGTCCCCCGCTTAATGTCTAGTCTATTTTGGCCTATGTTATTTAATAAATTGCGTCCAAATGTCCCGGAGACCACTTACACTCATTCCCACCAAAAAAAGGAGGGAGAGTTATGGATTCATTTTTTTTCAAGTTAAAGCGCTTATTTTGGGATAGATAAGTTTTAATACGACACCCTAGTGTTATGGCTAGTGTTTTTAATAGAGTTTACTTGACTGTGAAATTAAAATATAAGTGAGTATAATCAATATCATTAATCATATAAAAACTATTAACTAGTGCTATAAAAAAAATAGTTTTTGTTATAGTGATAGAAAAAAACGTTTAGTGAAGACTTCAACTTAAATCATATTATGTTGAATATAATATTTAAAATGTGAGTCCATGAACTTATACATCTTTAATATGTCCATTAGATACCCAAAATAATGTTGTTAAGGGTTGAAGCGTGAATCTCAAGTCCAAATACTTACAAGACCCGTTGTAGTAGAGGGGTCATGATCAAACACAAGGAAAACAGTGCACTGTTTAAGAAAATTAATTAAGAAATCAACAAACAAAAAATAACAAAACCATATATGTACAAACAAAGAATATCTAAAGCATAAACCAAAAACCGAAACCAACGAACTTGGGTCAGCCGACAAGGGAAAATGTAGTTAAACAATCAGAAGACAACAATGACAACCATATATAAAACTGGAGCCATATCCCAAAGTTAGGTAGGATAGGTCGATTGACCTCAATAAAGGAAGTCTTCCGACTACATCGTAAATTAGTTTATAAACCAGAGAAGAAAAAGACGAGAAAGTTTGGATATTTAGAACGTTCGAAACCAAATTTTAATGAGAGAAAAGTGAAGCAAGTATCAATAGGATAAAGTATCTTAGAATCAAAATCACCACAACATGCATGTAACAAATCTCAAATGACAATTCCACAATATCGAAAGTAAGTAAGAGTTTACACAAACAACTTCATTGTTTGTCACACGTGGTCAAGATCTATAGCTCGCGGTACATCATTGTTGTCATCATCGATTGTCATATACCTAAAATGTTGCCGAATCATCACATCGAACGAAGTATGGAGGGATGCATACTATACTCTCACAAAAATCAACCACATTGAGGAACATATAGTATTGAAAAATCTAATACTATCATAACTCATAAACATGCAATCAATACATTAAATCAACCAAACATCGTAGATCAATGTAAGTCGGACTCACCGTGTCTTAAAATGGAGGAGAATTACTCACACATACCTTAAAATAGAAAAAGCAATCAAAGAAGAATTATTCCTTGGATGGTTTTATTCTCAACAATATCAAAAGTATATTTTTTTAATTTTAGGGAAATTCCGGATGGCACCCTCGTGGTTTGGGGTATTCCGGATTTTGCCCAATATTTTTTTCAAGTTCGGATGATACCCTTAAGTTTATGTTGTTTTTCGGATTTTGCCCAAATTGTAACGACCCGTTTATTGGGTCGTTTTCGATTTTTATTTATTTTTTCCCTCGTATATTTATTGCTATTTTATTACCCTAAAATTTTTACGAGTATTTTATATATTATACGTTTACATAAATTCTATATTTCTTTTTTTTTTTTCCTTTTCCTTTTTCGTCTTCGTTCCCTTTACTTCTTTTTAGGCCAACTGGTGCAAAGCTGCACTCCTTCCCCTGCTTCGGAACACGCCACCAGCTCCCGCCCAGGCTACGTTCCTAGCTCGCCCTATCCGACTCCTCGGCAACCCTACTTGTCCCCTCACCTGCTACCCTCCTTCATGACCCGTTCTTTTGCTTCTTCCCTAGCCGCATATCTCCTTCCCTATCCCGATTCGCTCCCCCTCGATCTCCATCTCTCTCTTTCTCTGTTTCATTTGCACCCTCTTGAACTTGTAAATGGAGGCGGACTGGAGAATACACCTCCCCGGAAGCCTCAATATGAGCACCGTCTCACACCTCCAACAAAAGCTCTTCATATCCAGGAACCAAACTGCAGCAACCACCACCATTCTTGGCATCAATCAATAACTGCAAAGAGCCACCACCCCCCTCTCCTAACCTTTTCTTCTGTTACCATCGGAAGTCACTGCCGACTACCGAAGCTGCCAGACACCGGAGATTACGTCGCCGGGGAAACCAGGTCCACCAAGCCCTGCAACCGACACCTCGAGTTCTTTTCCCCCTCTCCTTTCCTTGGTTTCGGAATTGCAAACGAAGTTATAGCCGCCAGGAAGAGACGCCAAACCGCCGGAGCTTGCCTGAATCCGCCACCTTCGCCTCACCTTGCCGGAGGCACCGAAGGCCCATGGCCGCCGCCGCTACCTGTTCACCTCTTCCCAGCCTTGCGCCTCCATCTATCGGGTGTGAAAACCCTTTTATGTAATTAAATCGGGCTCCCTCCCTTTTGTGCTAATTACAAAATTTACCCATTACTTTGTATTTACAATTTTGACCCAGATTTTTGGAGATTGCAGATCTGCCCTCTGCTGGAACTAATTACAGATTTAGCCAAATAATCTATTTGCAGATCATGACCCATATTTATGAAATTGTATGAATTGCCCCGGAAAACACGTTAGCAGTTTTTAACCTTAGATTTTAATTGCGGGGATATTCTTATATTTATTTATGATATATATTATGCCCTTGTTGGATTACGTTCGATTTATGGCCCAAAGTTTTTGTTTACGAAGAATGACCAAGCTTCTATGATTTCATATTTTGCCCCGGAAGGGTTAATTACGAGTTTTAACATTGGCTTTTGAAAATCGAGTTTTACCTTAAGTTTATACATATATATATACATATATATATTACGAGCAAATTTAGCGTATAAGCTAAATTTGATTAGTTGTGGTTTATAGGTCCGGAAGCGCCCCGATAAAGGCTCAACGAATCCGCATTCGACATTCATAGATCTTCTTACGCCTTTGACCTCGTGTGAGTACCTTCTTCCTCGATCTAGTTATGTTTAGTATTAGTATCATGCTAGGTTGGATCTAGCATAACTTAGAGTTAATACCAAGTAGTGGTTATGGACATTAGGTGAGTTTCGAGGATTAAGCTTGAGGTGTTGGTTATCTTGTGAGTTTGGATTTAAGTTATATGGTTGATCTTGTGAGCGTTTTGAGGCTCGAGGTGGGGTTGTATGATCTTGTGGGATTTTGGAGTTTAGGTTTGGCTTATCCTAGTTGTGTTGTGAGTTATGATCTTGCGAGATCCGAGGGTTTGGAAGTCTTAGGACTTCTAGCTTGTGTTGAGTGTGATGTGAGTATGAGGGATTCTAGGACGCGGTCCTAGAATTGAGAGCCAAATGGTCTTGCACAGATCATTTGTATAGAAGTCTAAGACTTCTATTGTGAGTGGGTTGTTGTTGATATAGATTTCTTGTTGTGAGCAGGTTGTATGCTTCTTCCCAAGGGAAGCGAGAGTGTTGTGAGTTGAGTGTGGTGATAAGGTAAGTCTCCGGACTTACTTAGCTCGTATTCCTTGTATTAGCGTTGATGTGTGTTTGGTGGTGTGTGTTTATTGTTTATTGTTTATAACAACTAAACTGGAATTAGGATTACCGACCTTTATATTATTTTGGCCCAAGTGTATGATAACGGGCGGTGACAACCTGCCTGGCTCCCGCGAGAGCTAGGAGGTTCTCGGCGACTATCCCGTGCTGGTAGACGGTCAGATGCATCAGCACCATTCCATGCCGGTAAGTAGGGACCGAGGCGAGTTTTGGTGACTCTCGTGTCACAACCTAAGTTGAATTAGAACGGGATATGACTTAATAATAATAAGATAATAAACCGGATTGATGTGCTTTTATGTATGTTGTATGCTTGTGATGAGATTACTTGTGTATGTGCCTTTCCCATTGATTCTAATGCTTCGAATATGAGCTAACGGTTTTATACCGATTGTTGTAGATTGCCTTGCAGGTTAGGAATGCTGTCGAGAGATCCGGAAGAGTGGACAGCCGGGGTTCCGTACATTTTAGGAGGGGTTTGGTTGGAGTTGTATTTGGGTATTGTTTCTTGTATATTGTTATGTTTTTGATGTTCGGGTCTTTGGAGTTGAGAACTCGGCTGAAGTTGTCTTTTAGTTGTTTCTGGGGATCATGTCATTTGCATAAAAATGTATTTCGGTTTTGCCTTTATTTGTGTCTTGTTGTAAGATCCGGTGAAATTGTTGTCAGGCTAAGGGTCGGGACCCATTGTGAGGTCCCAACCCGTAGCGCCCCGATTCTCGCGGATTTGGGGTGTTACAAAAATTCATTACACTTTTTTAAATTCCATTAAAAACATACAAAATAAAATAAACTAAAATTAAAAAAACATATTAAAACAGAAAGAGTAATTTATTTATTTTAAGAACAAAGTCAAACAATAACTTTTTTAAAAAAAAAATATTTTATATTAATTTTAAAATAAATAAATTATATATTTTTAAATAATTCAAAAAAACCCGTGTTTTATTTATTTTAAAAATAAATAAATTAGATTAGCATTTTTTAACAAAATCTAAAAACATAAGTGTTATACTTTATTTAAAAAATAAATAAAATAAGGACTCTTAAAATTTTTTTTTTAAATAATCACTGTTTTAATTTGAGTTAAAAGGGTAAGTAGGTCATTTATGTATTATTGTGTATTAAATAGGCTATTTTGCAATAATGTAGATAAACTAGGCCCCAATTAATTTTTTAATAAAGATTAATTCCTAACTAAATGCATACCCCTGATGAAAATAAAAAAAGGTGATGTGACAGTTTTAATTAAATAAATAAGGTTATTTATTGTGGTCCCCCTACAAATCAGGAAGTTGTTAGTAAAGGAAATATACATTCCTTGTAAACGTGATACAAGCATCACGAAATTCCCCCATTTCTGCATCCATAACCACCAACTGTACAGAGCTTTCGTCTACTGTCATATACATTTTCACTATTTTTTGTTCGATTACTGCCGATTTATTTCGGTTTGATGTTTTGTTTGTTCAATCGTTACGGCTGTGAGATCGTCAACAATCGGATTGTCAATCTGTAGATTCAATCGTTTGTTTTGTGCGATTTTTGAGACAAAAAACTCGATCTGTAGATCCAATCGTTCTGAGACATTTTTTTCCAGATCTGTGAGGTATGTACGTTCAATCGTTTAATTGGTGGATAATTCTCACATTTGCTCTGCGTAATTTATGTAGATGGTTCATACTTTGTATTTCGTATATATACATGTCGGTGATCTTTTATGTGCTGAGTGTTGATATTGATGAAGGAGACAAACATAATTTTATGTCGGTATGTATACATAAGTTTGTAAATGTTCAAGTTTATAACATTGTAGTTGAGAAAGTAATGTGATATGCCTGCGTATTTTATGTATCTACTTAGATTTATGTAGTTGTAAAATGTATGTGTCTTTCAGTTTAATGTGGTGAGGGTCTGTAATGATGAAAGTGACGAACATAATCTAATGTGTTTATGTGTACATAAGTATGGTTTATGTATATGTTTAATACTATGTAGTATTTAAATTTATGTAACAATGAATAACATAATTTTATGTGCGTATGTTTACGTAATTTCGGTGTATGTTTATGTATAAGTGCAGAATTTAGGGTTTATGTTTACATAATTTCGGTGATGAACATAATTTTATGCAGAATGTGATGAACATAATTTTATGTGCGTATGTTTACATAATTTCAGTGTATGTTTATGTATAAGTGCATAAATTATGTTCATTTAGTTGATTGTACATAACTGTTGAAAGTATAAATTTGGTTTATGTTTGTATTATATAATATGTAAGTTGGTAAGATTATGTAGATTATATAAAATATGTGAAATATTTATGTTAACATAAGTTATGTAATGTCTAAGTTATGTATTGTTTGACAAACTATTCATGTAGTTAACGAGAATAATGCTCTATGTATATGTGTACATAAGTTTGGTTTATGTAATTACTGGAATATTATGTACAAAGCGTGAGGAAGCTATTGACATATTTCTTATATTCTGTACCTTTCTTGTAGGAATCATGGGGGTGGTGTTTGTGACAATTTATTTTGACGGACATTGGAAATTTGATGAAGGTGTGTGGAGCTACATTGAAGTACAGTCAAGTAAGCCGTTATTGCTATCAGTTGAATGCACATTTGATGTGTTAAATGAGAAGATTGCATTGCTATTTGGAATATCTTTAACACTGTTTGATTTATGCTTGTCATACAAGAATCCTTTCAATGAGGGTCTAAAACCATTTGATGTTAACACAAAGGATGATTTGGATACTTTTGTACACATAAATGGTCTCCCACAGTTTAGTTGGAGTCTCCCTTTATGTGTGAACAAAGTTGAACTGCATAAGAGTGTGGGAGGGATTCCAACCGAACTACATGGTCAGGAAGCTGAATTGAAAGATGGAACACAAGATTCAGGTCATCATTTGAATCATGAAGTACAAACTGATGTAGCAGATATAGAACCTGATTTATGTACAACAGGTTCTAGTGTGATTGGGAGCGAGTCGGTAGGAGATGCAAACAATAACGCACTTGTAATAGTTCCACATATCAATAGTTATGTATCATCAGGAGACGATTTGCAACTACAAGTTGGGAAGATATATCATTCGAAGACTGAAGTTAAAAACGCATTGTGTCTACATTCAATTTCTGAATGCTCACAATACAAGATAGTAAAGTCGAAAATGAAGGCAGTGACTGCGAGATGTGTAGATGAAGATTGTAAATGGAGGGTCCGCTTTTCAATGCTCGGTCAAACAACATACTTCACCACCAAAAAGTATGTTTCGACACACACTTGCTCGTTCCATTTGCGGCGGGAGTCAAATAGAGGAGCTTCGTATCACGTAATAGCTGATAAGGTTAAGACAATGTAAGTTGCATGTATTTGTTGGACTGAATTTATGTATCTGCTAATGCGTGTGAATTATATGTTATGTATCCTACTTTTAGTGACAATCAACTTTATGTAGGTACAGTAATTCAAAGAAATTACCTTCGGTGCATTAGATCATCACCGTAATGAAGAGTTTGCATCGAATTGACGCTAGCTATTGGAAGTGTTGGAAAGCTCAAGAGACAGTGAAAGACATGATTAGAGGTACATCGGTGGACAATTATAACACAATATCTGCATACTTATTTATGTTGGTGGAGCTGAATGAAGGAACGATTGTGGACTTCATACACGACGAGGAGAGTAGGTTCAAATATGTTTTTCTGTCGTTTGGACCGTCCGTTCGGGGTTTGAGCGTGATGAGAAAGGTACATAATAATAAAAACCCTGATTTTGTTTTTGTATTGCAGTTCTCTGTTACATAATGTTGGATACACTTGTTTATGTGCATATATTCATGGTCAGTTTTTTGTGCATAAGTTGGTTTGTGAACACGTCTACGGTTTATGTAGGTAATCACTGTTGATGGGACACATCTTAGTGGAAAATATGGTGGGGTATTGCTAGTCGCCACTGCACAAGATGCAAACCAACAAATATACCCCGTTGCTTTTGGTATTGTTGATAGTGAAAATGATGCATCTTGAAATTTCTTTTTCAAGAATATGAGACGTGTCGTAATGGACAGCAAGGAGCTTGTGTTTGTGTCCGATCACCATGCATCGATTAAGAAGGGTATAGCATCGAATTACCAACTAGCCTTCCATGGGTACTGTTTTTGGCATCTAAAAGGTAATCTGAGGAAGAGGACAAGATCAAACAGGATCCTACAAATGATCATTGATGCGGCAACGAGCTACAAAGACAGCATTTGCATTGAAATATTACGTAAAATATCGGAGGTACATAAGCATATAAATTATGTACTGTATATCTTATATTATGATGATTACCTTACACATGATTTATGTATGTATAGGAGAAACCGAAGGTGGGAGAATTGCTGAATGAAATAGGGATTTCTACGTGGGCACGCTCCTTCTCACCTGCGAAAAGATACAACATAATGACTAGTAACAACGCAGAGTGTGTAAATGCATTGATGAAAGAAGGTAGAGAGTATCCTGTCATGGCAATGCTGGATGAAATAAGGCAATTTATGACCCGATGGTTTGCTGAACGCCGTCAAAAGTCCAAAGCTTGTGTAGAGGTATCGACTCCTAAGATTGAGGCAATTATCCAGAAGCGGTTTGATGCGTGTGCGATGTACTTTGTGTGCGTCCTTGATGCAGAGAAGCTGGAATTTGAAGTAAAGATGTGTGAATAGCACGTGGTTGTTTGTTTGGAGAAGAAAACTTGTACATGTAAGGAGTTTGATATTGAAGAAATACCATGCATACATGCCATTGCAGCTGCAAAACATGTGGGTATGAGCCCATCCTTTCTAGTTGGCAAGTACTATTCATCAGACAGTTGGAGGGCTGGTTATGTGGATATCATCTATCCATTACCTAGTAAGTCAGAGTGTTGTATTCCTACTTCAATAGCAGAAATGAAATGTGAGCCTCCATTGAAGCGTAAAAGGTGTGGTAGAATGCCAAAAGCCAGATTCCGTTCGACGTGGGAACAAAGCAGCAATAGGAAATGCAGTTGTTGCGGCTGCAGCGGGCACACGAAGAGGACTTGTCGTGATCAACCAAAATAGAGTTTATGTTTATGTAGATGAACCAGTTTTGACTAATATTGCTTGACTTTGTTGTTTGTTTAACACATTTGGTGGATATTACTGTAGTTACGTTTATTTGACTATATTGTGAACTATAACCTCGATTATCATACTTAAAGATACATCATTGAAATTGGCAACTGAACTACATAGGTACATAAATCCTTCACATATGTTGGAGAGCACTTTGTATACTGATGATGTTACATATGCTAGTGCATAAACATACACTTATGTATGTGTAAAAGTATTATGTTTGTATTAAACTAAAAAAAACAGTGCACAATGGATCACTACATAATTATGTTGGAACTAAATATATACATAATATGATAATTTGTGCATATCAAAACATTACATAACGTCAAAGGAAACAATTATGTTCATAATAGATGTCTACATAACAGATCGAAACCGTACATAAACTAACAACACATAAAAGGCTGGATACATAAGTATTTCACAACTTCTTTCTACATAACTATGTTCATGATCAACAGTGCATATTGTTTGAACAAAATCACATTTCTTCAGCCCAATTCTTCCACTGTCTTGTAAACACAACATTTGCAATCTGCTCCCTAACCGCTTGAACGACTTCATCATCTATGTCACTGAAATCCTTCCTACCAGATGCAAGATATTGAATGTATTTCAATGTGTATATTCCACAGCTACCCCTACAATGCAAAGGGATAAAATGAAATCAGTTTATGTTTCATTATGGTTAACACATAAAAATGTAACACAAAATTAATTAGCAAAATACTGTACATACCCATCAGTATTTGTGTTTAAATCATTCATCCTGATCACTTTCAATGGGATCTTGAGTTTGTCTTCTAGTCTAGAATGCTTACCATGGACCCTCAGAACCTGTGGGAACATAACAGCAAGGGGCTCGATAAGGTGTTGTAATTTGTCCTCCTTTATGTACGTGACTTGTGCGTCGTACACATAAATACACCAGTCAAGCAGGTTTATTTCCAATGCGACCCAGTGAGTGTCTAGAAGGTTGAATGGAGAGTAAATGATGTCGACATCATACAGTGATTTGGGGAACATTTGTGGAACATCGCCGGTGATGACTTGAAACATACTTTCTTTAAAGTTTGGTTTGTCATTCTTAATGTCCAAGAAATTTGTAAATGTTGTACGGTTGTAAGCTCGGGTCCATCCGGTTGGTAGTACAGCGATGCGTCCATATTTTTCTGGATTTTCACAGATGCTCATACGGATATGCATAATCAGCTCATCAATGACCTAATTTACATTATAAACACATGACAATATTATGTAAATGACATAAATATATATGTACATAAATTCAGTGTAGTATACAAATCTTATCTTTAATCCAACCGTCAGGCTTAATAATGGATTCAATTGTGTCCCTGGATATGGTCTTTATGAAACCTCTTACTGACCCATTTTTGTCTTTGTTTTTGACCCAATTGTATAGGGTTTGTCGCTCTTTTAATGTCAACATACCCATGTGTGGTTCTTTAGGTAGCTTGACATTTTTGCGGAAGGGTGTGCGTTTATATTTACTTTCTTTGGTCATTCTTAAACCCACCTTCCTTTCTGGCACGGCTTTTTCAGAATTCTGTACATAAATATACATGTTTTGTTAATACATAAACAGTTACAAATATAATTTGCACATACATTAGTAATGTACACAATTTCCTACATAATTTGCTACTCTAACAACTGCATACAGTTCATATGCATGGACATTATATACTACATAATATAACAGATTTATAATCCTAAATTTATGTATCAATCACTGGCAGTGTACATAAAGTTGATAGTTTGTCATAAATATATCATACCTCACTGGATTCAGCACCAATTTCCTCTACCATTACATCATCCAAAGCATCTTTGGTAGGAATTTGATCGACATCAGTTGTTTGATGATCGCTTTCTGTTGCATTAGATTGATGAACTTCAGCTGACATATATTGTTTCATAGTATCATTTACACAACTCTTTATGTTCTTTTCAATTCTCTTGCTAGACACGAACACAGTTGTGTCTAACTGCTCGTAGAGAGAACCTAAGTCTGTTGCATAAGTCGTCAGATCATCAATCAGAATTCCTTGTTCCTCCACTTTTTCACATAGAATACTCTGCACCTTCTGCATTACATCAACTTTTTCAGCAAGAATGTTCTGTCCCTTCTGTAGTGCATCCATCTTTGACATCAACACTTGAACCCATAATGGTTGTGCTTGTTCAGGTTGAGTGTTGTTTAGTATGGACATACATAAGGTACACCATATTTCTGAATATACTTAATGTAATATTATTGTACATAAAGTGCAGTTTATTTTACTTACTTAGTTGTGTCATGTGGCACAGGGGTGGACTTCTTTCCCGCAGAAGTATTGACATTATGTTGGTCTTCTGTATGGGGTTCTGAAGGAGTCTGCTCGGTATTGAGTGGTGGTGGTGAATCCTTGGCCTTGTTAATGCGCTTTGATGATCTACATATTTGTCAAATCATACATAAATATTATGTACGTATTAATACATATAATTCATTGTACATAAGCATGTTACATATACATATGTACATATACATAAGTTTAACCTTGTTGGTTCTGGAGATGGCTTGAGTGTTTGCTTTTTCCTCTTTCCCGTGCTTTTGGGCGCAGAACTATATGTGTATAAATGAAGTGTTATATTTCTTATACTACATAAATCTAATAAATACATATACATTGATGTAATATATGTAAATATAAATAAATTTAACCTTTTGGCTTCTGGATTGGGTATGACTTCTTCCAGTTTCCTCTTACCTACACTTTTGGATGCACTGCTAGATGGTTTATCAGGCTGAACCTGTCCTGTTTAATATAATAAACAACGCATGAGTATAATGTTTGATGTAGTACATAAATGTCTACTACATACCATTCAATTTACATAAAATGAAAACCAATGGTTACTACATACCAATGTCTTTTGGTGGGTTCACAAAGTCATCTTTATCATCCTTGTCATCGTTGATTTCTCGAATCACAACGTTCTCAGTACTAGGCCTACATAATAACACAAACAGGGTGTATGTTATATATAACGTAATGTATGAAATAAAACAATTTACTAATTTTGATTAGAACACACCTAAACTCTTCCTCCTTTGCATGATAAATTAAAGGCCTAGTCACTATGAGGACAACATTATGAAACCCAATACCAAATAGTACATCAATCCTGTCATCATCACCCTCTATATACCAGCTTTCATAGTCATCCTCTTCCTTCTCAACATCAACTGTCTTAATGTTTTCTGTTTGAAGAGTTTCAGCAATACCCTGCAGCTCAGTATATCCAGGGTATAGCTTGCCACCCTTCCCAGATTTGGATACATACCTGAGACATGATGGAGTTGCCTCTGCATTGATTATAGTTGCAAAATTCTTTGCAAACTTTGGTATAGAATTGAAGACAAGTATCTACAAATAGTACAAAATTGAAAACTATAATTAATCAACACAAATGCTTTATTACACATATGTATACATAATAGTGAGTACATAGATGTTGCATGTAACAGTCAAAAATCGAAGATGACCTAATCGAGTAATTTAGGAAATTAAATCCGTTTTAACACGAGATACCTCTCGAGGTAACCAGCTCCTAGATGATATTACACCCCGGTATGATTTGGAGCATTTGGGAGCTTCAATTAATAAAAATGCAGTTGAGAGAAATGATCAGGACATCGGACATGTCCTAGATATGAAAAACATAGAAAGGCAAAACGGCCAAAAGAGTCGCTATTTCGTTTCTTAGCGGCTAAGAAAGACGGCTTAGAAATACGCGTTTTTCGAGACAATTGCGGAATAATTATCCATACAATATTCCAGATTTATTATTCTAATTTCGATAAGTTTGGAGAAAGGGGCTTAAACCGCTTTCGGATCGGTAAAAGGATAATTATCGACTCCGCTAAAGGATAATTATCGTCTTCGCTATAAATAGCTGAAATATCGTTTATTAATTCATTTTCTTTCACGTTTCCTCGTAAAAGCTCTGATTTCTCTCAACCTTCAAACTCAGATCTACTCTTCGTTTCTAATCCGATTTCAATTCCGTTTGAGTTTTTGGATTCCTCTCTTCATTCTCTTCAATTTGGTACCGAGTTTCTGCATTTCCGAGCAAGGGAAGGTCTGGTCGAGCATATATGATACTAGGGAGGTTCCGTCGCTCAGATTCCGGTGAATTTGATGGTGTCCGAGCGTAGCCTACGTCGTTGTGATTCCGAATCTTCTTTCGGATCGTCAATCGGGTTAGTAACGAATAAGTTATGAATTTATTTGTTTTTCGTATTGCGATTTTGCCTAAATTGACCTTAGGCTTGCCAAAATGGATAATTGGAAATTCCATTATGCTCGTTACATTATTCTGGTGATTATGGGTTGTTTGTTTGATGAGATTTGTATACCCTTACTGAGCGTGTGGCTCATTGTTGTTATATCCACATATTTTTCAGCCACTCAGACTCGGCCTAACCAAGGCAAGGACGTTGGACCCAACACCTGGATTTGAGATCATATCAGGTGGGCTGTTATGGGATGCTACCGCCTATGATGTTTTGCATGGTTTTAAAACAGTTGTGTTTTTGTTAAACAAGGTTTTATGACGTATGTTAGTATGTATATATGTTATGAAAATGGTTGTAAGATAAAGATTTAAAATTTTACGTTTTCCGCTTTTCCGCTTATTGCTTTAAACAGGGTTAATTAACTGGTAATCAACTAGAAATGAAATAGGTGGGTCACATTGCAACTCAATTTAATAAATACATAATTCATTAAACATAATGATATAACACATTTACCATAATGGAATGAGTACATAAACATAAATAAATAAAACAATATCAAGTAAATAATAATATGCACATAAGCATGACACAACTCGGTACTATGTATAAAACCTGTACATATACATAACAATGTTATACATAAGCATGTTACACAGATAATACATAACAATCAATAAATATTCCTTAACCATTGACAAAATTGGAACCTATACATTACCTGTAATGCCAAAGGGAATCCACCAATCTGGTATCCACCGCTGTTTCTCTCCTTTTCAACTTGACACGATTGAAATGATCTCCTCGTTATGGTGTAAGCAAAACAACCCCATGGAAATTTGTTGAACAACTCCATGTCACTTAGGAGATTTATAGTGTGTTGCGTTATCAACGTCTTTCCATTCTTTGATGCTAAAACACCTTCAATGAACAAAATGAGTGCCATTTTGTACTTGTTGGGAGACTCCTTCGGCTCATCCTTGAAGATTTGCTCCAATTCATCATTTATGCATCTGTCAATCCCAATTACATCTCTCATGTTGACATCCTCCATTTCTTCTACATCAGAGCCAGATTCCGGAGAATTTGGGAGTCCGGTAATCTCACAAAACTCCATGACACTAAACCTCAAAAGAACACTGTTAATTGCAAACCACATTGAGTAATGTCTCCTCGTCTTTACCTCCCTCATTAACATAAAGTGAATGAGCTGGTTGGACATTTTGATTTTAGTGCTCATCTCCAACAGAAGCCCAAAAATTGACGCCTTAAGTCTGTTTTTGTCAGTTGTAGATAGCTCATCCAAAATCATAGGTATTAGAGGAAACCTCATATAGCTATTGATTCTGCCATTTATTGATTTCGTTATTTCTGTCCATCTGTAGGTAAACTGCATAAACATAAAATGGAAAAAGCGTTTATCTTTATGATCAACAAATGTAAACTATGTGGTGCAAATTTCAATTTACTAACCTTTATCTGTGGATTATCATAATTTATTAGCCTATTAACATCTTGCGTACAGGTAGGGCTGTGCATACGGTCCGGACCGGCGGACCGTAAACTTGGGAAACCCCGGACCGTAGACCGGACCGGGACCGGACCGTAAAAGTCCGGTCCGGACCGGTCCGGGTCCGGTCCGGACCGTATTTACCTACCTTGTTGCTTGCTATTCAATTTTGATTTTTCGGACCGGTCCGGACCGGATCAGACCGGACCGGACCGGACCTAAAATGTTGCTTTTAACCTGAAACATAAATTTCACCAATTACAAAATACAATCTAACGTCTAAACATTTCAAATATTGTCAAATTAAAAACCAACAATTAAGCAAATCTAGTCTTTCCGATCTCCCACATGAGATTGTCAATCAATCTAAACAAAATAGTGGTAATGTCTCAAAATGAAAGTAAGTCCATCTTCAAATATTCCACATCTACAAGAACAAACTTAGAATGCACCTTCATTGAGATCAATCGAGCAATGTTTTCTCAAATCTGTTGAACAAAAAAAATCAAATAAATCATTTGAACAAAGAAAATTTCTCATTCAAGCAATATCTTCCACATCCTCAACTTCCTCAAGTATATAATGATATATTTACTAGTATCACAATATATCACTTGAATCTAAATAGGAGTATATATGAGTATATCACAAATTCACAGTAAACAAACTCAAAACTCAAAGCAATCAGCTCAAATAGGCAAAGTAAAATTAGTAAATTCAATTCCAATTCTGTTTACTAGTGTCACAATATATCACTTGGATCCAAATAGGAGTAGGTATATCACAGAGTCAGATTCACAGATAAATAGCTAATCAAACTAAATTACTCAGCACTCAGCAGCCTCATCATTCAGCAATCACAAACAAGTGAAGCAGCCTCATCATTCAGCAATCACAAACAAGTGAAGCAGCCTCATCATTCAGCAATCACAAACAAGTGAAACAAACACAGTGTAGTATATCAAAGCATCAAACTATGAAATAATCACTAATCTGTATAGTACATTTAGATTTTAGAGTAGATTTTTTCGAAGGTCCAGACTTACAGAGAGAGGGAGTCGAATCAGTCAATTGTCGAAGGCTGGAAGTCGAGCACAGACAGACAGACTTACAGAGCCACAAAGGTACAGAAATTCGGAGAAGACTGAGAAGCTGTCAAGGCTCAC
Organism: Fagopyrum esculentum; assembly: GCA_033239045.1. Classification (NCBI taxonomy): domain Eukaryota; kingdom Viridiplantae; phylum Streptophyta; class Magnoliopsida; order Caryophyllales; family Polygonaceae; genus Fagopyrum; species Fagopyrum esculentum. The sequence goes on along the minus strand of BSUD01000008.1, from coordinate 129,878,159 downwards.
GAGTCACGGAGTCAAGACAGACGAGTAGTCGGAGTAGAGTCAGTAGACGACAATTGAGGACTTGAGGGCGAAAGGACAAGTTGTGAAGGCTTGTAGGAGTCGAATCTGCGAAGGGCGTGAAGTTGAAGGCTCGAAGTCGGCGTCGGCAAGAGAGGGAGTAGGCGAGAGAGGCATTCGAAGGCTAGAAGTCGGCGAGAGAGGGAGTCGAAGGTTGCGCTGTCGGCGAGAGAGGGAGTCGGCGAGACAGTCGGCCAGAGTGAAGAGCGATCTCAGCGAAGGCGACTGCGAAGTGCGAGAGTGAAGAGCGAAACAGTCTCCCGACTCTCCTTCACTGTCACCTGTTAGGGTTAGGGTAAAAAAAAAAGAACCGGTTTATCCGGTCCAACCCGGGTTACGGGTTCAAACGGTCCAAGACCGGAACCGGACCGTAACCCGGAATTTGCTAAAATCATAGACCGTAGACCGGACCGGAACCGGTCCGGTCTAAGGACCGGACCGTAAATTCCGGTCCGGTCCGGTCCGGTTTTACGGTCCGGTCCGATTTTGCACAGCCCTACGTACAGGAACCACCCATCTCTCTCCGCTGAAATGTACATAAGATAAAATACTTCATTATCAACTACTAAACTAGTACTATATACAGTATTGTACATAAATAAGAAAATAACTTATATGAATATGGAAATGTAATAAAAAACTATTAAAAGTAGAAATGATATAACATAAAAGTGATTAAAGATTAATTTATGTTTTTATGTGCTTTACTATATTGTTACATAAGTCCTGTGACTAATATAGCAATTTGATTTCAAATATTCACCTTTTTAATGCGACGAGCGTGTGCTTCATCTCTTTGTTCCTTGGTTTGGTTTTTTACAGCCATTTGTTTGGTTGTTACCATTTTGTTCTTCAAACACATAGTAAATAGAAAAAAATTTCAGTCAATTTATGGGTAAATACTACATTACATAATTTGTCTGTAAATGCTAAATGTCCTACATAATATTATGCACATAATAGCTACATAAACATTGCAATAACAGAAAAAACATTGTACATGACCTACAGTGCATACATAATACAAATTCAAAAATAATTCTGTCAACCATAACTTGAGACAGTCAAAAACTTGAAACATAGACTAATACACTCCATAAGAAATTAAAGTACATATTGTTCAAACATAAACTGAGTCATTCTATAAGTATGTACATATTCCTCAAACATAAACTTATTACTTATGTGATAAAATAAGATACATAAATGTCTGAATCATACTGTAATTACATACATAAACTGTGATACATAATGTATATGATACAAAATCAAACATATCAAAGTAAGTACATAATCGTTAAGGATAAACTAACACATTCTGTAATTATGTACAACAATGATATACAGGGGGTACATAATGTAATATATAATAGTTGGCATCCTCTGTTATGTACATAAATCTGATCCATACTATAATTACATACATAAAATGGTATACATACACAATTCATCCAATATTTGAAGTTACAAAACATACATTTACATAAATAAGACCATCGACCACAAAAATAACACAGTGTTTTGGGAAAGTATCAGTACATAGACTTCTTCTTCATATAAAACACATGAAAACATAATTTATGTACATAATCTTTCATCAATGTTAATTCGAATACATAAATTCCACAAAAATGGCTAATTTTAAAATTAAGTTCCATAACAGCAAAAAACAGATCTGTTCTTCTTTGTGTCGTCAGATTCAAAAACCTAATTGAATATAACTCACAAAATCATGCTTCATAACACCATGCAAGGCCGAGAGAATGAAAGTCCATGTAGTTACAGATCAACAATGGCGGTTTTGAGTATGGATTTTAGGGAAAACGGTCATCAACTGTTTTTGATTTGAACGAAAATCGAAGCCATTAAAATGGTATAATGTTGAGATAATTTAGAATACTTACAAGGATTGATTGTCGTTAAACAAAGAATAGCTCAGCGAAGATGTTAAAGACGGTCGAAGTTGAAGATTTGAAGATGAAGGTTGAGAATGGAGAATCACACGATACAATGGAGGTGTAGAATGACGCTTCCTTTTTGGATGAAATGATTAGGAAAGAAGACGAACCGCCATATACCTTATCAAACAGTTGCCGTTTTTTTAAATTTTATTATCTTTAACTTTTAGGCAGTTAATATGCTACATTACTAATTTGCCCTTAATTAGCTACCTTATTAACAATGATTTATAATTTCTTTTAGCTTTATTTTTTAGAAGAAAAATAGAGGGGCCTATTTTGTATCATGCATACAAAAAGACCCTTCTACACCAATTTTCTCTTTTAACTTATTATTAAAATAAATAAATAATTTTTCTATTTTATTTATTTCCCAAAACTAAAAGAAAGAAATTAAAGTAATATTAAAAAATAGAAAACTTATTTATTTATTTTAATAATAAATTAAAATAGTGATTTTTTAAAATTTTAAAAGAATCCTTATTTTATTTATTTTTAAATAAAGTATCACACTTATGTTTTTAGATTTTGCTAAAAAATGCTAACCCAATTTATTTATTTTTAAAATAAAAAAAAAACACTGATTTATTTGAATTTTTTAAAAATTATCTAATTAATTTATTTTTAAATTAATATAAAATATTTGTTTTATAAAAAAGTTACTGTTTTACGTTAGTTTTAAAATAAATAAATCATTCTTTCTATTTTAATTTGTGTTTTAATTTTATTTCATTTTCTTTTGTATATTTTAAATAGATTTTAAAAAAAATTAATGAATTTGGGCAAAATCCGGAAAAGAATATAAATTTAAGGGTACCATCCGAACTTGAAAAAACTGTTGGGCAAAATCCGGAATATCCCAAACCACGAGGGTACCATCCGAAATTTTCCTTAATTTTATTTGTAAATATTTTTTTGATAAACTTAACAGTTCTCTTTAAAACAAACACTAAATAATAATATTTTTAATTGAAACTTATAAGATATAACATTTTTAATAATAACTAGTTTAGGACCCGTGCCCTGCACGGTTATTTGCAAAAAATATATTTTTGAACTATTTAATATTTTCTGAGTACCGATAATATGAGTTAAAATTATAAAGCGTATAATATATAAATTATTACCTATATAAATTATCATCTCAAAATATTTTATGAGTGACGTTTGAATTTTCAACATCAAAATTTTGTTTCTTAATATTTTCATTAAAATTAAAAAAAGATAGATTGCAGTAAAAAAAATATAGAAAAAACTAAAGTAGAAAATACGTGAAATATATATTTAATTAAGATTAAATTAAAAATAAATCTTAACAAAATAGTTTTGAATTTGAAAAACCGCATGTCTTTGTAACATTTAAAATTTATGTACATTAACAAAAAAATAATTTCAAAATAAGGAAACTTCAATAAAATTTTCAAAAAAGAGATTTTTTTTAATTTGATAAAAAAAAATCGACATGTTTAAATATTTTCATATCTTTAGCTGAGATTTTGAAAACTCTATTATTATTTATCAAATAAATTAAGAGTATAAAAATTAAGAAAATCATGAATATTATTTAGAATGAGTAAATATGCACTTAAAAATTAAAACTTTACCCAAAAATAAGTAAAATAGTTAATTTAAAAAAAAAGATTTTTGTGGTTTTTAATGAGAGAGATGGATTTCAAAATACTAACACCGTATTTATCGATATGTAATAATTTAAAATTTTTTTATAAAAAAAGTGGAGAGCTATATGAAGAAAGAAAAGAAGAAATAATAATAGAAATGTAGATGAAAATTTTGTTTATGAAATGTGTAAATATTACTAACCCTTACAATATGAAACATTGTAAACCAGAAGTAATAAAACCGGAAAGAAAATGTAAATTTACATTTTAATTTTTCATCTTAATAAAATGAAATGAATAAGGCTAACCATTTTGATCTCGAAGCCGTTGGCATGAAATGATTAAAAAAAAAAGAAAAAAGAGAGACTCAAGGCATCGATCACCCATAAAGTCAAAAGGCCTGAGAAGAAAGAACACAAATTAGAGAGGAAATGGCGATTCGAATTGCAAATGAAGTCCTGTCGGAGACAGTAAGAAGGAGCACGGGTTCAAAAATGCAGAGGAAGAGACAACCTTATCGAAAAGACGAAAATATTTGTCAGTTTGTTCGTCCATGGGATAAAACTAAAAAAAACTAATGATTTTGCAAGAGAGATAGCTCAAATAGCCATTTCAGTAAGGAAGCCGTCCCTGAATTCCAGAAGAAGAGAACAACCACAAGAATTGGGGAGAAAGAACAACAACAAGACCAAATTGCATAGTTTAGAATGCAACTATATAACGGAAACAAAAAATGATGAGCAGGTTGATAGACAAGAGAGCATAACATAAATTTTCGCCTCCTTTCATTCATTAGAAGACGGTAAACACAATATTTCAAAGTTTTCCACACAAGTATCAAGGTGAACATACAAATACAACAACAACTAATACAACAGCCAAACAAATCTCTTAACTCACGATCTGTAAAGTTACAAAACTCTATACCCGTTAGAATAATTTTGTTGTTTCTTCCCAAATCTTCTGGGAAAAATTTGATGCGAAATCCTCACACATTTGTACATGAAATGAACCATGACTTTTCAATTAAATTCTTCATGATGGTCTTCCATCTAGTCAGAGTAATGAGCATTCAGATCATGCTCACTAAAGTAGTGGAGTAGTAATGAATTGAGTACAATACAAGCTATGAGTTGCTACAATAACAACAATGTAAATTATCCATTACATTCCATGAATTTACACATGTTCAATGCTTTGACATAAATCTTATTCAGTGCATAGAATATACAAAGTACAAACTAAACTAAAACAGAAGTTTAGAAACTCTCTTATTAAAAGCAATGAAAGCCTACACTATTTTGATTAAAACAGAAAACCAGATTTGGTTTATTCAAAACAGCAGATTTTACGATGATATTCTATCTTAGAAGTTTATTTTGTTTTATACACATAAATAGCTCGAGTTCATAATCGAAACAACAACTCGAGTTCATATATCCCTATATTTATGAAAATCAGTAGTTTTGAAAACAGATTTTAAAATCAGTAGTTTTAAAATATGTTTCCAAAATTAAAAAAATCTAAATAATCAGCTACATAAAAAAGGACAACAAAAAATATGTTTCCAAAATCAGTAGTTTTGCTATTGAGATCAAAACTACAAAACGGAAATCAGCAAAGCTGAGGTGGTTCATATAAGAATAGGATGAAATCAGTAGTAGGTTCGAAAAGCAAAAGCATTAAACTGAAAAAGGGAAGCATTAACCTGATATTAGTCGTTCTACCTCTGTAGTGTATCAGAATAGGATGAAATCAGGAAAACAGAAGGCAAATAACCAGAAAGGCTCTGAAACCGAAAAGTATAAGCATTAACCTGATAAGAAAAGAATGAAAAGGAGAAGCATTAGAAGCAACAAATTTGTTATGAACGATGGTGGTTCATATTAGATTTCAAATCGCAATATCTTATTATAAAATACAAATCGTTTACCAAATTTTTTAAAAAAAAATAAAAAATACAAATCGAAATCACTTAAATAGTTTTTAAAATATTAGAAATCAAACAATAACTTATTAATAAAAATTAGAAATCGGAAATTCAAAATCAAAACAGGAATTCACTTTAATTTATATTTAAAAATTTGAAATCAAACAGTAACTTATTATTAAAGAATAGAAATCGGAAATTCAAAATGAAAATTATTTTTAAAAAATACAATAAATGAAAACATGAAATCTGATATTTATTCAAAATATTAAAATTTTGAAAACAAATCAAAACATAAATTTCAGATTTTCAAGCAGCTCGAAAAAACTATAAAGTACAAATCGAAAATTCAAAATTAAAACATAAATTCACTTTCATTTTTATTTAAAACTTAGAAATCAAAACGTAATATCTTATTATAAAAACGAATCGTTTACCAAATTTTTTTAAAAAATAAAAATATAATATGAATCACTTAAATAATTTAAAAAAAATAGAAATCAATCAGTAACTTATTAATAAAAAAATTGAAATCGGAAATTCAAAATCAAATAAGGAATTCACTTTAATTTATATTTAAAATTTTGAAATCAAACAGTAACTTATTATTAAAAAAATTTTGAAATCGGAATCACTTTAATTTTCAAACAGCTCGAAAAACTTATAAAATTTTAAGCAGAAAATATATTTTTTAAAGCAAAAATAGATATTACGGGTAATAGAATATCATTCGAAAAACTTATTATTGAAAAAATTGGATGATTTGGTTTGAATTCGGTTGAAATTATTTTAATTTGATGATTTTAAAAAAAAAAAGTTTTTCTAACTTTAAGAGGGAGCTCTATTTTAAAATTTTTGATTCTGGGAGCAGGTTAGAACTCTACTTTAGTAGTATATATTGATTTGAAAAAATTTGAATCATTTATGGAATAAACCGTCCAAAAGTTAAATTAAAAAACTGACTATAATGATTGATAAAAAAGTTGGGTGACTCACATTTTAAATTCGACATGGTGTTATTTGACGTCTTGATTTGTAATAAAATATGAATTATTTTCGTTTTTCTTTAATTTAGGACAAAATTTAATTTAGTATTTTTTACTTTTATATACATAGAATTTGGGTCCAACGGCCCACTTTAAATTGGGCCGGTCCATACCCAATCTTCTGTTACAGAAGACGGCTTAGGATTTCCGTCAAACATCTTCTTCCGCTTAGAAGAGCCGTCCTTATTCTCCCAGCCGACCCTAAGCAGAGCAGCTCCGACACCGGCAATGGCGGCAGTCGACGACGGTTTTCACAAGTCCCACCGTACAAGCAAAGCAGGTTCTTCCGCTCGAAAGAAGAAGGGGAAAAAGGAAAAGAACAGGGGCGATAGTTCTGACAAAAAGAATCAAAACCCTAAGGTGTAGTGTATTGAGTTTTTATTTTAAGATTTTCAGTTTGACATGATCATGAACGGATTCATTGAGCTTTTTGACCTGGAAATCGATATCAGGCGTTTGCTTTCCGCTCGAATGTGAAAGCCAAGAGGTTGCAGTCGCGTACTGTAGAGAAAGAGCAACGCAGGCTGCATATTCCTACCATTGATCGATCCTCAGGCGATGAACCTCCGTTCGTTGTTGTAGTTCATGGTCCGCCTCAGGTTGGGAAATCCCTTGTTATAAAGTGCCTTGTGAAACATTATACCAAACATAACCTAACTGAGGTTCGAGGTCCGATCATTATAGTATCAGGTTTGTATTTTTATTTTCACCTCTGTACATATATTCATCTACATATACGCACCATATTTTAACCTCACCTTCAAAAAAAAGGTTCACATCTTTCCAACTAGTGTTAATGTTGGCTGTGAATTACTTCTATCACAGGAAAGAAAAGGCGGCTTCAATTTATTGAGTGCCCAAACGACATCAATGGAATGATTGATTGTGCAAAAATTGCTGATTTGGCATTACTTATGATAGATGGAAGCTATGGATTTGAAATGGTGAGATTCAGTTTATTTTCTGTTTGGTTTAGTTCTGTTAGCTTTGTGGGCTGACCTTATTTTCTTCGTGTAAATAAGTATGTCTCTTGAAAAAAAAGTGTACTGCAAATACTTAATGAAAAAAGGCCTCTTAGATATACATAGTTTGTATGACGAGTCTTCTTAAATTAAAAATTCTTGTACATGTTTTCAGTTTGTACACTATAATCTGGTTATGTGATTAACCATGTCATCCTTCATCTGATTATTGGTTTTGGTTAGATTGATTTGCTCAATGACGCCACTGTTTTTGTTTTTTTTTGAGTGAATGAATTTTGTCTAATATTCGCAGGAAACGTTTGAATTCCTTAATATTATGCAAGTTCACGGGTTCCCTAAGGTAATGGGAGTTCTTACACATCTTGATAAATTCACTGATGCAACAAAATTGAAGAAAACGAAAAAGCGCCTCAAGCATCGTTTCTGGACTGAAATATATGACGGAGCAAAGTTGTTCTATCTATCTGGTCTTATAAATGGGAAGTAAGTAATAATCTGTATTCTGTTCATGATCCCTTTGAATCTTCTTCGGGCCACATTGAAATTTTCTTCACTGCAGTGGAAATTTTATTACCGATTGGAGTAATGTATGGTGTTAATGAACAGGTATGCACAACGCGAAGTGCATAATCTTGCAAGATTTATTTCCGTTACAAAGTTTCAACGTTTATCTTGGCGAACAAATCATCCTTATGTAGTGGCAGATCGTGTTGAAGATGTCACTCCACCAGAAAGGATTCAAGAAGATAAAAAATGTGACCGTAATGTTACACTATATGGTTATCTGCGAGGGTGTAATCTAAAAAAAGGAGCTAAGGTATTTGAAGATAACAAATTCTTAAATTCCAGAAAACTATCAAAGACTTGGAATGGGACTTTGATTCGGGTTTGCTTTAGCTTCGGGCTGTATATTTATTTACTTTGTCTTTATTGTAATCTGTCACTTGCGTTCTATGTACTATCAAAATGGTTTGACAATGTCAGTCACATTGGTTTCCTTTTTTTCAAGTCTCTAAGGGTAGTTCTTCCCCTCTTCTCGATGTAAAAGCTTTTAATCCTTCGGTGCAGTTTCTTTTTGTGTGTATTATTCCAGATTTTGTTATGATTTTTATTCGTTATTGTTTCTTGTTTCTCTCTTGTTAGATATAGCACAATCTTTGAAATTCCATGTTTTCTTTTATCAGGTACATATAGCAGGTGTAGGTGACTTCAGCCTTGCTAGAATTTCTTGCTTGGCTGATCCTTGCCCTCTACCTTCAGCTGCCAAAAAGAAAGGATTGCGTGACAAAGAGAGACTGTTTTATGCTCCTATGTCTGGTCTTGGGGATCTTCTGTATGACAAAGATGCTGTTTATATAAACATAAATGACCACCTTGTTCAGTACTCCAAAACTGGTGAAAATGGAGATGGAAAAGGTACACCAGGTCCAATTTTCTTATTTTTGGATGCTTACATTTATCTTTTCAATCCTTAATTAATTTACATTGTTCATTCCTTACCAAGTCTAATTTGCTTTTTTGTTTTTTGCTTACCTTTGTCAAAAATTTTTCAATCAGGTAAAGCGCTTGACATTGGAGAGTCCTTGGTGAAATCACTTCAGAATACAAAATACACTCTTGACGAAAGTTTAGGGAGGAGTGAGATTCAAATGTACAGTAGAAAGCCTGATATATCATCAAATGATGATGCTACTGCTGAGCAGATCACTGGAGCGGAAAATGCTGATTCAGAAGATAGTGAAGGAGAAGAGTCTGACGAAGGATATGAGAATGGAGATATGAACAATCCAGAAGAATCCAATAGGCGTCCTTTGAAAAGTGATTACTCAGAAGTTGTTGAGTTTTCTGAAGGTAGGATCAGGAGAGGAGCAAGATTTGTTGATGAAGATGATAATGTAAGCTTAAGGAAACTCGATAACTCCCAACAGAATTATAACTATAAGTATTATCATATTTGATGCTTCACATCTATAAGTATGTTTTTATGTTACTTTTTGTTCTCAGTGTGACATAAAAATTGCGCGTAAAGTATGCGTTTTTTTTTGTTTGGGCCTTTTCAGTGATATTCATTGAAGTGTTAAAAAGCTTAACATCCATCTGTGGCTTTCTTTGTACAGGGATTAGATGAAGATGAGAAGGATAGCGGTGATTCAAGTTCTAATGACAGTGACGATGATAGAAGTGATGCAGGGTCAGAGTCTTCTGATGGGGATGAATCGGAAGACAATGAAGGTAAAATCATATACAGCCACACATTTAGTATGATGCTGTGCCCTCCTAAATGAATTGTTTGCTTGGCGTTTCTTTTAGAAAGCTGATATAAACAGTTCAGATTGTATAGCATTCTGTAGAATAAATAAGGTAGCACTGTTCTTTTGGACCGATTCTGAAAATTCTTCCCTGTGGTGAATAACATGTCAACCATGTATTTGTGTAACCGTTACATGCAGGGCATACTAATCCTTTGAAAGATTCCTTTCCCTAAATAGTTTTAAGGAAACAATAAGCAAAGGATAAACTTAAAGATGTGCACTTGGTATAGTAGAAGTGATCTAAAACATCTGCCATGCTATGCCAGCTGTATCTCAAGTTCTTCTCCAGTAGAACATCAAATATTATCTTGTTTTTGTTTTTTATACTTTACAGTTTTACTGGAATTTATTCTAAAGTAATGTAGTATGATTCGCCATAAGGGTCAAGGGTTCAGCTCTTGACCTTCAAACATTCCGTCAAACCATTACATGGAAGGCGTGAGATGAAATAGTCTATATGCTTATGCAAATGAAATTGTTGCCTGCTGCTATGATTCAAGGCGAATATTACTTGCTCTTTATCTAGCACAGATTTCATGTAAAAATGGGTCATAAACATTTCCTTCTTTCTTCAGCTTTTATTATTCTAGAATCGGTATGCGGGTTTTGTACTTGTGGTATATGCTTTTCTTTGATAATTTCTTGATTGATTGTTGTAGCTGAACAGGACATGGGGAATGGGGCTAAATGGAAAGAAACCTTATCAGAGAGAATTTCCACGAGGCAGAAAATTAATCTAACACAGTTAGTGTATGGGCAATCAGAATTGTCTGAAGCACAAGACATTAGTGACAAAGAAGGAAGTGAGGATGATGAATTTTTCAGACCGAAAGGGGAGGGGCAAAAGGTTTGTGTTGATTTAGTTGGATAGTAATTTTGCCATTTTTCTTCAGCTAATGGAATCATGCAAGTAATTATTCATGCATTTATTAACCATCAGTTCTATTCTTGATTCTTGTAATTTTTCTATTTCAGAAATCTGTAGAAAGTGTAGATACTGGAAACATTGACATAGACGACTCTTCTAAATTCACAAATTTTTCAAGTTTAAAAGAGTGGAAGAATGAAGAAATGATTAGGACTGTTCGTGACCGTTTTGTCACTGGAGATCGGTCGAAGGCTGCTGAGAGAAACAAAACCTTTGAGGTTGACAGTGATGAAAGTGATGACGATGCTTATGATGAATTTGAAGATTTGGAGACAGGGGAGAAGTTTGGAGCACCAAATGTGTCAAAGAGGGACACATCAAGTAAGGATGAAGCATTGGCATCTGAGGAAAGGAGGCTTAAAAAGCTTGCTTTACGTGCAAAATTTGATAAAGAATATCCTTTTCAATGTTTGGCCAATTTCTTATGGTGCATTTCTTCGTTGATGGTTACTTATGTGGTTGCATTTTTATTTTTTCCTAAGGTGGTATTTGGTAAGGTAATTATAAGGACACTTCAGAAAAATATGATGTTTGACACATTCATTATAATGACCCCATATCTCTAATCTCCTCCTGAATCCCTGTGCCTTATATTGCTGAAGGATTGAACTGTCCTTATAATGACATTGCCAAACACCACCTAGGTTTACCAAGGGATAAAAGATCAGGCGAGTCACCTTCCCACCATTTGGAGGAATCCAATTAAATTTATGTTGAGTTTGATTTCCAATTGAACATATGCTTTGGGCCTTTCTCCAAATTTATGGATTCCTTCGGTTGAATATGTCTTTGCAATGAATAGACATACAGTAAAACATTTGTCTTCCTTAATGTTCTCACGTTTAAGGGTGCTGGATTACCTGAAGATGAAGAAGACGAAGAAGAAAAGGGGCAACCTTTTGAGCGTGAAAAGGCAAATGAAAGTGAATTTTATGATAAGGTGAGTTTTTAAAGTGTTGTGTATTTGATTTGATTTTATGTGAATGAGCTGCAGGTTCTGTTCTAACTTGACTTCATTGCAACAGTTAAAAGAGGAAGCTGAACTTCAGAGGCAGCGGAATTTGGCTGAACTTAATGATCTGGATGAAGAGAGTCGAATTGAAATAGAGGGGTTTCAGACCGGAATGTATGTGAGGTTAGAAGTGCACGCTGTTCCCTTTGAGATGGTAGAATATTTTGACCCCTGTCATCCTGTTCTGGTTGGAGGAGTTGGTCTTGGTGAGGAGAATGCTGGATACATGCAGGTATATTTAGTCTTCTTATATTTCAGCTTCACCTTTTGTGTTCTGGTTATTTGCACAAATTTATTCCAATTTCTAGTCCGTCGTGCTTATTGTGTGATTCTATATATATATAGCTATTAATTAGAAAATTTTCTAATTGAGAATGATTGGGCTTCATGATTCTTACAGGTCAGGATAAAGCGACATAGATGGCACAAGAAAGTTCTGAAGACTCGGGATCCAATTGTAGTGTCTATGGGATGGAGGCGTTACCAGACAGTACCTGTTTATGCTATGGAAGATCAAAATGGACGACACCGTATGCTTAAATACACTCCTGAACACATGCATTGCCTTGCTATGTTCTGGGGACCTCTTGCTCCACCCAACACTGGTGTCGTCGCTGTTCAGTCACTTGCTAGCAATCAGGTTTGTGTACAAAAACCTATGCCACTCTCTTTACCTATTCCCACCACCTCTCCTAGTAAGATAGAACATAGGAAGAGACATCTTTCCAGCAATTCAGTAACATAGATGCTGGGGTTGTCTGCAGGTGCCCAAACTTGTTCACTGGTTTTTTTCCAGGCATTTTCCTGGGTTACTGTATTCGTTCATTTCATAATATTTGTCATTCTAGGTCGAAAAAGTTGTTGCACATTTGTTTGTACAATTCACATTACATACTCTTTCATGCTTATACTTCCACTTTGAATTTTTCAGTCATCCTTTCGAATAACAGCAACTGCAGTTGTGGTAGAATTCAACCATGCCACAAAAATAATGAAGAAGATCAAACTAGTGGGTCATCCTTGTAAGATCTTCAAGAAGACGGCTCTGATCAAGGATATGTTTACGTCAGATCTTGAAGTAGCTAAGTTTGAAGGGGCATCTCTTCGTACCGTTAGTGGTATCCGAGGGCAAGTGAAGAAGGTAAGCATGGAATGATATTTTCTGCTATCTTTTTTTCTTCTTCCATTATAACAAACTTAAACATGTAAGTTGGTTTCATTTTCACACTTTTCTGTAGGCTGCTAAAGAACATTTAGGCAATCAAATAAAAGATTACTCTCCAAAGGAAGGAATTGCTAGATGTACATTTGAAGATAAGATTTTGATGAGTGATATTGTGTTCTTGCGGGCATGGACACAAGTGGATATCCCTTGTTTCTTCAATCCCCTAACATCAGCATTGCAACCTCGAGACCAGACGTGGAATGGCATGAAAACTGTTTCGGAATTGAGGAGGTTGAAGAATATTCCTATCCCTGTGAACAAGGATTCTGAATATCAGGTATAGTTATGAGTTCCAACTGCTGCCATCCTTTCCCTTCTGTGATATTTTGCCTTTTTGATATCTCCTTAAATTGTTAATGTTGTTGTCGATGCAGAAAGGTGGAATCGAAAGGAAACCCAAGAAGTTCAATCCTCTTGTTATTCCAAAGACATTGCAAGAGGCCCTTCCTTTTGCATCAAAGCCTAAAAATCAACCTAGTCGAAAACGAGGGCTTCTAGAGAATCGAAGGGCTGTTGTCCTTGAACCCCATGAGAGAAAAGTCCGTACACTCGTCCAACAGCTTCAACAGATGCAATCAGCTAAGGTACGAACTCGTTATATGTACAAGTATTGTTGATCAATATTCTGAAGTTTACAAGTTAGTAAAAGTTCATAAACTAATTGAACAAAATGTTAACTAATTATTGTATATCTAAGTCGAGATACTTTGCTTCTCACCATATCTATCTCCTTGTGTCGTTCACAGTTAAAGAAACAGAACAAAAAGGACGAGGAAAAGCGTAAAGTTTACGAGGAAAAGAAGGCCAAGGAAGATCAGATAACAAAGAAACGCCAAAGAGAAGAACGTAAAGACAGGTACAGAGACCAGGAGAAAGCGAAAAAGAAAAGCCGCCGGTATTGAGACGGCGGGGAGTCGCGAGATTACAAGCTCTGATTGCTTAGTTTTGACAGAGATTGAGAATTTGAGATGATGGCTATGTTAATGTTCCATTGCTGCACTGCCATTGTTTCTAAAGACTGTAACGTCTATATTGTACGAAGGGCACAATTTTGTTTGTATCATTATTATAATGTTTTTTCAACACTTAAGATAGCTTTATTTGTTTGTTTCATCAGCAATAATTATGAAAATTGTCTAAAATCAAAAGTGCAATCATTGGAACCAATTATTATGTTGATTATGGTAACCAGTAACATTGTAGAGCTAAGCAAGCACTATCTATCCCTCAGTACTAATCCTTATGGAAAAATCTGACATTAAAAAATCCAAGATCCTCTTGAAAAATCATGAAAAATTGAGAACTTTGATTATATTTTGTAGTGCTTTCTGCTGTAAGACAATCAGACAAGTGATAGTTGTAGTTCTATTATTTCCTGAACGATAATAATGCCCACTTAGTTGTGTTCTTTGATAGTGAAGCAGCAGTGTAAAACTGTTGATCCATCACCACGAAGGCAATTCATCAACTTTTTCCTTGTCGGAATTAGAGGCGGTGCTTTCCGCACATCTAGACAAGCGAGATAAAAGTAACTAAGTGAGATAAAAGTTCAGCTTATCCTCACGATGTACCGTTTTTACTAAAGCCTTGACACTGATGAACGAGGCCGGGTTTTATCAAATAGGGTATGGGCCAACATATCATTATGGCACCAGTACAAGGTGAGTCCCATAATGTTTAATGTTCATTAACTTTTTTCTTTTTTTGTGTCATCAAATTCAGCTGAAGTTTCACACAATTGCCATCTTTAATAATATTTCGTCATTTTGTTTTTGAGCAGAAAAGCCGTTTTTCACATAAATGAATGCAATGTTCTTCTCTTCTAGCCCCCATTTGGTTGTAACTTCGAAAACGGAAACGAAATGAAAATAAATATAGCCCATATGTTTGTTCATGATTTTTTTTTTGGAATAATTCTTTGTGGTTTCATGCAAAATGCATTTGTGGTTCAATTAGTTCAAACCACAAAGACTGATTCCAAAAAGTTTCATGAACAAAGGTATACATATTGACTAGATTCGTTTTCATACCGTTTTTGGAGTTAAAACCAAACGGGTCCTAAATCTCATTAAGGTTAAAATCCAAAGTTTGGTATAATAATCTCCTTCCCAACATTATGGCAAGCCAATAATTTGCATGGAACATGCATCTTCTTTTATCCTGAAACTTAAAACAAATAAATAAATGAAACTTAACCATCTAAATAAAGAAACCATCTGTTCTCTCAAGTTTTGGTATTATCAACATACTTATCCAGTCGTGAAAGATATGCTAAGCTTTATATGCTGAATTCCACCCATGATCTTTTTCTTGCGTTTCGAAATCGACTCGAGTTTTCGTCTCTTGGACCAGATAAGTATTATACTTGTAAGAGAAATCATCAGTCTGTTTCATGGTGGCCTATTCTCTAAAAGATTGCCTTCATTATCAACATGGGTTTAGATTCATCATACATACAAATAATTCTAACTAGCTTTTCGACAACTCGAAACGTTCCTCCATGACGAGTATTATGTAATCTCATCTTCAAGGTCACACTTTCTCTTCACCACTACGTACATTATGATTGATTTACGCGCTGTTAATTACTCGGATGATCATTTAATTTCCTGGTGTTTTCTTGAATCTTCACTACAATTTTGAACTTGTAAATATATAGATCTTGTTGGCGTTTTCGATCGTCGCTATTTTTATGTACGAACTCGAAAATATTTACGAGAAACATTTATTTAGGACATATTGTTTGGTATCCATATCCAGATATCATATATGGATATCGGCATAGAAATTCATACCTAATTTTTGTTATATAATTATATATCGATATCAATTTGGTATATTAATATACTTCCATCACACATCTTTCATTTTTCATCCGTTTATTATTTCATCTCAAATTTCTTTTTCTAGTGAATATACGTCAAATTCATATCCATATCTTGATACCGATATATGATATATTAATATTTAGATATGAATATCAAACATGCCCTTAGATCAAATGCAAATCCCACGTTACAAGTATTCAATAAGTTGTAAATAAACCCTAATATGTAAGTCAACTAAGAATATGCAGTTTTTAACTCTCTTTGTTGAGACCAACTTTGACACCGGAGTAGCCCGAATATAGTTCTCTTGTGCACAAATATAACATCCTCAAAACCCTTGTAATTGCAGGGTGTGGATCGATCTCGCAATTCACTTATGACTATCTTTTCAGAAACCCTAATTTAACATATATCGGTTACCCAATTTCGATTTTTACAGAAAGAAGTAAACTTGATCAAGTAATGTTTCTATCCAAATAATGTAACAAGATTAGTTGCAGATTAAGAGTTGTTTAACATTATCTATTATATATGTCACGTCCAAGTTCACTAATAGAGTTGTCATCTTGTTAAATTGGAACACTGTGAAGGTCAAACATATAAAGCCATTCTCTTTAATCAATCCTATCAAAAGAGAAGATACAATTGTGCATGCAAAAGTACATTACAAAAAAAATAAAAAATAATGCAGCTTTAAAGAGCATAAGCAAAAGCTCCATATAGTGAGTGGGTCATCGTCCTTATTGATAATAAACCTTCGAAATTGTTAAATTTAAACCCATACGCCATAGTTGCCTAGTTGATCAATCAAAGTTACCTTGAAATCATTAGTCATTGGTTGTATGTCACATTTTGTTAGATCAAAATGCAAAAGCAATTCTCTTCAAATGGTAAAGTGCGCATGTAGGAAAGTGAATGCACTACTATTTTGTTGCGTTTTGCTCATATATATGTTAAATTACGCGCAATTCGTCGTTGATTAGCCGTGAAAAGGGCCCTAAAGTGTCCTCGTATGGTGAATGATTGCGAAACGTATGCTATTGACTACAAATGGAAACAAAACATGATAGGTAATTAAGATTTCACGCTACTATTCCTATTGTCAATTGATTTTGGTGTTTATATACGGAGAGTTGGTTCTATGGTACACTTATATGAACTTCTGAAAGTATTATGTCATTTCGTTTTTTTTGGTTTTTGCTAATGAGTTTGTTGAACTTAAAACATTTAATATGTCCGTATAAATTGAAAAATCCCCACAAATTATTTGACCGGTGCAACTCATCGTTGATTATCCATGAAAAGAGCTCCATAGTGTCCTCGTATGATGAGTGATTATTATGAAAAGTATACCACATCGACTATGTACATATACAAAACCTAGTATATAAAATTGGCGTGTTACTTTGCTTTGACGCATGATGCACTTGTACCAACTTGTAAAATCCAACATTATTTAGCCCCCGGTATTAATCGTTAATTAGCCGTAAAAAAGGCTCCAAAGTGTCCTCGTGTGATGAATGATCGTGAAAAGTATATCACATCGACTACAAACAAATACAATACGGAATATATATAAGATCGATGTAATACTACTCCCATTTATTTTGACCGTTCACGTAAATTTTATCCGCGCAACTCCTCCTTGATTAAACTCTAAAGTGTCATACGTTGAATGATTGTACACGAATTGAGGCTGAATAATCTAATGATGGAGAATGAGATCTTTTTGACCAAACCTTTAAATTTCTGTCACATTTTGTAGTTTGAAGAAGATGAGATTGTAAAGATGATTTGTGGTTCAATAATTTCACTCTAAATTGCTTTCTCTTTCGGTTCCAATCAAAAGAGAACGTTTGCAATTGACGTTTGTTAATCGTGCTTTGGTCTTTCTCTCTTTTTATATGTCTTTGTATATGCAAAAACTTGCATGGAAATGCTTACTTTTAGCTTTGGACCTTTTTGTTTTTGTTTTCTTGCGTAGGGTTGCTTAATTATTGCATAAAAAAAATTAATAATTGGGTTTTTATTGTAAATAATGTTTTTTTTTCTTTTTTCTGATATTGAGAGTTGGATTTGCATAGACCAAACATTTGTGAGAAGGGTCAATGTGCATTCAAAAGTTTGTGAAAAAGAAGGGAGTTTTTTTAAAGTATTATTTAATAAATATAATTTAAAATTTTATTGATCACACGAATGCTTCTTGTCAATCATGGACTCAAATAAAAGGCACAAAAAGTTAATTTTGTCATAGATTTTATGAGTGTACGTGTTCTTATTTTGCACGAAAGTTCTAGAGGATATAATCAATCAAATTCATGCTAAATTAGCACTTGGCAACTAATAAAATTTTATCAAATTTTGGGAAATTTAAAACAGAAAAGATAGTCTGTATTAATAATTGATGAAGAGTTGTATGGATAATCTAAGGAAAAGTTAGTATATACTCTTACAAAGTGTTAAATTTAGGTAGAAATAGACTCGTGCAAGAAGACTTGATCTTGATGTAAATAAGATGGTTGATCGTGAGAAAAACCAAGAAGGATTGATTTGTAGATGCAATAATTAAAAAGGAATAATAACAACCTTTGATTTTACTTTTTCGCAATCCGTGTTAATGTAAAAATAAGGTTTTAGGATGAAACCTTATCGGATTTAGTTTGTACATGGTTGTCCAATGAGTTTCGGAAATCCGTGTTAATGTAAAAATAAGGTATTGGAGATAATAAGTTTTCTTATCGAAAGTTGTGGACATTTTCGGAGCCTAGTATAGTAGTATACAATTAAGGTTGGTAGGTTACTCCTATTGTCATTTGGTTTTAGGATGAAACCTTATCGATATTTTGTGTTGGGCTTGAGCCTAATGCACATGTGCGCTCGTATGCACGCGACCCTCACTCTACGGTCCTAAATTCCCGCATCGAAAGTTGTGGACAGTCCTAGCCTAATATATAAGGCCGGTGGGTTACTCCTCCTATGCCAATTGGTTTTAAAATGGAGATCATTGGGTTTATGTATTGGGTTTGGGCGCGTATGTGCTCTCATATGCACACGACTATCACTCTACGCTTCGTCTATATACTTTGACATAAACTTTAAGTCCCATAATTTAATTCTCTTAATCTCCATAATCAAAACCCTTTCATCTCATTCATTCTTTTACCAAACAAGATTAAATTTATTTATATATCTCTTTTAATTCTCATAATTTTAATCTTCTCAATTTATTCGATTACCATACCTAGACAAAGTTAAAAAAAAAAAAAAAAAAAGAGAGGTGTTGGTGAAATGTTAGAATTGATATCTAC
>BSUD01000008.1:129790326-129854864 GCA_033239045.1 Fagopyrum esculentum | reverse complement strand
TATATATATATATATATATATATATATATATATATATATATATATATATATATAATTTTTTAATTAATTTTTTAAAATGAGAGTGCGTTTTAAATTGCATTGACAAAAAGAACGGAAAAAAAAACATATGGCATTAAAGACTTCTACTTTATTATTAGTATATAGATATATATTTTAACACTAATAGTATATATACATATATGTTTGGTAAGTAGATAAATATAAGTTCTATAATAAGATAATTAAAATATGGTAACTATATATATTATTTAAAAAAACTAAAATTCTAAATAAATGACATGTGGCATATTTTTTTGTTAGGATGAACCACGTTGAAGTAAACGCTTCTGCTTTAATATATGTATATAGATTCATCAATCTTCCTCTTTATTTACTAATTATATGTTATCTTAATAATTTATTTCCAGAAAATTGTTACCGTTATAAAAATAATACATAGAATAGTGTATACCATCCATCTAATTGATTATGTGGTTGAAAACTAATTAGGTGCTATATAAATAATGTTGTAAAGGAATAAAAGAATGAGAATGAAATCCGTTAAAATTTGAAAGGTTCTATTTCAGTTGAGATAATAATTTTTTGGATAAGTTTGGTAATTAGAACTTTTTGAAAACCTATAATAGTAACTAGGTTTTTTAATGTTTTAATTAAATAAATATAGTGAAACCTTTTGTATTTATTTTCAAACTCTACACGTCCTTCTCTCAAGGGGTACATTTACTAAACACAAAATTAGAAAAAGTCTATAAATCAAATTGTTTCTAACGACTTTTTTACGTCTAAAATTATAAGATTTAAAATCTCGTATATAAAATTTTGTGATCTTCTTTTATTGTTATTTGATTTTATCACAGGATATGTACGATTCGGGTATAAAACTACACATAGACAACACCAGATCATCTCGGCCGCTAAAAATCATGAGTATAGAAGATAAAAACTATTATTTTAATTGGCCCGAATAAATAATACTATTAAAATTACAAGTAAATATTTTTATTTTCATTTTTTTCGAAAGAGGATTGAGCCATGAAGTATATTAATAAATCTTGTTACCTAAATGCATAATATGTAACACCCTAAATTCTAGTAAATCTGGATGCTATTGGTTTGTAACTCATTATGGGTCATGACTCTACCTTGACAACAAGTTCACCGGATCTTGCAACAAGACACAAATAAATATAAAATCTAAATAGATAAAACATCAAACTGTTAACATCTGAAATAAAAAGTTTGACTCTCAACCGAGTACTACAACTAAAATGTCAAGCACAATAGAAATGAAAACCGATAACCCCGTCATATAATGTACGGGAACCCCGGATGCCACTCCGACCGAATCACTCGACAACTTCCCTATCTTGCAAGACATTTACAACAACGGATAAAACAATTACTAACATTCTATGTATCAAAATAACGATAACAACACAAACACACATAAAGGTAAAACCACACATATAACATGCTCACACTCAAGCTGGATATTATCTGTTATTAGGTGATTCACTTTACTAATTCAACTTATTTTATGACACGAGGATCTCTCGAACCTTGCCTCTGTCCCCTTATACCAACAAGACTGGATCTGATGCATCTCACCGTGTACCTGTCTGGACTAGTCGTAGAGAACCTCTCAGTCTTTTGTAGAACTGGGCAAGTTATCACCGTCAGTTACTAATTGGGTCAAACAACATAAAAGTAGTCCTAACATGTTATCATAATTAACATACAAATAACACTACTATTACAATTAAGCTAACACACATAAGTCAACTAAATAGCCCAAGGGACTTACATGTCTCAAGGTAATCCCAGTTATAAAACAACGATCAGCTTCCCGCAGGAAAATACTCTATGCCTGATCAAACAAGGCACACAATCAACGGATGTCCTACATGCTAGAAGTCCTCAATGTCTAGTCTCAATGATCTCTACAAGATCATATAACAACCTGCTAGAAGGTTCCTACTTCTATTCTCAATGATCCTACAAGATCATATAACGATATACTAGGATGCTTCCAATCCTAGTCTCAAGATCCTCACAAGGTCAACTATCAACACCAAACTCCACGTTCTCACAATTTTCCTTAAACCTCCAAAGGCGTTCAAACACAAAAGAACTCACAAACCACTAACTGACAATCCCATTAT
The DNA here is from genome assembly GCA_033239045.1 of Fagopyrum esculentum. NCBI lineage: Eukaryota > Viridiplantae > Streptophyta > Magnoliopsida > Caryophyllales > Polygonaceae > Fagopyrum > Fagopyrum esculentum. The sequence continues at coordinate 129,852,681 of BSUD01000008.1, read as the reverse complement.
GCTAAGTTCCAACTTAGCATGATACTACTCTCGAATCAACTACGACAAAAGGATGAAATCGACAACATTCTTCGATGTACAACAGTGGTCAAAGGCGCGGGTGCGGTGACACTGGAAAGACGCGACTGAAGGAATATGCAGGCGCGGTCGTGGGAGAACTCTAGAGGCAAACTTCCACGACATTCTTTAATGTACAACGGTACTCCGGTGCCCTTTGGCTGGCTCAGCTTGACACTATCGTATCTTACACAACTAGAGATACTACCCTAGATACACATACAAACATTCAACACAGTGATGGGAGAGAATCAAAGATAGTACTTGATTCAAGGCTCCTACACACAAGAAGAAGAGGAAGAAGCAAGGATAAGAAGAAGCTTTCTTACCAAACGTCCAGAGAACTCTTCACCTCATTGGGTTACAATCTCATGAAGGGACGGACACAAGAACCTCACGCTGGTAGGATGATCGCGAGATTAATCGATGACAAAGGTGAAGTTAAGGGAAGGAAGAAGAAGGAGAACTTGAACGTCAACGAGAAAGGAAGTCAAAATGATGCAACTAGGGTTAGAATAAAGGCAGAATAAGGGGAGAAACGCCAGATCCTAACTCCCCTAAAGGAAACCGAATAAAAGACAGTTACGAAAAATCTGAGGTCGCAATCAGTTGTTTACCCGCACCCACGGAAGCAACAGCTGCACCCGCGGTGGCGCAATAGCGGGGCGCCCCCGCGGGTAAGCAACTGGCCACGGTCGCGGACCGCGGTGACTCTTCTCGAGTCTCCCTAAATTCGGTTGTGATAATATGATTGCTTGACCATATTTGGCCGTTATAATTAATCTTTCATGAATACTACCACTTTATTTAGTAATAGTTTTGTTAATTTTTTTTAATATTCGGCGGGTCTAATATGTGGAGGATTTGCAGCCAAAGTGAACCTACACACACAAGTCAATCCTTTTGAGGTTCTATGACTTATATGTTAAGTTTACACGGTATCATATTGTCGATGTGAGACATTTCCACACTTAACAAGTTTGTATTTTTTTTTATATGTTAGATAAGAAATAGTACCATTAAGATCCTTTTGTAATTCGATTCAAGTATTGAACTTGTGTGTAATGCAACTAATTAAAAAGCAAAACAATTGCATTCGGATCGAATAAACAACCCTGTTTTAGTCATTACTAGTCTTGGGCAAATGCGGACAGAGTCGCCCGACCCGCCTACACGAGAAAGCGGGTAGACATGTTCATATAGGACCGACAAGGCCATTGGTCCCAGTTAGTCTAGCCCGTGTGGGCTGATGCGAGCATCAGATCGTTGAGCCCTCCCCGAAAGCCCGCTTTTCACATTTTTAATTTGAATATTATTTTTATTAACTTAAATATGTTAAATATAGAGGTAAATAGTAGGATTCGAACGTAAAACCGCAAGGTAGTGTGTAATACCATTGTTTATTTTATATTTAATATAAATATTTTTCTTTTAAAAAGATAAAATAAAATACGGGACCCGCCCGTCCGTCCTGAAGTCCGACTTGGACGGGTATGGGCAAGACCTCAGGCCCGGATTCCGAACTTGCCCCGAGTCTAACCCGGAAAGCGGACAATAAAAAAACTTCCAAAAAGTTATGACATATATGAACAATAGTTCGATCCAAACCCGTTTTTGTACAGATCTACCTAACACGTAGTTGCGTTTCTTGACAAAATAGTTTATTGGTTTATAATGGATGATATAATTAATTATTTTAGAGTTTAGTTATCTATGTTGGGTTAATAATATAAGTGAATATAGAGTAGCTTTATCGGATTCGAATCGAAATATGAGGTTCGTTTAGATGACGAAGAAAAGCATACGTATATAAGAATCGACATTATATACAGTGAAATTAGGGCAGCATCTTTGCCTAATTTATACAACTTGTTTCGATATCATTCAACAAATCAATATATGCATCAATTGTCGGGCTCGATGGAATTTCAATGTACCATTAAAAAAGAAAATAAAAATATTGAAAGACGATCAAATATTTAAATATATTGCCTAGAATAATAATATTGTTATTTATATATTTTAAGTTAGTTTATATTTTATATTGAAACAATTTGGTTTACTAGGCCTTTTTTTAGTTTTGTGTATAGTAAATGTATCCCTTAAGAATAGAGTGTGTAGAGTTTGAGAATAAATTCAAAAGGTTGGAGTATATTTACTTAGTTGAAACATTAAAAAGTCTAGTTACTACCCTAGTTTCTCAAAAAGGTCTAGTTACCAAAATTGTCCTATTTTTATTTTGTCTAATTTATATAACTTGTCGGGGTCGATGAATATATTGCCTAGAATAATAACGTTAATACATTTGTAATTCTACTTTCACCATTTATAAGGTTTTCTCCTCCATAATCTATTAAAAAATGACTTTTTTATGGTCTCATTAGAATGTTATTATATTCGAGTTGAAAGAGTCAAGATTCACTATGGTCGTGTTCAGGGTTTATTGTGTCTGAGTTTGAGCTAAGCCTAACTTTTATTTAAAGTGTAAAAACGTGTGCATACTTGTGTAGTTAAACTGAATGTGTTAAAGTCCATCACGGATGGTAACTTACATCCGAAAATCTGACAATGGAAGTAGTGGCTCCTAGATTTTATATAATAGACTCGCAATCTATCAACTATAGATATGAAATTATTATCCCAATACACCCGCAAGTGCAATTAAGGGATCATGTCTAGATGTCATTTGGAAAACGAGTCTAGCATATCATTCTACTTATAGTTAATTCACATGTTATGATCGACTGACCGGTTAGATTAACTGCTCTTAAACCAATTTAAAGTTCATCATGGACCATAGATTGGGAGTTGTGTGCGTACGAATGCACGTGCGGTGATGATGCCAAAGGCCAACAAATAAGGTAAGTGAATTCCGTTTTAAATGACAATAGGAGAAGTAGCTAGCGAATCTTGGCGTGTCTACATGTAATTTATGGGGTTCATGAGACTTATAGGAGATAAAAAAAATCACGAAATTATTTTAAACTTTATAATGATAAATTATTAGATATATGATATTTTATAATTTCTTACAAAAATATAATGCACGAACCCTAACCCCTTACATACCAAAATTTACCTCCGGACCGAGAACTACGTAACCTATTCGAGAAGAACCTCTCAATATCAATGTTTTTGTACATAGACACCACTTAGTTCCCCTTACACACTATGTTTTACCTCCGGTCCGAGAACTTCATGACCTATTCGAGAAGAACCTCTCAATATCAATGTTTTTATAACATAGACAATACTTAATCCTTAACCAACTATGTATTATTGATATCATATAATCATGATTGAGGGTATAAATTAGTTTTTTTTTTAGCCTAAGTCATTAAAAACTTAATATAAGAAAGTATTTTCTATTAATTTAAAAAATAAACCATAAAGAATAAAAAATAAACTAAAAAAAATTAAATTATAAATTAAGATCATTATCCTAATCTTAAATATTACTATTTCATTGCATCAACCATCATGTCCGAAAGTATTGAAGAATGTACAACTTTATCTAAGACATTCCCCGACCATTTAATCTGCATTGCTATCAAGATCTTCCCACGTTTTAATTTTTCAAAAATAAATTGAGTAAAATTATATGAACTCATATATATATATATACAGAATAAGATTCTTTTCATATAAAATTTACACACGTACACATCCTACAAAATATATACATCGAATACGATTCTTTTTTATATTTTAAAACATTTAATAAACAGCAAAGTCATATCGATTGAGATCGAATATCATCATATTATCACATGCACAAAGTTAATTTAGCATTGCTGGAAAAGTATTAAATTTTATTAGATTTTTTATTGGTTTTTCATTTCTATTATCATATGCACAAAAAGTTAATGTATCTTATTTTAAATGTAAAATTTATTATGTTTTCTTGTCAAAGTCCGATACAGACGGACCGGTTGAGCGGGGGTCGTGTGCATACACGCGCACATGCGCATTAGGCGTACAACACATAAATTCAATGAGGTTTCATTCTAAAACCAACTTGCAATAGGAGGAGTGGTTCACCGACCTTATATACTAAGCTCGGAGTGTCTCCATCTTTCAATGTGATACCTTATTATCTCCAACATATCTTCATTTTGTTTTCAAATACCGATCTTTCTACCAAAAGAATTTTTGTACATGACTCCTGAATTAGGATATTTTTCATTTTCGTTTCCAATAATTCTACCAAACGGTCCACTGAACTAAAATAAAAAATAAAAAATAAAAAAATGTTTTTCATATATTGTTTGTATTGATAATTATAGAAGCATTTTTAGGGGTCCTACATATGATATCACCAAACATAAATAACTCAAAAAAGCCTTAAATCTCTCAAAAAAAGAAGCCTCACTCTCCCTATTTCCCTACACTTGCTTTCTTTCTTCATTCATTGACCACCTCCATACAATATTTACCTGGAGTAAATTACTTTTAAACATACAAATAAATAAATTTTTTAATAATTTTTATATGACAATGCTTTTTTAAATTGTAAAATTAATAAAAAAATATTTTTAATTGAATAAAGCAACAAAAATATTTTTTTGATTTAAGAATAATAAAACATCAATTATAAAATATAATAATTTAAAAAATCGCAATATTATACAACAAAATAAAATAATTAAATTATAAAAAATATTAAATATTTATTTATTAAAATAAAACTCATACGTAATGAAAAACTTAAATGATGTTGGGGTAATTATTATGCACTATAACTTTAATGGCCCGTTTGGTTCCAACTCCGGAAACGAAAACGAATTTAGTCCATATGTATATACATATTCATGAAATTTTATGGAATTATTCCTTGTGTTTTCATGCAAAATATTATTGACTCCCTACATTTTGTTTTCCTATAGGGTATCAAAAGTAATCAAATTCAACTGTAATTATCTTAAAATCACAAGGAATGATTCAAAAAATTTCATGACTAAGGGTATACATATGAACTAGATTCGTTTCCATTCCGTTTTCGATTCCGGAGTTAAAACCAAACGGACCCTAAATCTCGATGTACATTTAAATTATTTTATATGAATTATTGGAGTGTGTGTTCGCATCTTTTTGCCCATATAGGCTTTCAATTTTCAACTAGACAAAACAAAATATATTATGGAATAGTACTTATTTGTTACATCATATCTACTTGTAGTGCCGTGGTGGGCACAATATAATATATTAAATTAATAAAAATTAATAATTATATAATCGTACACTCATACGTCTCTTAGTTATAACCATAATGAAATATTATTTTAAGAGAAAAAGAAAATAAATATTTATATTGGATAAATAAACAAAAAAAAATAAAGCCTATAAATAGACCTCTTTTAAGAAGATGAACAACATAAGCAAATTCTCTTCTTCTTCCTCCTCTCATCTCTGCAACAACACTGTAAACTCTAATCAAGCTCGAATCATAAACAATGGAAGGAAAACGATGGAACTCGTACATAGCCATGATTTGCTTACAATTCGGCTATGCCGGAATGAATTTGATCACGAAGGTGTCGTTAGATCGAGGTATAAGCCATTTCGTGCTCGTCGTCTATCGTCAAGCTTTCGCAACTCTTCTCATGGCGCCTCTGGCTCTCATCTTCGAGAGGTACGGACGAGTTTATTTTTATTTTTATTTTATTTAGGAATTATATTTGGAATTTGAATAAATTTTTATTTATGAATTTTTGAATATGCTCTGTTTTTTGTTTCGCTTTCAGAAAAGTTAGGCCTACGATTACCTTGCCGATTTTCATGCATATGTTCGTCTTGGGCCTTCTCGGGTAAGAAATTATGATTATTTCACTTTTTTAAAAAATAAATATTATTAAATTTGTTTTATAATAGTAATAATTATAATTAAAATATTTTAAATTGCAGGCCGGTTATGGAGCAGAATTTGTACTATGCTGGATTGAAGTTCACTTCTCCAACCTTCTCTTGTGCCATCACTAACCTCCTCCCTGCCCTTACTTTCTTCATGGCACTCGTATCAAGGTATATTGATATACGTATTGATGACGCACTTTGCGTGCGTAGTTGATTTATTTTTATTGATCTACATTTTGAAGGGTTTTTGTAATTTCGTATAGGATGGAGAAGTTGAACATAAGGAATATAAGATGTCAAGCGAAAGTGGTAGGAACTATACTGACACTAACCGGAGCCATAGTGACTATCCTTTGTCTCCGAAAGGGATATTTACTCTTCAACATCCTATTCCTCCTAGGAAGTACTCTAGCGTGGGCATCGTTTGCGATTCTTCAAGCAATAACAATGAGCAAGTTCCCTGCACCACTATCTCTAACTGCTATTGTTTGTGGATTGGGAACGCTACAGTCAAGTGCCGTTGCATTTGTGATGGATCCGAATCTGTCGGTATGGAACATTGGGTTCGACATTGACCTATTCGCGGTTGCCTATGCTGTGAGTATTGTTAAGACTTGTGTCTTGGAAGTTTGTTACTAATGTTTATGCTAATTGAACATTTTTTGTATTGGTGTAGGGTATTGTTACTTCGGGTATTGGTTATTATGTTCAAGGAGTTGTCGTGAACGTGGCCGGCCCTCTCTTTGTTACTTCTTTCACTCCTTTGTCTACGATTATCGTTGCCATCTTGTCGTCTTACATCCTCGCCGACAAAATATACCCTATTGGGTAAGTAGTTTTCGTATCAGCATATTATCAGCTTATAACTTGTCCTGCTTACGTAAATAGACCAAAATACCTCTCGAAGAAAAGACATATAATGTAGGGTTAGTTTGAAAGCACGTAACTTGTCGGATAAGAATTTAAATCTAAAACTTATTGGGTAGTTAAAATAGACATCTGACTGAACTAGCTCGTTTCTTTATACGATTGACAAGTCTATGAAAGAACGAAACTTATTGCATAAATTTTTTTCTTATTCAATAAGGTAGACGGTCACATATCAAACTTTAACCTTTTTTTATTACTCTCTACACTCGCTTTGATAAGGTTATTCTGAACGAACCCGAAATCTTATAAAGTTTCTTTCATTTGGGTGTAGGATCATTGGTGCAGCATTGATGATAATCGGAATATGCTCAACTTTGTGGGGAAAACACGAGGAAATCAAGAAGGAAGCCGATCTTGATCACATTCCCGAAGTGATCAAGAGAGTCACTAACCATACTTGCAACCTACCAACAATCTTCGAAGATGTTGAAGCTTTCACTTACGACGACACTCAAGGAACAAAACCCGATATGGCTACCTTGACGAAGATCGTCATCGTCCCGCTCGGATGCCACACCCTCCAGCCGGTGATCATCATGGAGGCACCAAAGTTGCAATCTTCTTAGGGTTGTGACCCAAGAATGAGTCTATACGAAGCATAAACACTATAGAGTTATCCCTTGGCTAATGTTGGAATTGTACTAGGGGCTTTTTCGTAATTTACCCTTATGTCATTTCCGTAATTTTTTCCTTAAGTTTAGAGTATATATGTATTGGGTAAGGCTAATTTTTTTTGGAGGGGTTGGAAGAGTATATTTATTTTAGTATATATTAACCATCTGATTATTATCATTATTATGTTAATTAAACTCTTAAAATTTCTCTTTTGTTCAATTATTTATCTTATAACATTTAAAAGTATTTAATTATAATTATTTGCTGGTGTATGATTTACGGTTTTTTGTTCAATAATTTAATCTAATAACATGCAAAAGTATTAAATAATTCATTTATTTGCTTGTGTATGATTTGTACCACCACATAAAATAGAAAAATAAAAATAAAATCTAAAAGTAAATAAAAAAAATCGATCAATATTTTGAAAAAAGCATGTCGATTTAATTAGAGGGAAATTAATTTGGAAGGTTTGCAAAAGCAAAAGTAATGGAATTCCAGATAGGTTTCCTCATAACTTACCAATATATGCTTTAAAAAAGGAAGAAAAAAACATAATGATATTAATTTAAGGCTGATAATATTTTTTAAAAGGAGGACAAATGTTGAGGTACGGAATAACATTTCCGGTTTAAATACGTGGAATTATTTTATTTTTATAAAATAAAATTAGTATTTAGTAAAGTATAAAAAAATTCTGAATTATTGTTTGTATAATATGAATGGTTATTTCCATGACCAATACTATTTGTAAGTTATACTAATTGATTTTGTAAACTAATAGTATAGTAAAATATGAACAACTTTGCTGATAAATTAATTTATAAAATACGAATAATATTTATTCTAAAATTGTTCGTTACCATGTAAATATAAGCATTCAATTTTTTAAAGAAAATTTTATATAAAATATATTAAGTTTATACCAAATATTTTTTTATACTTAATTTTTATATTATATATAATATAATATGTTTTTTTATTTTACCCGGGCCGGTGGACCGGACTTTTCAACCCGGTTGGACCTAGAGTGGTGCTCAAATCCGGTTCGACGGGTTTAACGGATCTGACTTTTCGGCACGATCGGACTTCTTTCTCTATTCATATCCGCCTTTTTTTGAACGGGTATCCGGATATAATCAGGTGATTCAGATTTACCAAACAAGCATCATATTTTTACCTTTGGTGAATGAGCTAAGTGGAGGTATAATTGTATTAGTGGGATCTTAGTCATGAAAAATTACTAAAGGTGTCACAATTATCTACTCATTATTACTACATTTGGCCCTACAACATCCTCGTCATATACCATTTTTAACCCCTTTACCTACAAATATTTTTTTTACCTTCTATCACATTAACTTTAAATGAAGGTACTCTTATTACAAAGATAGTGATCGATTCAACGAGAATTTATATGTATTGGATTAGAGTCCAAGAATAAAAACGTACAGTAAAAATTAAGAAAAATGAATAACAATTACTATCATTTTCGTCTTTATAAATTGAATTCCAAACAAACGCTCTTTAATTGTCCATTATAAAAACTCGGCTTGAATTCCAAACAAAAGCTCATTGATCTTTTCCATAGGTGTAATAAGATCGTATGAGCGTGTTTATATTTGGGTTGTATAGAAAGTGAACGAGTTTGAGTCGAGTTTTTGACTAGTCAATCTCGAGCCAAATCCGGGTAGCTTAACTAAAATAACGCTCTTATAGGGTTATTTAGCCGAACGAGCAAAGTTTTATCCGAACGAGCCGAGCATTGACATGCTCAAGCTCGGCTCTTTTATTAACAATTCGAGTCCGAGTCGGGCCCAAATTTTATAAAAGCTTTAAAATGTGTTCATATTCGGCTCGATTAGAAAATGATCGAGTCGAGCTTTTGACGAGCCGAACGCGAGCAGAGTAACTTGTCTCATATTACATCTAGATATTACATCTAGAGGTGTTATACGAGCATTGGCATGCTCAAACTTGGCACGTTGGTAAACGAGTCGAGTCTAAAATTTATACGAGCTTTAAAATTTGTTCATATAGCGTTATAAAAGCTTTAACTCGTTTAGAAAACGAACGAGTTCGAGCTCGAGCTTTTGACGAGCAAATTTGAGCCCAAGTAGCTCGGCTGAAATAAAGCTCCTATAGCGTTATTTTAGCCGAACAATCCTATCTTTCCCGAACGAACCGATCTTATATTGTATACGAACTTTAAAACGTTTTCATATTCGGCTCGTTTAGAAAGCTTGAGCCGAGCTTTTGACGAGCTAAATTTGACCTGAATAGTTTGTCTCATTTTACAACCCTACTTTTCCACGTACGTAAGTCTGGCCTATTTAGTTGGGTGGTTTTTGAGTTTATTTTAGATATAAAATTGAAAATTGAAAATTTTTAAGCGTTTTGTTTGAATTCTCGAAAACCTAAGTATGTTTTTTATTCAATGTTTTTTAGTTTATTCCACAAATCTTCAAAATACAAGCTTTTGAGAGATTTGAAGAGTTTCCGCAAACTTTATTCAATGTGTCTTCCATTCTAAAATATAAACCACAAAAATCATAATAACAACAACAAATCTAATTTTATGAACATTGAATCGAATCTAGTGGCCCATATTACTCCACGAAATTGCATGTTAGGCATGATTTTTAATAACTTATTTGGTCACTTCATCTCTGTGTTTTTGTAATGAGCACTATAAAAATGGATATGGTTAGTCTGCATGGAAATCACTAACAAAGTTTAATTAATATTAAAGCAACATAGAATTATTAGATTAGTGCCAAACACTAAGCAAATTAAATTAATGAATGTCTAATAAAGCTAACAAGTAACAACTACGGTTTTCCCCATCGACTATTAATGTTAGTAAAGTAAGAATTTTATCGATTTTGATCCTAAAATTTAGATTAAATTATATGGAAAATAATTATTCATTTGCTATTTTTAAATTATTATTATTTTGTTTGTAACATAAGTTAAATAAAAACATATAGTTGGTATAAATAAGTAACAAATTTAACAAAAGTTATATATATAATGTTTTCAATAACGAATCGGTTAAGGTACGGAGTTTGTTTTTGGATACGACCGTACGTAGTGATATGCACTGTTGATATGTTTGATCCAACTGTCCAGATTTGCCGACGGTAGTTAATGAATTCTAGGAGCGCGGTGACATTTTTGTAATCATAGAAAGTTTTTGCGGCAATTTTGTCCTTTTGAAAATATGTTTTTTTTAAAAGAGGGTTATACAATGACATTTTTCTAATTTTTATGAGAAATTTTTTATAGTTATCATCTCAGTTCACGAGTTTAGTTCAACTCGTTCAAACTAGTTATTTTAATGGTTCATATTTTTGTTCAATTATTTCAAATTATATGTTCTTATTTTGTTAACACTAAAATGTTATACATTTCCGTTCAAGCATATTTTAAATAAGAGAGAAAAGGGAAAGTAGGCTAATTATGTATTAATGTAGATTAACTAGTCTCTTTTGCAAAAATGTAGATAAAATAGGCCCCTAGTAATTTTCTGATAAAGATTAATTCCCAAATAAATGCATACCCCTGCTGGAAATAAAAAATGTTGATGTGGCAGTTTTCTAAATAAATATGCTTATTTAATATGGTCCCCTACAAATCAGGATGCAGTTAGGAAAGCAAATATACCTTTGTAAACGTGATACCATAATCACGAAATTCCCCCATTTCTGCGTCCATAACCACCATTTCTACAGAGTTTTCGTCTACTGTCATAAACATTTTCTCTATTTTTTTTTTCGATTTTTGTCGATTTATTTCGTTTTGATGATTTGTTTCTTCAATTTGCTCTGCGTAATTTATGTATATTGTTAATATTATGTATTTCGTATATTTATATATCATTGATTTTTTATGTGCTGGGTGTTGGTAATGATGAAGGTGACGAACATAATTTATGTATCTGCTAATATTATGTAGTTGTTAAATTTATGTGGCGTTGAATTTTATGTGCTGAGTGTCAGTAATGATGAAGGTGACGAACATAATTTATGTATCTGCTAATATTATGTAGTTGTTAAATTTATGTGTCAGTAATGACGAAGGTGACGAACATAATTTATGTATCTGCTAATATTATGTAGTTGTTAAATTTATGTGGCGTTGATTTTTATGTGCTGAGTGTCAGTAATGATGAAGGTGACGAACATAATTTATGTATCTGCTAATATTATGTAGTTGTTAAATTTATGTGGCGTTGATTTTTATGTGTTGAGTGTCAGTAATGATGAAGGTGACGAACATAATTTATGTATTTGCTAATATTATGTAGTTGTTAAATTTATGTGTCAGTAATGACGAAGGTGACGAACATAATTTATGTATCTGCTAATATTACGTAGTTGTTAAATTTATGTGGCGTTGATTTTTATGTATATGCTTAAAATTATGTACATAATCTTTCATCACTGTTGATTCGAATACATAAATTTCACAGAAATGGATAATTTTAAAATTGGCCATGTAGTTAAAGATCAACAATGGCGGTTTTGAGTATGGATTTTAGGGAAAACGTTCATCAACTGTTTTCGGTTTGAACCAAAATCGAAGCCATTAAAATGGTATATTGTTGAGAGAATTTGGAATACTTACAAGGATTGATTGTTGTTACACGAAGAATATATCAGACAGGAGTTTGAAGACGGTCGAAGTTCACGATTTGAAGATGGAGGTTGCGAATGGAGAATCTCACGATCCAATTGAGGTTCCGAATGACGCTTAATTTTTGGGATGAAATGTTTAGGAAAGAAGACGAACCGAAGATACCGTATCATGCTGTTGCCTTTTTTTTATTTAATATATCTTTAACTTTTAGGCAGTTCCGAAGATACCGTATCATGCTGTTGCCTTTTTTTTAATTTAATATATCTTTAACTTTTAGGTAGTTATTATGCTACATTACTAATTTGCCTTTAAATAACTACCTTATTACCCATGATTTATAATTTCTTTTAGCTTTATTTTTTGAAAGAAAAATAGAGGGGCCTATTTTGTATCATGGATACAAAAAGGGCCCTTCTACACCAATTTTCTCTTTAAATAATAGTATAAAAATTAAAACAATTTGGTTTACTAGGCTTTTTTTAGTTTTGTGTTTAGTAAATGTACCCCTTGAGAGAAGAGTGTCTAGAGTTTGAGAATAAATACAAAAGATTGGGGTATATTTACTTAATTGAAACATTAAAACTCTAGTTACTACTCTAGTTTCTCAAAAAGGCCTAGTTACCAAAATTGGCCTATCAAATTTTTGATTTTTTTTTACTCTAATATTCACCCTTTATTCTCTTAGTTCAAATTGTTGTTCTAATTGTTCATATTTTTTGTTCAATTAGTTCAAACTGTTTATTCTAGTAATTCTTGTTTTTAACATTTTTTTTCAAAATTTTAATTAATTTTTGCTCAAACATTTTAAAATTAGTATTATATAATTTTGACCTTTTTATTCTAGTTGTCCGGCCCCCTTTCTTCTCTTAGTTTAAACCGTTTGTTTAAATGGTTCATATTTTTATTCCATAAGTTCAAAATTTTATTTCTAGTAGTTCTTATTCTTTTACCATTAGTTCAAAATTAAAAAAGTAATATGTAAACTAATTATAGAAAATTTCAGAACTGATAGGGTATACTTTTGAACGAAATGAACTAAAAGTCTAAAATTATGAAAATTTATAATATTAGTTCAAAATTTGGGTATCATCAATTTGAATATTGTGTAATGTTAGTTCAAACATTTTATTTTATTATTTTAAATATGTACAAGTAACAAAAATGCATAAAAACATGAACTTTTATAATATTAGTTAAAATTTTGGGTATCATAAATTTGAATATTGTGTATTGTTAGTTCGAACTTTGTGTTTTATTAGTCCAAACATGTACAAGTAACAAAGTGCATAAATAGTTCATGAACAAACTACATAAAATATCAGAACTAATAGTGTATACTTTTGAATTAATTGAACTAAACTCATGAATTGAGGTAATAATTATTACAGTTTTCTCATACGAAATTACAAAATTTTCACCCCCTCTAAAAATAATAAATTTTTAACCAGATAAAATTGCCCTTGAACCTTCTAAAAGTTATAAATTGACATCTCACGTCTCCTTAAATTATTAAATGACGTGAATAATTGTAGTGTAAATTAGTTAACTAGATATTTTACCACTATTATGTTATTAAGAGTACTCATAGCATAAACTCATTAAATAACTATATTATTAATAAAGTAATATTAATATGTTAATTAAAATAATTAAAATTAGAGATATCTACAAAATAATAAAAAGAATAATCTATTAATTTTTTGATGATTTATATGTCATTGGATAAGGAAAACAACGGCTCAATAGTTTATAAAATATATATGTTTAGAATATAACAAAAAGTATAGGGATGAAATACTTAAATTATAGCAATAAATCTACACATTAATTTGAATTAAACCAACTCCGACTATATTGAATTATTTTGATTCAGGATATGAATGTGGTTTGTTACGTTACATATTTTGTCATTTTGTCAGGTAAGGCCCAATCAATTAAATCTCATTTGTTAATAATAATACATCATATTCCACCATATATCCACACCATAATTCTCCTTCATCTTATCCATTTGACTTTTAAATTCTCATTAATATGACCGGCCAAAATGTTTTTTCCTCGCTACTTAATTTTTGTTTTATGAGAATATTAATTAAAATGAATAAATATTGCATTTTTTACCGGAATAATTTTGAGTAAAAGTGGTTTGTAAGTTATTATGATAATATTGAACATAAACCAGTCTATTATGTTTTTATCATACAAGATAGGCCCTTTTTAAATTTTTTTAAAAAATCTCCAATACACTAAGGGTGTGTTTGGTTGGAGATTAAAGGAGGTTCATTTAAATTAAAATTAAGAGATTAAATTTGTGTAAGTGTTTGGATGAAGGTGGAGATTATAAAAAAAAATTATAGAAGAATTAATTGGGATTAAAAAGGGTCAAAATATAACCTTATATTACCAAGGTTAAAGGAGATTAATTTTCAAATATCAATTAAGATTCCACTCATGCCCCCTATTTAAGGTTAAAATAAGGGTAAATTTGTAAATCAATATCAATTAAACCTATTAAAAGATGTTCAACCAAACAACTTCACGTAAATTATTTTATATCAAATAATCCCTAATAAATCCCATATAAAATTTAACCCGTTTTAAATTTCATCTAGATTAATCTTCAAAATAACCTCCATCTCTTAACAAACACACCCTAATATTGTCATTATTTTAAAATTTAAAATTTATATGGGCCTATTTTGTATCTATGATACAAAAAAAAAAGCTCTCTTACACAAATATCGTCTATGATTTTTTTAATTCCTTAATTTAATATTTTTACAATTATTTTACAAAAAATGCATAATAATTAATCTCTTCATCAAAGCCGTCATCCATCATTCACAAAATATAAATGAACAAACATGTTTAAGTGGATTAAATTTGTTTTTATTCCGTTTTCGAAGTTAAAATCGAATGAACCCTAAAATTTCCGGATATTTAATCAACAAAACTTTCATCACAATGAGATACTTTTCGATTCCAAAAAAAATACTTACAACAATGATTAAAAAATAGTTGATTGCAAAGCAATTGTATTCATACAACATATATAAAATAGATGTTGTGCATGTAGCATGTCCATTGTAAAATTCAGAATAATTTTTCTTTTAAATATTATATATTAAAGTAATCAGTTGATGAGCATTACTTTTTAATTGTATACTTAAGTTTAATATTCTTTAATTAGTTTGGGATGTGAAGTAATCCTTCACTAATCAGAGAACGTAACCTTACGTGTTTACTCTGGTCACTCTGCAATAAACGAGTGACCCACTTATTTTTATATTTGACTTAAAATAAAAAAATAATTATTCACTTATTAGTAAAATAAACTTACAGATTAACTTGATAGTGAGTATGATATTAGAAAAATTAACTTCAATAATATCAATTAAAAAGATTCCCTATTGAGTGTCCAATACATAGATATGTTTCATAAGTAATTGCAGTTTAACCTTACGTATTTACGTGGCGGAACTATGGGGCATGGTCCATTGGTCTTAGAATTGCTTGGAATTTGGGCTTTGGATTGGCAATCGTGGAAACCGATTCCCTATTGAGTGTCCAAGTTCTTAAGAAATACATCGCCCCTCAACACCCACATGCTAGTCTGGTACGCACGTGCCAAGACTTTCTGAAAAGGAACTGAAATATCTAGTTCCGTCATGCCTTCCGTGAGGCAAATAGAGTTTCTGATTTTATTGCTATTTTAACTTTGAACTTTCCGATTGAATTGAGTGTATTGTGTGACCCGCCGGAGGTTGTTTTTGATCTTTTACTTGACGAGGTAAGGGGTCGAGCTATCCCCATGTGATGACTACTTATTTCCTTTTTTATAAATAAAAACGCGTCTACATGCGCCGGAGATCACTAAATCTTCTCTCCACCAAAAAAAATTTTAAGAAGCATAATGAACTCCGGATGATCAAATAGTTACTTCTTATTGGGCTGAACAGGCCCAAATACATTTTTAATGTTAAGCCCATCAGGCCCAGTTTGAATTATATTTTCTTTCTCTTTTTTCTCTTACGTGAAACGTTAGCTTCTGCAAAATAAAATGTAAACACCGAGTAAATAATAAAATTTGGGTAGGTTGAATAAGCCTTATAAAATAAAATTTTTATTACAAAAAAATAATAATAAGATATTTTATTAAGGAATATCGATGTACAACACAAGAGTAATCGTAGTATATCTTCAGGGTGGATACAAAATCCGTGAATCCTGTTTCGGTTCCGTTTCAAATCCGATGAGATTTTTCAAAAAACTAAAATCCCCTCTCGAAAAAAATATTGGGACGGAATGTGAGACTTAACTTTTTCGGCATGTTAAGTCCATCTTATTTTGTATATAATTATTTTTTAATTAAAACTGATCAAAACCACGAATCAATAATTCCAACTTTCAATTTCTTAATATCAAGAGTAGTGTTAAAAATCATATCATAAACACTTTTTGTCTTATAATATCGTTCGGCTTCTAGAAAAACTACAAAGACGATTTTATTTTTTTCTTTACTATACTTCTCCTTGTTTGTTTTTTTTTTTTCCTTTTTTTCCAATTGAGTTTAAGTTTTCAACGACTCTATGCTTCTACATTGTACCCAATGTTATAGGTTTTGCCCGACTTTATAAACAAGGGTGTGACAATTTTTTCACTTATGGCTCGTTTGTAAGCGCTAAAAATCATTCTTCAAATGATTCCGAATCAATCAAAACTTATATTTGTTTAAGGTTTTTTAACACATAAAATAACCCAATCATTTTCATTTATTTTTCCTTCCCCTCCATTCTGTTTCTATTCCATCACTCCAACCAAACAAACACTTAATATATTGTTCACAATCTTCCTAGCCGGGATTGGTCCCGTCTCGATCTCAACCAAGATAAGGTCCGACATAACTCTATAAAAAAAATTCACTGGCTACGTTCCAATCTCGTCTTATGTATAATGTCGGAGTGTGGATTGTCTTGTGCCCCACCCTAGTAAATCTCAATCCATATTGGAGTAACTTGTTAATTAAGGGGACATATAGTATCCATATCTAGATATCAATGTATCAGATATCAGTATCGATATCGGCATTAAGTTATGGATATAATTAAGAATGATATTCAATATTTTTGTTCCGAATAGAAATGATATAAGATATGTGATAACCACTAGTTTTTGGAATATATCAAACACTAGGTATGAAATTTTTATATCGATATTTATATATGACTAGATATCAATACCAAACAAACCCTAACTCGTAGCTATAAGTAACCGAACTTACCGAATAATTGCCGAATAATATTCTAAATATATCACCTAAACTAACGGCTGTGACATAAATTCGTGCACTGTTAGTCTTCATTGCATTGTTTTGTGGTTGTGTGATTATGCCAACATTCAAGACAATCAAATAATATAAGATCTATATTCGTCTTTCTTTAAAGACGTGTGGACCAACTTAATACAGATTTTTTTATCTTAACCTAAAATCAATGGCAAAATATATTGACGCGTTTTAGATAATGATATTTGCATCGATCAATACCAAACTTATTATGGTCACATGCAAACTTTATTTTTTCATCTTTATATGCAAACTTTATTAATTTCTCATGTTTTAGTCTTAAAATGTATGAGTTGCACAACTGCACATTATAAATTTTCAACTAAAAGATGGAAGTAATTAATATATCATTTATGGCTAGTTGTGATCCAACAATTTTAATAAATTTTGTTGGGAATATAGTTGATAATCAAATTCATAATAAAAAATTTGTGTACATATATTAAATATATTTCATTTCCTTTTCTTGTCTTATTATTTATCGGACATTCCAAAGACAACACCAACAAATCTCGTATATTTCATAACAGTTAGTTAATTTGTTTGTCAATTTATTCTACATTGTACATCGATTTGTATGGTGTATTTCATTTTGCATATTTGACCATGCAAAATATTCAATAAAATATACTACATTTCCAATTATTTAGCTTGATGTTTCGTCGTCCCATTGTTTCGCTTTGACCAATTTTCTTTCGCATTGTTTAAACTTGTATAGTTGTGTATCGTATTTTTTGTTACATTTTTGTAGTTTTTTTTATATTTATATAATTTTAATACTTTATAAAAAAAAGTTAACACCAGGAAAGTGCTTAAATAATAGTCGTCTCCTTTTCTTGCCTTACGATGTCTCTTGAGATTTTTTTTAATGACAACATCAACAAATCTCGTATCTTTCATGATAGTTAGTCTGTTTGTCAATTTATTTTACATTGTAGGTCAATTTTGTTTGGTGTATTTCATTTTGCATATTTTGACCATGCAAAATTTTCAATAAATATATATTAGTACCTACTATTATATTATTTTTTATTAAAAAATAAGGAGGAGATGATAAAAGAACAAAAATCAAAGGACATGAATGTCATAATAGCTAGATACACGTTCAACCAATTGTGTGCACTATGGTGGTTGGTAGCTACATTAGAAGTAGATGGCCATTACTTAATTAAGCTTCAACTACATATATATGCAAAATGCAACGTCTTCGACTCTCCATATATATATAATACGTATAAAGATAACATATGCATGAATATTTAGACATAAGAAAGGAATCAATAATGTTGACAACTCAATTTCTCAACATACATTCACCTAAGACGTTCATCACATTCTTAGTGTCACTCACAATCGCGGCGTTGCTCGGTTCGAGCACAAGAGCTGAGGCGGCGCGTGCGTTTTTTGTGTTCGGAGACTCTCTCGTTGACAGCGGAAACAACAACTACTTGGCCACCACCGCCCGAGCCGACTCCTACCCGTATGGCATTGACTATCCCACGCATCGCCCCACGGGCCGCTTCTCAAACGGCCTCAACATTGCCGATATCATTAGTATGTTTTGATTATTTTCCGCGACGTTTATTACGAGTTTTTTCTTTAAAACATAAGTTAGAAAAACCGAGTCTAAATTTGCTGAAAAAATGTTTTCGAGGAAAGGTGAACAACTCGGGGCGTCGGAGGCTCCATTGCCGTATCTGAACCCGGAGCTGAACGGAGATAAGCTGCTCGTTGGTGCCAACTTTGCCTCTGCTGGAATCGGAGTCCTCGATGACACCGGAATTCAGTTTGTGAGTATTCCTAGTTAACGCACATTTGTTATTTGTTTTGATCCATCCGAGTTTATAATATCATACAAAAATATTATCTATGTGCAGCTTAATATCATAAGAATCAACAGACAGTTTCAATTATTTGAGGCTTACCAGCAGAGATTAGCAGCACTAATCGGTGAAGATCAAGCGAAACAGCGGGTAAACGAAGGGCTCGTTCTAATCGTACTAGGAGGCAACGACTTCGTAAACAATTACTTCTTGCCATTCTCGACGAGACCCAGCCAGTATTCTCTTCCCGACTTTGCTAAATATGTCGTGTCTGAGTACGAGAAGGTTCTAACGGTAATATACCAATACAGTTCCTGAGAATAAACAGCACTTGAAAGTCCTATATGTTAATTGTGATTAATGTTGTATACAGAGACTTTACGAGTTGGGTGCGAGGCGGGTGTTAGTCCCGGGAAGTGGACCACTGGGGTGCGTGCCGTCTGAGCTGGCGGCTAATAGTAGGAATGGGGAGTGTGCAGCTGAGGCTCAGCAAGCAGCAGCCATTTATAACCCATTGCTGGTTCAAATGGTTTCTCAGCTGAACAAGAAACTTGGATCAACTGTTTTCATTGCTGCAAATCCTGACAAAATGCAAAAGGATTTCATCAGCGATCCTCAAGCTTTTGGTACACAAATTTATCGATTTGAAATATATATATATATATATATATATATCATGTATGTATGATTTGTTTTTCTTGTTTTACTCTTTCTAATGTACAGTATGATATTACTGACAGGATTTGAAACGTCTAAGGAAGCATGTTGTGGACAAGGTCCTTATAATGGATTAGGAGTTTGCAATCCGACTTCTAATTTATGTCCGAACAGAAATGTTTACGCCTTTTGGGACGCATTTCATCCAACAGAGAAGGCAAACCGGATTATAGTTCAGCAAATGATGACAGCTTCAACGGAGTACATGAGCCCTATGAATCTCAGTACTATTATAGCATTGGATTCTAGGGTTTAGTTAACAACCTAGCTTCCCTTCATTGGTGCCCTCGAAAAGATGCTAGAGTAATAGAGATCACTGTATTGTCTACTTGTGCAACTCAAAAGTGATATATAATGCTACATATTTCTACATCTGTTATTATTGTGAGGTTGCATTATACTTTGGCATTAGTATGAGTATGAATTGTAATAATTCTTCATATATGCATGCTGCAGCTTCTTTCCCAGTAAATATCATATAAATGGTTTCAAAACCAGCACGTCATAAACTATACGTCATTTTGGTATTACAGTAAACAAAGTTTTCACTGAGGACAGAATATAGCTAATGGCAATTCAAGCTGTTAACAGTCACAACTCACAAAATCATTTGATTCTGGTGTTACTAGATATGTTATGAAAACAAAGTCTTATAATTCATCTATCTTTGCAATAAAATAAATCAGCCAAGTACCTCTTTCAGCATTCCGAAGTATCAATTGCCGTTGCTAGTCAATATCCTACTAAGCCCAGGTTCAGAATCTGTATTATCTCCTTTCTTCCCCGCCTCTCTCACTTGATATGCTTCTTGCCACAAACCTGCTGATGCGTAAACATTAGACACCGCTATATGTGTTGAAGAAGGTTGTTCCTTTATCTTCAACTTTTCAGCAATCCTTCTACCTAATTCTACATTTCCGTGCAGCCGACAAGCACCAGCCATTGCAGCCAAGATGGACTGACTAGATACATTTTGGTGCAACTCTCCCCTCTCTAGTTCTTCCAAAATCTCCCATGCCTCACCTAGTCTTCCACTGCGCCCCAACATGTCAATCAAACACGTAAAATGATCCTCCCTCGGAACCAAGCAATACTTATCTGTCATCATTTTGAAGTAACTCAAGCCCTCGTCAACTAGACCACAATGACTGCAAGCATTCAACACAGAAACGAATGTTACTTCATTTGGCTCAATGCCGTTATCAATCATCTGTCGGAACAACTCTAGGGCATGGGAGCTATCCCCATGAAGAGCATAACTTGTTATGATTGACGTCCAAGTAAAGACGTTTTTCACCACCATAGAATCAAATACAGAGTGTGCATATCTTACATTAGCTGCTTTAGCATACATATCGATCAATGTTGTACCTAGAATTGGATTATGGAAGTCAGTGCTTGTCAAACGTCTAATACTCTTGGCATGAATTTGTTTCCCTTTATTCAAATCAGTCAGCTGAGTGCAGGCTTCAAGGCCAACTACAAATGTATATGAGTTTCCCTCTATCCTATTAGCATCCTTCACAGAATACATCTGAGCTAGCAACTCTAAACTTTCCTTGGCCCTATCATTTTGTATGTAGCCTGTCATTAACGATGTAAAAGATACAACATTTTTCTCAGGCATATCTTCAAATAGGGCTCGTGCTTCTTGAATCATACCATTAAAGACATATCCGTTTATCATGGAGTTCCAGTGTGAAACTTGGTGAGAAGAAACCCATGTATCAAAAACCTTTCGAGCTGCAGAAACACTATAACACTTGGCATACATATCCATCAGAGCACATCCAATTATTGTATCATCTTCCTGAGATAAACAAAACTTACTGAACCTATCCACGGTCACAAGCAATCCATGTAATTGTTTCCCAACTTTAAGCAAGGAAAGCCTAGCACATGCAGTAAGCAAAGGGACAATAATAGTATGATCAACCTCAAAAATTTCAGCGGCATTGTCATGAGAAATAATAAATCCCTCCAATCCCTTCTTATAACAATGATTCAAGATATAGCCTCTGACTTTTATAAGGCTCAAACTAAAGCTTCGATACATTGCCTCAACAACCCTTTCGGCATATAGAATTTCACCACACTGGAAATACATATTGCACAACGACTTCACACAATCAGGAAGCAACCCGGTGATGATAAGGAAACCATGCAACTGCATTCCGAAAATCACATCCTGAAGAGAACCACAACCAGTCAACACAGTGGACATAGTGAACTCATCCGGCATCAAAGACTCGCAACATTTCATCCGATAAAACAAATCTAAACCATAAATTACCAACTCATTCAGAATATATCCAGCAACCATAGCATTCCATGTAACCAGATTCTTATCAGTCATTTCATCAAACACGTTCCGTGCACATCCCACCACCCCACATTTCGAATACATATCAAGAAAAGCTGTTCCAACCACGACATTACTAGGCAATAAACCATGTTTTACCACCTGACAATGCAACGATCGACCCAAATTGATTTGGCGTTCGGACATTGAGCTAATTGCATGAGCAGTAGTAGCATATATGAACGGATTAGCCAAATTATATTGATGATTATAAAGAGAGAAGATTTGTAAGGCTTTGTGAGGGAGGTTAGATCGAACGTAAGCTTTAATGAGGGAGCTCCATAAGACGCTATCTTTAATGGGAGCTTGATCGAAAAGTTTCTGGGCAAAAGCAAGCGAAAATGAAGATTGGACTGTAACATAGCTGTTGAGAAGTTGGGTGACGATCTTTGGAGTTGTATCTAAACCTAGTTTCACCAACAAAGCATGTCTGTTCATTCAATCATCAATGAAATCGAATCTAGAAGTGAGAAATCAAGCTTAGATTTTTAGAATTGGAATGATTTGATGAGGCTGACCTGAGACCGAGAAGCGGGAAAACGAACCCATCCCATCCTCTTCATATTTATATAAATTTATCGGGTCAGCCGGGCCCAATAACGTGAAAGAGTTCAGGTCCGTCTGGGCCGGAGAGTCCGGCTCAAAAGTCTTTTATTTTTCGATAACAAAATTTGTAATATATGTATATATTATGGGCCCGCTTGGTTATAACTCCGAAAATGAAAACGAATTTAATTCATAAGTATATCATTTTTATGAAATTATTTGGAATCATTTTTTATAGTTTGAGGTAATTGTAGTAGAAATTGATTACTTTTGATACTCTATAGGAAAACAAAATAGAGGGAACCAAGTGCATTTTGCATGAACCCAAAAGTAATGATTCCAAAAAATTTCATGAAGAAGATACACATATGGACTAGATTCGCTTTCATTCCGTTTCCGAAAGTACAACCAAACGGGGTAAATATAGAGATAGATGGTAGGTTTAAACCTCAAGGTTAAGTTTACGGGTAATACATTTAATTTTTATATTTTATATGAATATTTTTTTGTTTTAAAGAATATAAAAGTTTGGGACTAATCCGGTACAAAATCTGACTCAAGCAGGTTTGGACATGAGTAGAAGACCTTAAGTCCGAATTTCAGACTCGGTCCAAGTCCTCGTTCAGATCTAATAAGACATTAAGGGCCCGTTTGGTTTTAACTCCGAAAACGGAAACGAAATGAAAACGAATTTAGTTCATATGTATACTATTGTTCATGAAAGTTTTTGGAATCATTCCTTATGGTTTGAAGTAATTGGTGTATAATTGGATTACTTTAGATACCGTATAGAGTATAGGTAACAAAATGGAGGGAATCAAGTGCAATTTAGATGAAATCACAAGGAATGATTCAAAAAATTTCATGAACAATGCACACATATGGATTAGATTCATTTCAATTCCGTTTCCGTTTTCGAAGTTATAATCAAACGGGAGCTAAGACCCGATCAGAATTTCAAATATACGTTCAACCTTGGATGAACGGCTAGATTATGGCCTTATAGTTTTTTTTTTTACCTTTTGTAACAATGAAGTCATTGCATCAACTTCTTTCCCTTTAATATTTGCACTTGGAAACCACGTGACTTTACTAGCTTTAACTTTGAATTTTAGGTAGCTATGTCGAATTGTCGATCAATGTTAAGGGAATAAGATTAGTGTCAAATATATAATTTTACAAATATCCGTATCATATATACGTTGATAAAATATTCTCAATAATAAAAAAAATAATGAATCTAGTATAAGGTTGGTGAACTAATCATATAGTCAATTAATTATTTTTAGGATAAAATTTTATTAAACTTATGTGCGCTCAAACGTGTGACTAATTTCTTTTGTCAATCCTAAGAGAGTTGATGTTGAGTCATGAACTATGATTCTCTCGTTCGATTAGACTAGCTGACCTTGAGGCATGTCGTCAAATGTTACATTGATAATAAATGAATAATGGGTTTGATATATACGGTTTGTTGGGTACTATTTCTCAGTTGATTATAAGATATAATTTCATTAGGCTTATGTATTAAACTCGGAGCATGATACATGTCTATGAATATGTAGATGCCGCATCATTTATATTCATGGCATGAAAATATATAATTTTATAAAGATTTTTGACAAATGTATAGACGGTATTTTTTAATTTCCCGTGATTGTTATACTCTTGCAATTTCGGTTATAAATA
Source organism: Fagopyrum esculentum (assembly GCA_033239045.1). Taxonomy (NCBI): domain Eukaryota; kingdom Viridiplantae; phylum Streptophyta; class Magnoliopsida; order Caryophyllales; family Polygonaceae; genus Fagopyrum; species Fagopyrum esculentum. The sequence continues at coordinate 129,828,104 of BSUD01000008.1, read as the reverse complement.
TAAGTTTTTTGAAATTTTATAATCCACCCGACATAAATTTGTGATATTTGAGGAATCATATGCTTGATTCTCTACAATGGGTCTACATAGAACCTTGCCCTCTTTCTTAAAAAAGAGAAAAAAAAAAAGAAATGTAAAAATAAAAAAATCACCTTGCCCTCCTTTTATTTCGGCTTTTCTTAGCTGGAAAAAACGGGTCACCGAACATACGGAAATAATGTATTTTTTTGCATTGTTTTTGTGAATTAAAAAAAATTCAATAACGCAATGATAAACCCTATGATTGGTATTACTATTGCATATTTACATATGAATCCAAGTGGAAGAAAATGATGTGTGCTTGACTGCTTGGCAAGTGCTTCAATAATTGTGAAATCATCAAAATCCCAACCAAACCACTTATTTTTAGATATTTTATTTTTTCGTTTTTTTTTTTTACTACAATTGACAACATATTTTATACAGTATCAATTTAGAAAATATACAAATAAAATATAAATGTAACAATATTCAAAAATATTGTAAACATAAACAGTGATTGACAAAAAAAGCTTAAAATATAATAAGTACTAGTTTGATGCCCACACAATTTATTTTAAAAAATTCATATGATAAAATAATTAATGTAATGATTTTTTATCAGGTTATGTATTGTGCTTACTGTTTTTTAGACAAATAGATAACGTGTGTGTATGTATATATATAGAAGACTAGTTAACTTAGACTTCAAAATTTACATCGAGTTAGAAGGAGACGGACAACAAGTTGTGCCGCCAATCATTTCTGGATAGCGAATTCGATCCTCCTAAAAACAACATTAGAAGAACTAGGAGACATAATGTTGTCATGCAAGACCCGTTGCACCCTCTTGAGAATTTCAATAGCATCAGGCAAGAAAACCAAATGTGTCAAAAGCGAGCGGAAAAAACGCATGTTGATTTTCAATAGAATTTTTCTCATGTTTGGTCACCTTAGGAGAAGCCGCATTAAGCGCCGTCTTACCCACCGCTAAAGGCCCACTACCCAAACAAACAAGTGGGGAAACTTCAGTCAAATCGATGCAATCATGTTTTCCACCCGTCCATCCAAACTTCAAGACATTCGCCGACCTCAAGGTGAACCTCCCCTCTCGTGAGTCAGTCAAGAAGTACACAGACGTCTCCTTCTTAACGTATTGAAAATAATAATTTACCAAGTATTAACACAACAACTTTAAATGAGATTATTTTTAAAAAATAAAGTAGATAAGTAGAATGCTATTAATAAATGTAATAAATAATATTGATTTTATATATTTTCATGATTATATAAGTGGGATAGTTTTTTTTAAAAAAATAATTTTAGATTATCGGCAGAACAATTTGATTAAATATAAAAATATAAGTAAAATACTAGAAATTGACATAAATAAATAAGATTTTATATAAGGGAAATAGTTTTTTTTTTTTATTATTTAAGATCATCGGCATGAAAAAAAAAAGAAAAAGAAAAAAAGATGACAAAAACAAAAAGTCTATCCCATCAGTATTCGGAGATCTGACACCATTGTTTAAAGTGTTTCCACCCTCTTCAGATTCTCTTCACATCTACCATTCTTTTTCTCTCTCGATACGCCAAAAAAGAAACCCTAAACCCTTTTCATTTTACAAAACCACATTCAATAAAATAAAATAAAATAAAAAGCCGAATATATCAGCCTTTCTTCAAAGCTTATCTTTGACTCCTCCATTTTAATCACACCATTCAAACTTTATAAACAGCTTTTTGTCTAAATAAAGTTGACAAATATGTTCAACTTCGGATTCTCCCATTCTTAATCTCACTAATAATAGCAATTTTTCACTAATTTTTCGCTTTTTTATAACTTAATTATGATATATAAATTCAGTGAAAAATCACTCTAGCAAAATTGGTAAGAAATAGTATTTGATGAAGAAATTAAGAACAAATCAACACTGTAATTGGATATATAAAGCATACATATACGTATATATTACTAATTAATCTCTTAATAATGCTGATCGATCAACTCTTGATAACAATATGTAAATAGTTACTCTGTGAGCAATCAATCATTCAAATAAACAGTAAAAAAATTCAACTTCTATGATGAAGAAACAGCAAAGAAATTAACACTGTACTTGTATATAGAAACCATACAAATATATGTATATATATCATTAACAACAAAAAATCATTCCAAAATGCGCTCTTAACAAAACAACTTCGATACAGATATATATAAGTACATATATATATATGAAGCTAGCTAGTTGGAAATAGGGTTTGGCCCGCTGGGTACCTCATGGGCTTCAGCCATGAACTCTTTGCCATCTGGATCCGTCTTGGGTTCGGGCTTTCCGGGCCGGAAACCCGACACAACCATGGATGTTGTTGTTGTTGTTGATGATGAAGCGGGTAGGTCTCGTACTGCGTTTGCGAGGGATGATAGGAAGAGGATGAAGAAGAATAAGGAGATGAGAAAGTAGAGTGATTTTGAAGAAGAAGAAGAAGAGGGTTTAAGGTAATTATGAAAAGCCATGCAATGATATGAAGAATTTGAGGAAAGAATTGATAATAAACCAGGTTTGAAATTGAAACCCCCCAAAAGCCCAGAAGGGTTCAATATCCATTAACCAGCTTAGCTGAGAAGAAAGGAGAAAGTTGAGACAAAGAAAGATGGGGTTTGAAATTTGATACATATTTGGTTTTCATCAGAATATAACAGCTAAGCCCAAGATGATAGCTCAAATTACTTTCTTATCCCTCACTTCATATCATGGATACGTGTATATATAGGATCCGTTTGGTAACGTAAGATTACGTAGATGAAGAATTAAGAAGATGAAAAAGAAAGATGGGTACAAATGAATATTTGGTAAAATAAGTAAGATGGGTACAAATGATATTTTAATAATTGAAATAGAATGAAAAAGAAAGATGGGTACAAATGATATTTTAGCCTCAACAATCCTTGTAATCGAAGTTTTATAAGATTACATAATTATCATTATTTAATTCTTTAAATCTCCATAATTTAACCGCTTTAATCTCGTTCATTCCCAAGCGAGATTAAAAGAATTATTTCTCTTTTTTAATTCTCATAATCTTAATTCTTTTAATTTATTCGATTACTAACGGAGCCATATTTTATTGTAGAAAGCACATCCTTTTAAAAAATTTATTAGTATTTAAAATATTTTTATAAAAAACTTTATTATAAAGAGGAATCTAATATTAAACAATAAAATCGCTATTTTTTTTGTTGAATAAGAATATTTTATCATTGATCTAATATTGTCTATAAAATGAATATATATGCTTTAATTTCATAATATATTTATAAATATACCTAATTGTAAAGGTGTTTTTTGTTTGAATAAGCTCTTTTAATCTATATATGTATTCATAGCCTCAAGATCTCCAGCCCCTTACCGACGATTCAAAAGTTTGACTATATGAGATGTTCATATTCATTCAATGACATTTTTATTTTTCATTTAAATCAAATCTAAAAAAAGTCTAATAATATTAAACACATATTTTTAATTAATCCAAAATCAAATAACATAACTTCCAAAACCATAAAAAGGTTATTGGAACTTGGAAGAAACATATGTGTTGGTAGTGTACGTACGTGCATAAAACAAACACGACGACGATTCTAAAATAAGTAAAAGGAGATACTAAAGGGCATTTTAGTCATTTCCAATAAACCTGACAAATAAAAAGCATATTTTATTTATTCACCCAACATAACCAATAAATAAAATAAAAAAAACTACGTGCACTACGAAGCATGGATGTTGAAACATGCATGCACAAAAGACGTACTGTAGGTGTCACTACGTACAGCACAAATGGCCGATTTTCCAAGAAATATTTGTTTGACTTTTTTGAACCAAACACCATTAATAGTTAACAATAATATGTTTGCTTCCTTCTTTTAACTTTTTGGTAACTTATCTTAAATTAAATTATGACATTACTCTCCTATGATCGCGGTGTCACATTTGACATATATGCAATACTATACTATATAGTCGACATACATTATTTTACACATGGTAGTTGATTGTCTAGTCAAACATTTGTACCTAGACTTATAAAGTTGCCCATGTTTTGGTCACTCAATCAATAAGTTTTTTTTTAATATAGAATTGTTATATATCCACCGATCACTACAAAAGTAGTTTAGAAAGTTATAAATTACTCTCGTCAAATTTATTCTTATTTTAAAATTAATATAATTAATATTAATTATTACTCATGAAAAAAAAGTGATTCATATTTTAAAATTATTGCCTCGTAAATAAATAATCACATAATAAATTAACTCAGTTCTATTGTGGTTGTCATGCTATCAATAAAAAATTTGAGATGTTTCTCGAGTGTGGCCTAAACGATTGTCTTGGAAGATGTCGTAGTCGCATGCCCCTGTTGATCGTGTTGATTGTGATCATGGTTGTGTTCGAGGTCTCCGAAGATCCTCTATAAAAAGGTTTCTACCATCCTGCTTTCCGGCGGCGAAACACCGCGCCAGTTCATCTAGTCCGTGCCCTCTCCATGTTTTGCCAGCCTCGAGTATTCCGCGTCTTCTCCCAAGGTGTAGTTGTTCCGATTTTTGGATCCTTCTCGCTTTTTTCGGTCTTTGATTGTGGTGTTTTGTATTCTTTCCTTTTTTTGTTTCGCTATTTGCTTGATGGTCTGCCCGTTTGCCGGTTGTCGGCCTCTCGATACACCAATTTCTTTGGTGTAATCGAGCTTCTTATCTTCTTGATAAAAAAAAAAATCAATAAATTTGAGTGGTGTTATTTGGAAGTGAAAACAATATGGCGGAGTCGGACTCGTTGGGGCACATTGCAAATGCGTCCGGTTGGAATGCAGGCGGACTCCGACTCCACGTCAACAAAAGAGAGGTGGGAAGCAGGAGTAGGTCACCCCCAAGCGGAAAGGAGAGGTGGGAAGCAGGAAAGAACAAAAGAAAGGTGTATTAGCTGGTTGTCCGTCCTAATAGTAACCCTGATAAATTTTTAGAAAAGCTAACGTTTTTTCATGATTTGTTACTTATTATAGTTGACCAAATATCATGTCGTCAACTTTGATATTTGAGAAAAATAATTCTAAAATTTTTATGCACGGATTATTTTCACGAAAGTTTTTTTTTTAAAAAAAGAAAAGAAATCAATTTTCCATAAACTTTAGGTAATAGTTCAAATTATAATGGGAGAAAAATTAGCAAAAAAAAATCCAGTTATAGTTTTATGAAAAGTGTTTGCGGAAAAACCCTGATTTTTATCATCAATTTTTTTCCTGAAAATATTTTTCGTGATATTTTTAAAAGTAGACAAATTTTGATATATGACAATTAGTTAACTAATTTTAATTTTTTTTGTCGATGAGTAATAACTTGTATAATTTTTATTATTATATTCTTTAAATTTTTTTTTATATCACTTTTCCTTTAAAATATGAATGATTGACTATGATGGCTTTTATACATGTTTATATGAATTTTGTAAGGACACAATTAACCAAATTGTTATTCATACCACACTTTTCATGCTATGCATATCACATTTACGTATACGCATCCCGTACGCGGAATGTTAAGCTCAATCTGAGTTACGCGTCCAACATGCGTAAGGCGTAAACGTTTGTTTTTTTTGTTTTAAAAAATATTTATTTGAGCGCTGACTCCTGGTGTCTGCGCTCAAATCCTATATCAGGTTAAAATGCCGGTGTTTTTCGATGTAAAGCGTGAAAATCTCGTTGAAAAAAATAGGGTTTTGAGCGTCAGCGCTCAAATTAAAAAAAAACTTACTACGACTCCACAATGCGGAGTCGTACAAGCGCTATAAATAATATGAATAATGTGGTACGAATAGCATAACCAACAATTAAGGATTGACATATAAAAACTCAGCGTGTTATCTATAGTTTTTGAGCAATTTTTTATGACCGAAAAATTTTATGTCACTTGTTTATTGAGCATATATATTTTTCAATAAAAAATAGTATATATAAACTAATAATCAAGGGCTCGTTTACGTGCGGGTTTATAAACCTCTAGAAAATAACCTCCTCAATCCAAAGTTATTTTTCATAGATGAGTTTATTTTCTTTGTATACACGAAATTGCCCTCGATCGGATCTTTACAAATCCGACCATAATATTCACACCCGTGAAGTTCCTTTCTTTCAAAACAACTACATCATTGTCGTCCACAACTATACCTTCGAGATTTGATTTTTCGATTACCCTCTGATTCTTATATATATTGGATCATTCTTTAATCTTTTTAGGTATAAAAATGTATTTTACACTAAAATAAACTCACAAAAAAATCTTAAGTAAACATCCTTATCAAAATAATATATATATACTGATCGAGTTTATAAACTCGAATCCTCTAAATGGGCCGGCCCAATGGGCTCACGCAAAGTTTTAGGCTCCAATTCGAACCCTAAATTGCTCACTCACTCCGTAACATGTCCAACGACAATATCCCTACAGAACTCTCGTCTTTCTCTCGTTAAACAAGGTTTTGTAGAGCCGTCGTCGAGGTTCTTCGCTAAACCCTACATTTTCACTTCGGGAAAATGGTGAAGAAGAGCAAAAGTGAGCAAATCTCTAACGAACTTGTGAAATTCGATTGAATTCGTTTTATGTTTGTGATTTGATTTTTGTTTTGCATTTAGAGAGCAAGAGTAAACGATGTTCGTTGAAGAAGAAGTACAAGATTATTAAGAAGGTAAAAGAGCATCACAAGAAGAAGGCTAAGGAAGCCAAAAAGCTTGGCCTTGACAAGAGGACTAAGGTCGAGAAAGACCCTGGAATCCCTAATGACTGGCCCTTCAAGGAACAGGAGCTCAAGGCTCTCGAGGTCAGACGAGCTAAAGCCATCGAAGAGCTCGAGGAGAAGAAAGCTGCCCGCAAAGAGAGGGTAATCTATAAAATACGGTTTTAATTTATTTAACGTATGAATTACATGTCAGTTATTATTTCAATATTCTGTGCAAATTTGAATTTTGTGTTATGAATTACATGTCAGTTATTATTTCAATATTCTGTGCAAATTTGAATTTTGTGTTTTGAATTGGAAGTTTGTGAACTGTGGTGCAGCTTTGTGTATTGTCACTTTGATGGAAAGCATGGGTTATTTGGCCTCATTATTCTGAATTGATATGCTTGTTGGTTAAATCCTTTACTGTGGTGCAGCTTTGTGTATTATGCTGTTTATTGTGAGTATTGCTTGTTAAGTTATAGTTCTATATCAAATTAATAAAATTCATGCTTTTGGATCTTCTGCCTGATTGTCTAGGTAGATAGATATACCTGCATCATGGTTGTTATTGTTTCATTGTTAAAATGGTAAAATTTAACTTTGTTTCTTATGGTTTCATTGTCTAGGCTGATATAAATACCTGCATCTTATTGTTTCATTGTTAAAATGGTAAATTTTAACTTTGTTTCTGTTCATTATGTGGAAATCATAATTCTTGTGTTTGATCCCATCTTAGGCTAAAAAGAGAAAGTTAGGTTTGCTGGGAAGTGATGATGTGCCGGAGGAAGGCGAGCAATCAGATGAAGAAAACAAGGACACTGGTGTTAGTGGCGTTGGAACAAGTCGAGGTATGCACTAGTTTAAGATTCGTGCTACTATGATTGCTGTAGTTATATAACTCCAATGACCATGTTTTGCACGAGTTTGAAAGGAATTTCCTCTCAAGATTCTAATGATGCATTATTTCATTGCTGCAGATAAATCTGACCGGGCCTTTTACAAGGATCTTGAGAAAGTTATTGACCTATCTGATGTTGTATTGGAAGTTCTAGATGCCAGAGATCCAATCGGCAGCCGCTGTGTTGACATGGAAAAGATGGTCACACGCATTCCTGAAAAGAAACTTGTTTTGGTCTTAAACAAAATTGGTAAGTAAAGGTTATCAGTTTTAATAATATTGACTATAGGTGCATTTGTACTTAGTTTGTAATCCTCAAAATAACAAACTTATCAAAAGATCTGTTTCCTGAGTTTCAAAAATCTATCCCTTTGATTTGTTAATACTAAAACTGCTGTTTTATCTCACCCATACTTGGCTATGATGTGTATCTTTTGCATAAAGGAAAACCACTTTCAATTGTTACCCTATCTGATGTTGTTTGAAGGATTTTAATATACTAATATATACCGGAACAACTGTTTTTCTTCTCCATATTTTATGATTCCAAACATTTGCATAGTGGAAATTTGCTTTATTATTCTCATCCTTCCCCTAATCAATCAATACTTTGGTTATAGATCTTGTACCCCGTGAAGCTGTAGAGAAGTGGCTCAAGTACTTTCGTGAAGAATTACCTTCTGTTGCCTTTAAGTGCAGCACTCAGCAGCAAAGGAATAATTTGGGTTGGAAGTCTTCAAAGTCTTCAAAATCATCAAAATCTTCCAAGAATTCCACACCAAGCAATATTGCTCAGACTAGTGACTGTCTTGGAGCGGAAACTCTTATTAAGCTGCTAAAGAACTACACAAGGAGTCACGATGTATGCCAAACTTATTTTATTTTGAAGTTTTACAATCTAATATATCTTCCTCTTATTGTTTAAGCACTGTCAGTGTGTTAATGCCGGTTTTCCTCCTCGACAGATTAAGAAGACAATCACGGTTGGAATTATAGGTTTGCCAAATGTAGGAAAGAGTAGTCTCATTAATAGTCTGAAGAGATCTTATGCTGTTGGTGCCGGCTCTACTCCTGGCTTGACAAGAGCGATTCAGGAAGTTCATTTGGATAAAAATGTTAAATTGTTGGATTGCCCTGGTGTTGTGTTGCTTTCATCTGGGCAGAGTGATGCGTCTATAGCCCTTAGAAACTGCAAAAGAATTGAGAAGCTAGAAGATCCCATTGCTCCAGGTAAATCTTCTTGTACAAGTACAATACGTTAATCCAATATATTACATTCTAGATTTCTAGTATACCGTTCACAATAATTCTGATTCTCGTGTATTTTGTATATTTCAGTTAAGGAAATTCTAAGGCTTTGCCCACAAAACATATTGGTGACTTTATATAAGGTCCCCTTGTTTGATTCAGTGGACGACTTTCTTCAGAAGTTGGCTACTGTTAGAGGAAAGCTTAAAAAGGGTGGTGTAGTTGATATTGAAGCCGTTGCAAAAATAGTTCTGCATGATTGGAACGTGAGTAAAATACCATATTACACTATGCCTCCTTCCCGAAACCAAGGGGAGCTTGTGCAAGAGACTAAGATTGTTACTGATCTCGGGAAAGAGTTCAACGTTGAGTCCGTGTATGGGACCGAAACTGCATATATTGGAAGCCTGAAATGTATCGATAATTTCCAGCCTGCTGAAGTTCCTTCGAATCCCCCTTTTCTTTTTGACCAGAAGATGCTCGAGGTTAGTTTGTTTTCCCTTTGCAACAATCTCCCTATTTCGTGCTCTAACTCAAATGAAGATATAAAATTCAGCAACTAAAACCTGACATGTGCTAGCAATCATTGCTTACAATCAGGGTGGAGCAAAGCAAGCAGTTGAAGGCGGTGTGAATATGAACGAGGATGGTGAAGACGAGACAATGGAACCCAAAGAAGAGGCGACGGGTAATGCCAAAGCAAAATCAACATCAAGTAAGCAAAACGAGAAGCTATATGATGTAGAAGGCATGCTCAACACGAAGCAGAAGAAAGCAGAAAAAAAGAAAAGGAAAAAGTCAACCAAGAAAGCAGCATCAGAGGATGCCATGGAAGACGACGACGACCAAGGCAGTGACGAGTACTACGATTTCAAGGTAGATTTTCGACAAGGATCTTCCATGAATGTTGATGGTGATGTTGCGGGGATTAGTGCCCAGATTCCGATGGCCGGCATAGCGTTTGACGATGAATGAGTGTAAAATCGAGTGCACAAGATGGAGTTGTACGGAGTTCGATTACAAATTTTGACAATTTTTATAGACTTGGTAACCTGCAAGTTTGACGTTTCTTATAAAGCATGTTTAATGTCTTTATTTTTGTTTTTTCTTATACTACTACCGTATTGTTCGTTTTCCAAAGGGACTCTTGATCAACTATACGATGCAGCAACACTAAAATGTCTACCTCCCTTGTGTTAATCCAATTCTCAAGAAACTAATGAATTAGAGTACGTGGAGTTTGGAGGAGAGTTGTAGAGCAGTAGAGGTAGAAGAGTTTTTTCTCTCTCTGTTTCTGAGTGGATAATATACATCTTTGAAGCAGACTGTAAGGTGTTGAACCAAATGCTGTCAATAGGGTCCAACCTTCCATCATCATCATCTCTGCAACAAATAGTCATTATCATTTGCGAAGGGATGATGAGTTTTTTAGGTGAAACACTCACATCTATCAGACAAATTGAAATTGACAACTGCAATGATAGAATTACTCACACAGTGCTCGTCTCCAAGTTTTCTTGGTATGTATGGAAGGACAGTCTTTTATTGGTTTATTACTTATGCCTGGACGTTGAGCAAGAGTCTGAGTTCTTTAATGATCAACTCATAATTTTATTTGGTATTTTAACACAAAACATCATGTTCATGTTATCAGACAGCAGCCATAGCAGAGTTCAGCAAAGGACTTGAACCGCTTTCATCTCAATCAAGATGTACTCTGCTATGATATTACACATTGTAAAATTATCAGATCCTTTAAGAGTCATTTGTGTCTGCATCAGTACAAGAAGCAGAACGATTAGACTGGAGAATGCGGTTGCGCATCATGATGGGGATGGCATATTGCCTTGAGCATATACATCTTCAATCTTCCTCTGTGCATCTCTCTGAAGATTTCACAGCCAAGGTTTCAGATTTCAGTTTCTGGACCGAGAAAACATTAAAGAAGATGAATTCGTCATCCATGCCCATGCAGCTAATGGAAACGTCAATGGTTGATGTGGAGAGCAATGTTTATAGCTTTGGGCTTCTACTGTTTGAAATAATCACTAGAAAGATCCCTTTTACAGACAATAGTGAGGTTGAAGACTGGGTTTGGGAGTACTTGGGAGGCCAAGTGTCCCAACAGAAGCAATCGATCCAATGTTGAATACATTTCAAGAGGAGATGCACAAGTTGTTTGAGATCATACAGGATTGTGTAAAACTTAATTCAACTGAGAGGCCTACAATGAGAAATGAGGTACAGTGGTTAATTGTGTATAATATGTACATGTACCTAGCTATATGTGAAAACAGTGAAACTGTACCTTAATCTCATCTGGATTCCGTATTCCAGCAAACTGAAACTGATTAGTTGAATACAAGTCCTTGTTTAGGCTGGCTTCCTACTTTTCCGATTGCCTTGTCCAATGCTATATTGAAGTTTTCAAAGGGAACAAGCTCCATACTGCAACAAAATTTGATTATTTCAGATAAAAAATGGATCCAACGTACCAATAGGTCTTCATTGACACAAAGTGAGATTTAAACCTTGAACTAATGAGAAATAAACAATCTTCAGAAACAATGTTTAAAAAAAAGATGCTTACTCATATTTCAACTTCCCATTTCGCGAGTGCCAGGAGGTAATCAATCATGACTCTACACTCGTGAACCTTATTCATGCTCATCCATTTTCGCAACCAAAAGCCCTTCAACGATAGGTCCTGTAAAATATAACAGTAAGACCGACATCAAAGTTTTACATCTTGGCCAGGGATGATGCTCAAGGCCTCTGTAGTCTTAGGTGCCATATTTCAACAATCTCACCTTGAAGATGAAGGCCGATGTTGAGACAGTAACCGGTTTTTGATACAAATATGGGTGATCTAGATCGAGGAGAAACTTCAACTATTTCTTCTTGATCGTTCGAATTGGATCAAACTTAGAATTTGAGGTGGCGGAAGCGTTTCGTTTGATCCTTCAATAGGATCCTCGAATGCGGAGGCTTGAATCAAAGACTAGATCCAAGCAAGAACTTTAAGAGGGTGAGAGAAGAAGGTGATGCCTAAACTAAGTAAGAGGGTTTTCCTTCTCAATACTTAGTATTCAACTTAGACATAATCTTACAAATGAGCCAACCCATCCTTATATAGTGGATGAAGGCCATACAAAGAGTCCAAACATAAATGACTGAATTAAAGTCGGAATTAAGTTTCGAATATGAAAAGCCTAAAATATGAAAGGTCGGAATTTAATTCACGGAATTAAGTTCCGGAATTAAAGTTCCGAATACAAAAAGACTTATTATTAAATAGCCGAATAATAATAACGGTCTTCAAAATGTGCGGATCCTTCTTGCCGGAAACACGGATGGCATCGCCATCCGGGGGCGTATCATTCTCCTCCTCTTAAATGTGAAACGTCCTCGTTTCACCGTCAAAAAAAAGAAAGGAGTCACTTGAGGAACAAGACCCTTGAAAATCAAACACCGAATGCACATTGTCGGGCGGCTTGGACTTGTAGTCCTTCAACATTGTGGCTTTGCGGCGTTTGTTGAATATGTACTCCCTCAAGGTGGTGGTGTTGTGGAGTTTGTCTATCATGCCGTCAAGAACCTTGATGGGGACCGTTGATGCCATGCTGAAAATTTTGAAGGACAAGCCAAGTTGGAAGTTAGTTGGCATTGTAAAGACAAACCTCGGATCATACGACTCGGATTTGTAGTCCAACAACTTGATGTGGTCATTGTCGGGATGGATGACTTTGTCTTCCCCGATGATGATCTCATCTTTGTCATCTTAAAAATATGCTCCACATAACGGATTGACAAGATGAACTGGAATGATCGGGGATACCTCTGGAATGATGATTTCTTCCTTGACCTCTTCTAATGGATCATCACACAACGGTTCTTCTTGTTAGGAAACCGTCGTGTGGGCAAGAAGTTGTTCCCTCAAAAGTTGAATCTCACGCTTTAGAGCGTCATTTGTTGCCTTGAGCACGACCAACTCTTCTTTGGTATGAGCATGACGTCTTGGGGCAACATAGGTATCCTTAAAATATTCTTGTCGATGTGGATACCTTTGATACTCATGGAGGATCTCTTTGGGCCTTGGTGGATTCGGAGGAGGCAACCACTCCTCGTCCTCATAATATTGTCTCCGTCGGTACTTCCGGGAGGTTTGTTTGGCCTTCGGTGGATATGGAGGAGGTAACAATTCATCATCCTCATCATTAGAATCAGAATCGTCATAGAACATGATGAACAATGAAGAACACTTGAAGATCTTCAAAGAACACTGAAGAACAGTTGAAGATCTTCGAAGAACGGTTGTAAAACACTTGAAGAAGGATGGAGATCTTCGAAGAACACTTGAAGAAGGATGAAGATCTTCGAAGAACACTTGAAAAACACTTGAAGATCTTCAAGAACACTGAAGAGAAAAAATTTTTTTGATGAACAATCAAGAATAGAAGTAAAGAACTTGACCTCGATCTCGAGCTCTGATACCAATGATACAAATATGGGTGATCTAGATCGAGGAGAAACTTCAACTACTTCTTCTTGATCGTTCGAATTGGATTAAACTTAGAATTTGAGGTGGCGGAAGCGTTTCGTTTGATCCTTCAATAGGATCCTCGAATGCGGAGGCTTGAATCAAAGACTAGATCCGAGCAAGAACTTTAAGAGGGTGGGAGAAGAAGGTGATGCCTAAACTAAGTAAGAGGGTTTTCCTTCTCAATACTTAGTATTCAACTTAGACATAATCTTACAAATGAGCCAACCCATCCTTATATAGTGGATGAAGGCCATACAAAGAGTCCAAACATAAATGACTGAATTAAAGTCGGAATTAAGTTCCGAATATGAAAAGCCTAAAATATGAAAGGTCGGAATTTAATTCACGGAATTAAGTTCCTGAATTAAAGTTCCGAATACAAAAAGACTTATTATCAAATAGCCGAATAATAATAATGATCTTCAAAATGTGCGGGTCCTTCTTGCCGGAAACAAGGATGGCATCACCATCCGGAGGCGTATCCGTTTCTTAGACATTCCACCATAACATTCTGAAAGCAGTCAAAGGATTGAGAGTTACTGTGGCTGCATACTCTGCCGGAATATCTTTATCTATCTTGTGCAATACATTCTAATCCTTCACAATATAAGATTGCCATGTCCCTGGTGGAATAATCAAGGATTTCAAATTTTCAACATCAGACAAAAGATGAAGTTACTAATGACCCGAATTCAATATTTCAGCAACGCTCGTGCAGTAACCTTACTCCAACAGTCAGAATTCCGAATGGAGCAAGGCAAGCAACAACAGTGTTTATAGAGGGCTTGCAAACTGTTAACAGAAAACAAGCTGAAATGTGTTCGATGAGCATGAGACCAAGTGGAACGAACAGAACACAAGCACAATATAGCAAAGTGGAAGTAAGCAGCACACAATATTTCAACAGACGCATAGTAGCAACTCGAGTGAAATTACCGAAAGAGGGAGGAGACGGTATAACCCAATCCCCATGAAAGAGATTCTTGACTGAAGACCCTACACTGTGAACCTCCCCAACCCCTTCGCATCCTCCAATTGCTGTAACCCAAAATCTAAGGAGAATACAAAATCAGCGAGCGAGTCCGCCACGCTAGTCCCTTCTCGGAATATATGACCGAGCTTTACGTCCCAATCTCGAAGAAGAAAGCCTTGGTACTTGAGTACCAAGCTAATTAAATAGTGGATGCAACGAATTTACTCCCTTCTCTATGAAGTTAATTACGAGTTGAGAGTCCACCTCCAGTATAATTCTCTTGAATTCACTACTCCAAGCTAATTCTGTACCGTGAATAACTGGTCATAGCTCCGCGACAGACACCAAGCCAAATTTCATACCGTGAATAACACCTCATAGCTCCGCAACAGGCACCGATACAACACCAAAGTTTGCAGTGAAACCCCCTTTCCGGACCTCATTGTTTCGAAAAACAGCGATGTATTATCAGTCATTAAATTAATTCAAAAGTTATAATCCCAAAAATTTTCATTTTAGATTTCTAAAATTTGTACAAGTAATACCCATTGCTTCAAAAATCGGGAATTGTTAAAAACAAGATTTGTGATGTATTATTAGGGTTGTAATACGAGCGGCTCGAGCCGAGCACCTAGGTGTTCAGGCTCGACTCGTTTCTAAACGAGCCGAGCCTGAAATTTTTTACAAGCCTACGATCAGGTTCGGATTCGGCTCGCGAGCTATTTTGAAAGCTTGGGCTCGGGAAGCTCGTTTGTTACACGAGCCGAGCTCGACTCGTGGGCTCGGGCTCGTGAAGCTCGTCTGAGAGTTGAGAATAACTTAAGCTAATCTCGAACATGAACTTATAACCTGTTGAGCATGAAATTGTTATCCGCTTACATTCAAATGTTTAATAAATCCCACTCCAAAATAATAAAAAGCTTCATGTTTCATGTGCATTACATGTTCATCCAAGTTTAAAATAGGCGTGAAATAACACCACCGAACCAAATTAAAAAATACAAAGTGTGTTTAAGTGTCCAACACAACCAAAGTTACAAAGACTTAAAAGACACAAATGAGCGGTTCAAGCTTCGGTGGGTACTTCAAATCTTCAAGCTTCATAACTCGAAAGTCAAAACCATCCTGTAAAAAATGCAATTCAACAGCTAAATTATAAACAATCAAGTCATTTAATCAACAATAAAACCGATCCAAATTGCAATAATCAATCATACCAAAGTAGATTTCATTTAATCAACAACAAAACATAACTCAAAAGTCAGATGCATTTTGTTTACATAATAAAATACAAATAGGCAAAACAGAAAAACACATTCAGCAAAGCAAAACAAAAAAAAGAAATATTCAGCAAAGCAAAAGGGGGCAAAACAGAAAAACTCACAAAATAACCTAATGGAAGGTAGATTTCAATTACAAAACATAATAACCAGTAAGGGTAAAACACATTCAGCAAGATCACAAAAGTTTAAATATAATCTAAACTTTTAGTTCTCGAGGTCCCTGTGCTCTCAACATGAATCTCATAAGTACAATATCATAAATTGGTTGACTTTGGTACAAATTTGCATTGTGAAAAAGTAATAGTGTAGTACATTAGAATTCCAACTCACCCAAGTAATTGTATAATGAGCTATCAATAAGTCAGCAACAAGATAATAGTGTAGTACATTAGCATCCAACTCCGGAAGCATGTTTATCTAAATTCATTTGGCTTTCTTTGATGAAAATGTGTACACATTCTATAAGGTTACAATTTCACTTCATATGCAATGAATATGGTCATTCCTCTTAACCAATTGAACCAAACAAATGTTAGGAGCAAATGGAGCAAGTCTAAATCGAAAGTTTATCAGCAAAAAATGGAGCAAATGGAGCAACAACAAAACACATTCAACAATCACTAATCAGCACTCAGCAGCAAATGAAGCAAGAGTCGAGCCAGATAGCGGGAGTAAGAGAGACCGTACTTGATGCTGAGAGAGACCGGAGACTGCTCGCCTTGCTCGGAGTCGGAGTCGAATATGGAGTCTGACAGACTGCAAGAATCGATCCCTAAAGTCAGACCAATACAATCTAACAGAGAGCGAGAGGCACTGCGGGGCGAGAGAGAGAGAGAGAGAGAGAGAGAGAGAGAGAGAGAGAGTACCAGAGGGGACTCAGGGAGTGAGGGCCGGTCTTCGTCGGCCGACGGCTGCTCGTCGTCGTCGTTAGTCACCGATCACTGGTCCAGTGGTCCGTCGTTCGTCAATCGTCGCTAATCGCCAGGGAGACTGAGGAGGCTGCGCCGCAACGCGTTGTATTAGGTTTTGGAACTTGTAGTTCCAAAACCTAATTTCATTCCGCCTTTTTTTTTAAACGAGCTTTTACGAGCCGTTCGTATTCGGCTCGGGGTCGTCACGAGCCCAATATCATGCTCGTATTCGACTTGTTTTATAATATGAACGAGCCAAATACGAGCTTTTGACGAGCTGAGTCCGAGCTGCTCGTCTCAAATTACACTCCTAGATGTATAGAGAGGGTTTACAGCCAAAAATCTAGTTTTTAAAAATATATCAATTTTAAATTATTTCAAAGGCCAAGTCACAAAATTTCCCCATATCTCTAAAATGTCATATTGTGAAACAGGAGGAGGCTTCCAGATAGAAATGAGGAGTATTAGGATGATGACACGTGACATGCCACGTCACAATTGTTGTTGTTTTTTTAAAAAAAAACGTTGTTCATATTTTTACAAGTATGTGTTCATTTTTTTGAACTATGATGTTCATGGCTTTTTAAGTAAGTGTTCCTTTTTTAAAAAGTCATCGTTCATACTTTTATTAAGAACTATTATTTTTTTTCAACACTAACGGTTCATATTTTAACACTAAATATTCATTTTTGTATTTTTGTAAAAATTTTCTTTTTGTTTCAAATCGTGTAAAGAATTATGATGCTCATTATTTTACAAGTGTGTGTTCATTTTTTCAATTACAGTGTTCATATTTTTTCACAATAAGTGTTCATTTTTTTAAGAGTCAATGTTCATAATTTTATTAATGATTGTTTTTTTTTTTTTATAGATAGTGTTCATATTTTTATTACTAACTGTTCATTTTGTGGTGGTGACACGTAACATGCCACATCACCGTTTTTTTTTTTTCCCACGGCTCTCCCAATTCCTATCCACCAGGGTGCTCCCCACTTGAACTGGAATCTAAATTTTGAGTACGTTGTATCCATTACGATAAAAATTGTGAAGCATTTTTAAGATTAGATATATGATGAACAGAGAGTGTTTACTGTAAAAACAAAATAAAAGAAAAGATCATTTTAAAGTGTTTTCCTACTTTAAAATAGAATTAATTAGAGAAATAGGACTCCTTAAAATTATGTTTTGTGAACTATGCCTCTATATAAAAGAAAAAAAAAGTAGGTATGAAAACTAGAAAATCGGGGCAATAATTTCTTTAATTGAAATGATGGTGATTAGATGTTTACTTTTGGTTTAAATATATTTTTTACATGTTTACCTTTTATTTTTGGTTAATGTAACTAATTTGATGAAAATTTTAAGTTTATGAATGTTTAATTGTTTTGGGTGACATTGATTTCGTTACGCAAATATGAATTGTAGTATTTTTCTCATTATTGGGTATATGTTTATTATTTTTGTGGTATGTATCTTATTGTTGAGTATGCTTAAAGTGATATTTGGTTATCCAAACTGTGTTACAAGGACCAAATGTAATTTGATATTGATGTTTGTATACAATATCGATTTGTGTAAATTTTGGTTATGACAAATTCAAATTGGGTATGCTTTTATACGTGTATTGGTTTTGTAGTATATTTCTTATTATTAAGTATATTTAAATTGATATCGTGGGTATGTTTTATGGTTACCCAAAATGTATTATAATGATCAAATGTCAAGCGAATTTTTGGGTAATGACCAAATGTCATTTGATATTGATGTTTGTGTACAATATCGAGTTTTGAAAATTTTGGGTATGACAAATTTAAATTGTGTATGGATTTTGTATTAAGTGATGTTTAAATTGAGTATACACATAAAATATTATCCAATTTATGGATATTATTTTATTTTGATATTTGATTTATTAGGTATGTTGTTTTCGAGTATGCTTATGTACTTTAAAGTTATTTTTGGGTATGATTGTGACATTATTTGGGTAAGCGGATTTTTGGGTAAGCGGATTTTTATAGGCAAAGGGTTGCTTTTTTTTTTTTTGCCCCAAATTTCCTCCAAATGTCAATCAAAAGTGTCACAATCATCACTCACATAAGTCATCACTTTTGTCAACTTTTTGTCCTATTTATGAATTAGTCTAGTAAAGTAGGAGCCTTATTTCTCAATTTGTAATTGATAGGACCCTAAATTTCAACTTTATAGTGTAAAAGACCCTAAATGTCAATTCAGCCTTTAAAATATGTGATGAATACGGAAGTTTCATGATAATTACAAAATTCCCCCAAAATTTTTAATGTTTGTGAAACATTTTTGTACACAAGATAACTAGTACATAAAAAGGTTTCATGGCCAAAATTTTGCACTTAGAAAATAATCACTTTCTGAATTATTTTAACGTTGTCCAGAAAATTCGTCCAAAATCTATAAAATTTAAAACGTTATATCACCTTTTGAGTTATTTAAAAAGTTGACGGTCAAAGAACTCCGGCTAGCCAACATGCTCGTAACAATTCTACTAGCAATAGAGTTAAAGATACGAGACGAGCTACTTGGATTCGCCTCAACAGCGTATCAACACAAGAGTTAAAGATACGAGACGAGCTACTTGGACTCGCCTCAACAGCGTATCAACACATTTTTATTTGCATCCGAGTCGAACAGAGCTTATGGTCATTTATCATATTGTTCGACATTTATGTATGGGCAGAGATCATTTTCAGGGAATCTTTGAACTTTCTTTTTTGCTGGTGATGAGAATGCATTTCTCATCTCAATAACATGGAAAGGAAACAATTGTTTCATATCAAATGTAGACATTAATTGCAAGATACAGACACAGATGACTCTTAAAGGATATGAGAATTTGTTTCACCACATCAAAATCTATACGTTACATGTTAGGGATCACAGCTAGAGTATATCTTGATCGAGATAAAGACGGATCGAACATATACAATCCTGCGTATACAAAATATAGCAAATTGGTGTATAGACTTATTCAAGACCTTTCGAGTCTCTAAGCGTTTCAGAAAATTCAAGTCCTTTGCTGAACTCTTCTATGGCAGCTGTCTGAGTTAATCATAAATGAACTCAAACTTTTGCTCAGCGTCCAAGCATACATACCTTGAGACCATCAATGAACCTAGTTGAGATCAACTTGATGCTGACTTGCGCTCTAATCAGGATAACAACAATCTTATTATGCAAGGCCATAAAATAAAACTTTAAAGATGAATAGAATTCATAAATTGCATAAAATAAAACTTGGAACTATGTACTTACAGCTGAAATCATATGTTTGTAATTGTCCAAGGTCTTCAAGTTGTTCAAGGCAGCGGGGAAACATGTGAGAAGGGGGAAGTAAATCGACTGTTAGGTTTGGGAAGGGATTCCCAGTCCACATTGTCTTCATCCCAGTCCCACAGCAGTAACTGTGGACAATGCCGAACCTCCAATTCATCAAGTAAAATGAGTTGCTCAAGATGCAACTTCTTCAATTGTTTACATTCATAAATATACAGAGACCGGACACGTGCGAGTGGTTGAACCTGAAAACTCAGAAGCCCATCGCAATAGGAGACAGATATTTTTTCGAGATGTGGTGATGTTAGATGCAAACTCAGAAGACCATCCGCTTTATAGAGCTCTAGTTTCCGAAGACAAGGACACGGCAGGATGGACTTGAGGTTTGGACAATCTCTAATCTCCAGTTCAGAAATAGAGAGAAACAACTCCTCTGCTGTTCTCCTCCATCCCTTCAATTTGGGCAGATCTCCCAATTCAAGTATCTCCAAACGAGGGAAGAAGGTCAAGGCGGCATTCGTATACCCTTGAGCTACTGCTGTACAACTCTCCTCCTCCTCCTCCACGTATTCTAATGTCTTCAAACGCAAAAGAACGAGTTTCTTGAGATTAGGAAGGTACCTTAAGGGTGGTAGATATTTTAGTGTTGACGCATCGAAGATATATAGGTATGTAAGGTTATTTACGCTCCCATTATCCCATTCTGGGATTCTCATGCCTGGGTACTCTTCTATACGTAGTTTTTTTGGAGATACAGGTAGTTGCCAACCTTCATCCCAATTGTCTATATGATCATCAAACTCGATCACCAACTGTCCTCTCAGCTGCAAGCTAGCCAACACATCTAACCTGCTCCTTTCAAACCCCTCCATTTCTTTTGCTACCTTAAAATTACTCAAGTATTGTAAGCAAGTCAACTCCTCAAACCCAGGCGGCATATGCTTCAGACTATAACATTGATCGATATTCAGATACCTGATATTCGTTAATTTCCTAAAATTATCCGGCAATGCGAGTATGTTGTCACAACCTTCAAGAACCAATGAAAGCAAATTCACCAGATTGGTCATCGAATTGGGAAGATTTTCAAGCGGGTCGTCCGAAAGATCAAGGTATCTCAAATATTTTAGCTCCCCAATACTATCCGGAACCTTCATAATCCGCAACTGCGGCAAACTCAATGTGCGCAACCACTTAAAATTTGCCAAATAGTTGATCTAGAGCCCTTTCGGAAATTGAATCAAGGTTCATAGATGTAAACGAACGTATCCCGTCCACATTGAGCAAATGTATTGGAATAGCCCACGAATCATCTATGGAATCAACAATGCTTACATGTCGTGCACAAATACTTTTGTCGGAAGATCTTTTCAACACAATGCTTTCCTCCCCAGCCACATGTTGTGCCAAATCATGAATTAAATCATGTATTTGGCAGCTGTCAATCTCATCATCAAACTCTCTAACCTCTTGAAAAAGACCCCTCCTTAGTAGGTACATGAAATATAAATGACTTGTATCTTCCAGGGATGTTTTCTTTTGATTATCTGACTTTATATATCCTTGGGCAATCCAAAAATACATTAAATTCAGTTTTGAAAGTCTAAAATCTTTAGGAAAGAAGGAGAGAGAAGCAAAACATTGCTTCAGATTTGAGGGTAGATGATCATAGCTTAATTTCAATACGGGCATAATTCCATCCTTGTGACTTTGTCCTAACCTTGAAAGTTCATGATCTCTAACGAACTCCCATTCTTGGATAGTTTCTTTCTCAGAGAGAAGGCTAGCAATATTCCTTATGGCTAAAGGCACATTTCTACCCTTCCTCACAATCTCTTTTCCAAGGTCTACCCTTCTGGGATCTTTCTCATATCCGGGAGCAAAGGCTATTCTCTTGAAAAGATCCCATGAATCCTCTTCTGATAAGCCATCTAAAATGTGATTCTTTAATGCTTTCACACCCTTTGCAACCGACAATAATCTCGTAGTAACAATTATCCTACTTCCTTTTGCACCACCACTTAACAAACCCATTCGCATTGCCCACCTATTACAATCATCATCCCACACATCATCTAGGACAAGCAAAAAGTTCTTACCCACCGTCAACTCCCTAATTCTTGTTTGTAGTTGGCTGACACTAAAATCACTATAAGTTGTTTCCCCACTTATAGACTGAAAGATTTTCCCAAGGACCACTTTTTCACTAGACTCATCAGAAATACAGACAAACCAGGTCTTTTCAAAATTCTTTTTAACCTCAGCATCATTGAAAACCAGTTGGGCTAGTGTTGTCTTCCCCAATCCCCCGAACCCAACTATGGCAATGACAAATGGACCCTCTTGTAGAGAATCACCGTTTAAGAGCATTTCTAAAATGGTTTTTTTATCACCATCTCTACCAATGACACTCTCTGAATCTATAAAAGACCCTGTATCTTGTCCTCTCCTAACACGATTAGTCACCCCATCATCAAAATTATCACATCTCACAAACCCTAATCCAGCCATATCACTAGTAATGTCAGTCAATTTCTTCCTAATATCCTTAACTTTGTTGGCAATAGAGTTTCTAGAGATGATTGGATTCAACATAGAGCAACCAATTTGTACCTTCTTGGAGATCTTGTTGGTTCCCTTGTTCATGATCCGCTGTTTCAGCAGCTCCTCAGTTGCCACACCGTCGAAGAGATCCTCAGCTTCGTACAAGACGCCCTTGAGCCTCTTAATCCAGTTTTTAACAGCAGCAGAGCCTTCTTGCTTCTTTTCAGCGTCAAGAAGCACGGCGATGATCGTCTCGATGGTCACCTGAAGCTTCTCGAGCTCACCCTTGGCTTCCCAAATGGAAAGCCCCTTTTCATATGCTATCTTTAGTGCCGGAGAAGCACTGGCGGATAAGACTTGCTTAGCGAGGCTGAACACAACTAATTCAGCCATTGATATCGATTGATCGGTGGTTGTTTTTTATGTAAGTTTGTGATTGCCACCTTGAAGATGATCACATATATAAAGAGATCGGCGTCTTCTCGTGCTCCTGCACGTAATCGTATTATTTTCAAATTAATTAGCAATATTCAATTTATATTAAGAACAATGACACCGCCACGTCGTCGCACGTTCCACATGGCAAGTGTGTAATAAATTAATATATCTGATTGTCAACTTCATTTGTTAATGAATGGGCTGCAGGCGCCATCCAAAGTCAAAGGGCCCTTGAGTTAATTAATCAAATTTTATACTCTATTCGATAAAAAATAAGTGTCGTTTTCGCATTAGAAATTTGATCACAATTATCTGTCGTTTTAAATTTTTTAGGACAATAAATGAACAATAATTATAAGAAATGTTCTTCAAAATTGGTATAAATGATTAATTTTAGTTCTATACTCTTTCTTATTGGTTTAAAAAAAGGTTGAATATTAGATAAGTGATAAGATTTAGAAAATTTTTATAAAATTTATGTTATTTAATATTTTTTTAAAAAAATTATATTAAAAACTAAAATTACAGTTAATTATAATAAGAGGAGTGACATTATTGGGTTTACATTATTTATTGCCAATTGTTTGTTGAAAATTCATCAAATATTCTATATAGTATATAGGGTGGGTGGGTTGCGTTGTGTTGGTATTTGGAATTTCTTAGTTGACATTACACTTATAATATATATACTCCCTCAACCAATTATAAATGCACGTCCTCTTACCATTTAAAATTTGATCGTAATTATTTTCGGTTTAAGTTTTTTAACCATTGAACAGCAAGTACGAGAGTCGTATTTGAGAATTGCTCATATTAATTTTATTTATATATTAAACATTTTTTTCTAATTCGTTTGTGTATTGTAGGCATACGAATTTCATACAAAAAAAAATCATATAAAAAATCATACGAGAAATTTATACTAGAAAATTTATGGGTAAAATGGGGTAGTGGGTATGTTTTGATTCCATGAGCATATTAAGGGCCCCAATTTAATTTTGTGTACAAAATAGGCCCCTTCATTATGTACAAAAAAGATTTATTAAAATTAGGTAATCAATTAAGGAAATAAGGATATTTCTCTCTCCAATATTACGATATATTCTGCTCCGTTATTATAGGGAAGTATCTCAAAGGGTCATCATCTGCATCTTCTTCCTCACGGCGTCACATGAACAGCAGCCACAAAATATTTGCATCATTTCGTCGCCATCTTCATATACATCTTCTTCCTCACGGCGTCAATATAATTGCAGCATTTCGGAAACATTAGTAATGTTTATCTGCTTGGGTACATAATTATCGAATTGTACTGTTTTCGATCAACCATTTATTTCCGTCTTTGGTTCCTGGTAAGTCTATGTTTCTCCTGTGTTACCTTCCGTCTCATCGATAACTTCCCCGTGATTTGTGTGCATAATCATCCACGATATACCTTCCATAGTTTATGTACATAATTGATAATGAAGCATCGTTGTGTATATGCACTTATGTATGAATGGTTATAATAGGATATGTTTTGTACATATGTATGATTTCTTACTTTACTTGTTTATATGTACTTATGTATGACTTCTTATTTTCCTTGTGTGTCAGTCAGTTTGTGTACATCTGATGTCGAGTGTTTTCATAACATTATATTGCGGGGGGAAATGGGAACTGTTGAAAGATGTATGGACCTACAGTGGGGATGTGAAAAGCAAGCCAATGGTCGTTGATTTATCTTGCACTTTTGTTGATTTGAGGAATGATATTGCACGCCAATTTGAAATATCTCAAGCAGAATCCGTTTTAGAATTGTCCTACAAGAATCCTTTCAATCCAGGGCTGCAGCCATTTCAACTTACAACAAGAGATGATTTGGATACATTCATCCGGATAAATGAACTGCCGGATTTTAAGTGGAGTATTCCTTTGTGTATAACTACTTTTGAAGGACATAATCATAATGGCGGGGAGTTAGTAGTTGTACCTGATTTACATGAAGAGCTTAACTGCTTGAGAACTTCTACGGATAATGTTGACAATGGACTGTCACGAATTGATTTGTGTACACACATGTCAAGTGTGTTAGACAACGATCAGGTAGATGATACGTGGAGTGAATCAATCGCACTAGTTCGTCAAAGTCAATCTTATGTGCCTGCTGGAAACGATTATGAACTTGTTGTTGGGAAAACATATCGTACAAAAACCGAGCTGAAGAATGCATTGTGTTTGCATTCTATATCAGAATGTTCACAGTATAAAATTGTTAAGTCAAAGAGGAAGGCTGTCACTGCAATATGTATTGATGAAGCTTGCAAATGGAGAGTTCGTTTCAGTATGCTTGGTGAATCAAGTTTATTTACAACAACAAAATTCGTCTCTACACACACATGTTCGTATCAATTGAGGCGAACAGGTAACAGGGGTGCTTCCTACCACGTGATAGCAGAGAAAGTGAAAGCAATGTATGTTATTTTACTTTTCCATACAATACTGAGTTGTAATTATCTTGTGTATGTACATATCTTGTGTAATTCGTGCATTATGTAGGTACGCAAACTCCAAGAAACTACCATCGGTAAATCAGATAGTAACACTAATGAAAAGTTTACACCATATTGATGTTAGTTATTGGAAGTGCTGGAAGGCCCAAGAAGAAGTAAAGGATATGATTAGAGGAACTTTTGAGGATAATTACAACTTAATCCCTTCCTATTTGTATATGCTGGAGGAAGCAAATGAAGGGTCATATGTTGGACTTATAGTTGACGATGATAATCGTTTCAAGTATGTACTTGTAGCATTCGGTCAATCAATACGAGGGTTTAAATCGATGAGGAAGGTACATATTCTTAACCCATATAATATCATCTTGTGTTCTATTGTTCATTTATGTATGTAGATTATGTACAATTGCAATATGTTGTAGGTTATCACAGTAGACGGAACACATCTAAGTGGAAAGTACGGGGGAGTGTTGCTTGTTGCAACTGCCCAAGATGCAAATCAGAAGATATATCCCATGGCATTTGACATTGTTGATAGTGAGAATGATGCGTCGTGGGAGTTTTTTTTCCAAAATATGGAACGCATCGTGCCGGACAGTGACGACCTTGTGTTTGTGTCTGATAGACATAATTCAATCAAGAAAGGTATAGCGTCGTCCTATAATAAAGCATTTCATGCATACTGTATTTGGCACCTTAAAGGGAATCTCAGAAAGAGGACAAGATCGAACCGAATACTGCAGTTGTTCATCGATGGAGTCATGAGATGTAAGGAATCTGAGTGTATGTCAATACTTGGGCAGATTAATTCGGTATGTTATGTACATAATGCCTCTTATTTTACCCTTATTCGTATACATAATGCTTTGTACGATGTACATTGGCTGTGTTTGTGTACATTAAAGTTGGTTTTCGTACACAGGAAAAGCCAATAGTTGGATCTCTGCTACATGAGATAGGGCTGTCAACGTGGGCACGGTCATTATCGCCGACAAAACGGTACAATATCATGACAAGTAACAACGCCGAATGTGTTAACGCAATGATGAAAGAGGGGAGGGAATATCCAGTTTTAGCGTTGCTTGATGAGATTAGACAATTCATGTCGCGATGGTTTGCCGAGCGTCGACAAAGGTCTCAATCTTGTGTAGAGGTTTCCACACCGAAAATTGAAGCGATCATCCAGAAAAGATTCAACGATTTTGCCTCTTACTTTGTGTATGTCCTTGATGCGGATAGAATGGAGTTTGAAGTGAAACGGGGTGACGAGCATGTAATCGTTTGTTTGCAAACAAAGTCTTGTGAATGCAAGGAGTTTGATGTGGAAGAAATACCGTGCATACATGCTGTAGCTGCATCAAAACATATTGGTATGAGTCCTTCTTATCTCGTTAGTATGTATTACTCTACTGAAAATTGGAGGGCTGCATATTCGGAGATAATTTATCCAGTACAGAACAAGTCGGAGTGGAACATCCCGGCATGCATATCGGAAATGAAATGTGATCCTCCAATAAGGCGTAAACGGTTTGGAAGGTTGCCTAAAGCAAGAATACGGGCCTCGTGGGAACCAAAGAGTAAGCGAATATGTGGCTGTTGTGGATTTAGTGGACACACGAAGAAGACTTGTCTAAATCAACCAAAGAAGGCAATGTGAAACTGGTTTTAGTTCTGAATAAATGGTTTCCAGGAATTATGTTTCTTATCTTACGTACGAACATCACATACTCGTGTCCTTCTTGTGTACATTATGTGGTTAAGAATAAATGTTTGTTTGAATATTTGTGAGTTGTTAAAACACATTATGTATTTCGAATCCAGGTGTGTGTCATTAACAAGTCACACGAGATAGGCTTGTGTACTTTAATATATCTCATTATAAAGTAAACGAGTATGTGTATGTGTCATTAACAAGTCACACGAAAGCCAAAAGAAGGCAATATGAAACTGGCTGTAGTTAATTATATTCTTTATGTACAAAAAAAATCAAATTTGTGATTTGTTAAACATATTATGTAGTTCGATTCCAATATTACTTATTTTTCATCAAGGATTCAACCGAGAACATTACTCTCTGCTAGTGTACTTTAATATATCTCATTACAAAGTAAACGAGTATGTGTATGTGTCATTAACAAGTCACACGAAAGCCAAAAGAAGGCAATATGGAACTGGTTGTAGTTAATTATATTCTTTATGTACAAAAAAATCAAATTTGTGATTTGTTAAACATATTATGTAGTTCGATTCCAAGTGTGTATTTTTCATCAAGGATTCAACCGAGAACATTTCTCTCTGCTTGTGTACTTTAATATCTTATACACACATTATGTATATGTTATGTACGTTATTGTTTCTAAGTACAATGACATGTTATACTACGATATGTTATGTACGTATATGTTATGTACGTATATGTTTATAAGTACACATTACTGAACTGAATCTGTTGTGTACTTCACGAAGCAACTGAAGTAAATTGTCCGCATTACTGAACATATTATGTAGTTCACGAATCAACAAAAACATAAACAAAATTATCCGCATTACTTAATCTGTTACACAAGAAAACAAAAGTAAATTGTCTTTGAATGGGTTTAACTCTCATCAACCCAATCTGGCCATCCTCTTGAGAATATAACATGAGCAAGCTTCTCCCTCACAGCTTGCACCCGATCATCGCTAATGCCAGATAAATCTGTTCTCCCCGAAGCTAGGTACTTAATGTACTTGATAGCAAATATCCCGCAGCTACCCCTGTTTTGTAAAATGATATGTACATATAATTATGTATACATATTAAAATGATATGTACATAAAATTAGGTAACTTACCCGTCAGCATTGGTCTTCAGGCCAGCTTTTCTGATAATTTTGAATGGCCTCTTCAAATTCTCGCCTAACTTCGTGTGTCTACCATGTATCCTTAGCACATTCGGGAACATAACCGCCAAAGGTTCGAGTAAATGCTGAACTCTTTCTTCTTTTATGTACATAACTTGTGAGTCATATACATAAATGATCCAATCGATTAGGTTGATCTCCAGCGATACCCAGTGTGAATCTAGAAGGTTAAAGGGGGAATATATCTTGTCAACCTCGTACAAAGGCTTCCTGAATATAGCTGGGACATCTCCAGTTATGACCTGAAACCATTTTTCGTTCAACTTGGGTTTCTCATCCTTCACAGCTACATACTTAGCAAATGTGGTTCTATTATATGCCCTTGTTCATTCAGTAGAAAGCACAGCTATCTTTCCAAATCTTTCTGGATACTGGACAATACTTTTGCGGATATGCACCAATATCTCATCAATTGCCTGCAGAATCCAATGATATATTTTCCTTATGTACATATATGAATATGTACATAATTACTTAATGTACACAATGATATTGACAGCTTACCTCGTCTTTGATCCAACCACCGGGTTTCAATAACCCCTGAATTTCTGCTCTTGTAATGTTCTTGATATAACCCCTTATCGAACCTTTACAGTCCTTGTTCTTCACCCAATTATATAGACTTTGACGCTCATTCACATCAAGAATGCTATTGGAAGGCTCCTTCGGTAGGCTCACGTTTTTCCTGTACGGTGTACATACATATTTACTGTCCTTCTTAAGCCGTAACCCAATCCTGCGTGCTTGTTGGGCTTCCTGTTTTCCCTGTTTAACAGTTTTAATATGTAAGTTTCCATACATCTTTTCACAAAAGATTTTGATACATAATATATGTTGTGCTATTACAATTAGTTGAGTTACATTACATAGTTCACAGTGTCTACTGGATTCAACATTACATATTACATAATATATATTTATGGTGGTCATACCTCAGTGGATCCACCCCCTAATTCTTCGATTTTTGAATCATCAATAATGTCTTCCTTGTCAACTTCAGCACGTGTAGGAGTCTGTTCGGGAGCAGTCGATTTTTTCACATTTTCTATGATAATTTCCCTGATTTTAATCTCCGTACGCTTGCAAGATTGGTAAATTGTTGTGTCCATCTTGTCGTACAGAGTGCCCAAATCCCTGGTATATGTGGTGAGTTCTTCAATCATTATCCCATGATGCTCTATCTTCTCAGCAATTTCTTTCTGATCTCTTTGAATGGTGTCCAGCTTATCCATAAGTTCAACAACCCACGCTGGTTTATGTGCATCCATCCTATTATGTACACATGAGAAATTCGTGAATGTTAAGAGATTCTATAACTGTTATGCATAGGGTATAAAAAATTACACACCTCATTGGTACATTGCTTGTATGTTCGCCTTTCCTCCCTTCTTCAACAATAACTTCATCTATATTCTTTTTAGGTGAAAGTGTGGGATGTGCTTCCACATTTGAATCTGCATCTTCTGCCTTTCTTTTTGTTGTACTCCTCGATGATCTGTGTACATATGAAAACAATAAGCATTGTGTACATTAATATATCATATAATCATTTATTTTGTGAACCAGATAACTGAACTAACCTTGTGTGTGCATTGATCTTGTCTTCGCCAGACTTGCCAATGTCGACACTAATGTCTTCAGTTGCAATCTTAAGTGGAGTTGTAATGGTATCTTCATTTATTGACTGTTGAATATTATCCTTTTCCTTTGTTGTCATCTTTGAGGATCTACACACAAAAGTTTATTATTATTAGTATTGAGATATTTATTGATATATCTGTGTAATAATGTAAACATAATAGTGAAACACACCTTGTTTGTTCTTGAACTTTGGCGTCAACCGACTTGCCAACTTCAACATTAGTTTTTCCCTTCTCATTATCAACTGATTCTGCTTGAGCTTCTTCAATAGAAGATGGATCAAAGGGATCCTTTCCCTTTGAGATCCTCTTTGATGATCTACCAAAAAAAACATCAATCAGAAACATAAACTCTTTTATGTAATTGTGTACTTGTGTTTCTAACCTTGTCCGTTCATAGACCTTGCCTTCAACAGACATATTCACTTCACCTTCCCCCTTTTCATTTTTTTTCACCTCGATTGGTGATTGCGTATTCTCATCGGTTGATGGTTGGTTTATCTCCTTTCCCTTTGTTGTCCTGTTTGAAGCCCTACACAAGTTACAGTATTTACACACAAATATTCATGCTTATAATTGGGTACATAATTATATCAATCAGAAACATAAAGTCTTTTATGTATTTGTGTACTTGTGTAACTAACCTTGTCCGTTCATATACCTTGCCTTCAACAGACATATTAACTTCACCTTCCATCTTTTCATTTTTCTTCACCTCGATTGGTGATTTCCTATGCTCATCAGTTGATGGTTGGATTGGATCCTTTCCCTTTGTTGTCTTGTTTGAAGCCCTACACAAATCACACTATTTATACATAATATTTCCATATAATTGTGTACATATACCGTGTCCTGATACAAACCTTTTTGTTTGGACATTATGAATGTTTGCATCTGGTTTTCTTTTCCTGCTTTGTTTGTCCTCCTCTGTTACAATTTTACAAAAAAAATATATATGTTTACATACAGTATGAATATTTATGTACATACGTTCAATTGTGTTTAATATTACCCTTCTTATTAGGTGGATCAACAAATGCATCATCATCTTCTTCAACAGCACCACTGACAGGGACAATGTTTCTGATCACAATACTGGAGCTACCAGCCCTGTATTCCAAAAATGTAAACACATTATCAAATAGGAAGTGCATATTGTTGTGTGTACATAAAATTAATTTAATCCAAACCTGAATGTTTCCTCTATAGCATTCACTTCACTAGGCCTTGTTATAATCACTTCTGCATCTTGAAATCCATTGTTAAATAGGAAGTCAATTCTTTCATCTTCGCCCTCAATTGGCCACCAGTCAGTGTCATCGTTTTCATTAAGTCCTTCAACAGTTTTGATATCCTCTTTCTTCAGTTTATCCACAATTCCCTTTATCTCAGCGTATCCGGGGAACGGCTTGCCAGACTTCCCAGATCTTGATACGTACCGCAGACACATTGGTTCAGCCTCCTCATCATTAATGCTTGCGTAGTAATGTGCAAGCTTTGGAACAGAATGAAACAGCCAAATCTATGGAAACCATTGAAAATTCAATGATTATGTAAATGAATATGTAGGCATCGTGTATGAATGTAATCAAAACAATGTGAAAAGTACAAACCTGTAATGCAAGGGGAAACCCTCCAATATTGTACCCTCCACTAGGTCGCTCTTTGCCGGCTTCACATGATTGGAAGAACCTCATTGTCTGGTTAAAAGCCAAACGACCCCATGGGATAGAATTGAACATACCCATATCGTTGACAATGTTGATGGTCTGTTGGTATACCATTGTTTTCCTGTCCTTTGCAACGACCATTGTTTCTATGAGCAGCATTAGAGCCATTTTTAACTTTTGTGACGACTCTTTCGGTGTTCTTGCGTATATCTCCTCCAAATCCTTGGTTGTGCATCTTTCAACCCCAACCACCCTCTTCATATCAACATCTGGTAAATCATCAATAGAATGCCTAGAATCGTCAGAGCAGTTCAGCCCAGTAATGTCGGAAAACTCTGTTAGTCCAAATCTAATGAGAATATTGTTGATGCCGAACCACATTGAATGCTTCCTCCTTGTCTTCACTTCTCTCATAAGCATGAAGTGTATAACTTGATTGCTCATCTTGAGCCTTGTGCTCATATGAATTAACGGAGCAAAGGGTCCGTTCCTTACTTTGGTCTTGTCTTCCTCACTCAAACCGTCCATTATAGTGGGTATCATAACTGGCCTACAGAAGCAATTGATCCTAGCCAGCTCATTCTTGTCATTCTCATCCCATCTGTATGTAAACTGTAACAACACAAGTCAGTATTCTGTACATAATGAGTTTGTGTACATTTATGATGATTTTTAATTTGTTTATATTAAAAATGCACACCTTAAGCTGGGTAGTGTGGCTGTCATACATACGTGCAGCATCTTGGGTGTAGGTGCCTGCCATCCTCTGGTACAATTGAATTTAATCATGGATTATGTAAAATAACAAAAGAGGTATTTGTGTATGATGTACATAAAACAGATTATGTAAAGCTTGATGATTGGTAAATGTGTACATATGAATATATTGTACATAGTTAACAAATCTATCCTCTGTCAGTACATATATTATCTGCTTGTGTATCATAATGTGTGTACATAAATCATTCATAATATGCTTTAGTGTGTATACATAAATCAATCATAATATGCTTTACTGTCTATATGTAAGGAATGATAAAGGTTCTACCATATCATGCTTTTGTACTTATGGTTTTCCAAATCAATCATTACAAATACCTGTGAGGAAGACCCTGCACCTGATTTATCTTGTTGCTTCCTCATGTGAGGCTTAATACCCATCATTTTTTTTCTTGCCATTGTCTTTCTTGTATTGAGACAATTGCAATATATCAGTTACATGTGTCAGTTTCAATTGAATGATATAAATATTGTGGTAATTTACAAACAATATTTTATCTAATGTACATATCTAACATACACAAATCTATTCTCTGTCAGTACATACTGTATGTACACATCTAAAACATATATTGTCTGTCATTACATATAGTATCTGCTTGTGTATAGCCATATCTCAATCAATGTGTACATAACTTGGATTTTTTACTCAATACAACATCAAACAGAGCAACTAGCTACCAATACCAACTACTTACGTTAGTAAAATGTGAACAATCACTATCGCGTATGTAGACTGGTGTACTAAAATTGAACATAGTAATCCCTACCAAAATTCTAAAATCTAAGTTTATGTACAGGTATGTACGGACAAACCAAAATCATTACACATTTGTACATGCAAGCTTAGACTATACTGGATTCATCTACCACACAGCTTTAATTTCGGTTCAAAATTCCCAGATCTAGAAAAACTTGTCAGCTTTACTAAAAAATATCGTCAGAATGCCGAATGAGAAAGTGTTCGTTTTTTTTTGAAAAATTTTTCAGCTTTACCAAAATTAAAGCTTGAACATGCATTATATCGAATCTTCAAAACCTTGTTTAAACGAAAGAACTGCAATTTTTCAATCAAACCATGTAAAGGGCAGTTCGGCATCATACCTGCGTTTGATTAGCTATGGCGAGTTTCTTCTGATTACGTTAAACGAAATGCTAAGTTTTACCTGTTGAAGAAGAAGGAATAGACGACGAACAGTTGAGATCCTTGTGGAGTCGCCGGCGAGTTGAACTCTCAAGTTCTATGGCGATAATCTTCCGAAACACTCTCGATTCTGGTTTCGCTTTTCGTGGAAGTTGAAAAGGCGGATTTCGTGGGCTATTAATGAGGAAGATTTGCCGGTTACCTTATTAAAACCACTACCCCGATATTATAGCTCATTTTTTGGCTTCTTTAAAATTGTTTCCCATTTTAATAACTTCCATCAGCATATTTAATACCTCAGTTTTTTTTTTTGTAAAATCAAAACAAACAAGGGCCTAGTTTATTTCTTAGGAAAAAAACTTACCCCAACCCCTCAATCTTCTCAAAATTTATAGAGTGAATTTGCTATTTAACCTACAATCCCTAATTGAAGAAGGTGAATTTTGAAGAAGTTACCAATTTTAATCAGCGTATTCAATCAGTAAATCATAAAGAATACAAGATACATTTACGTGAATTGATAAAAATAGCATATTACATGCTTGTACATGATTTACATGAAGAGTACAAGAAAATTCTTGATAAAATTTCCAAGAATTGATCAGCGTAATCAATTAAAAACTGCTCAAACCACCTCCTATAATTATGACTAGTCTCTTTAATTTATCTTTTTATAGTGATAATTTCCTAGGGGCCTAGTTAGTATCTAATAAACCAAAACTGCCCTATCTGTGAGTTGATGTAATTAAACAACTCTTTTGTTTGATTAACACCCATTTTTCAACACCTCTCTGCATGTTTATCGGAACAAACAATTACACCGGCTAAATATTGCACATTCAAAACAGATTTTAAGATAAATTACATATATTACCCTTAAACTATGTGTTTTTTTTTTCTTGCATAACTATCTAAAAAGTTTAAACCATGCAAGATCACCAATGAACCAAGTATTAAAAACATATCCAATATTATTGATTAATAGTTTCTAAGCTTAAAAAATAATCCAATTTTTTTTAGAGAAGAAGCTACCTTTTTATCTTGGTAAAGAAAACAAACCCATATTTTTTATAGATTTATACATGTTATTTTACACTAAATCACTAGCTTAGTGTCCCATGTCTTGTACAAAAATTCCTATATTAATTAATATAAAAAAAATGGAAATTTAATAATTTTTAATATCTACAAAACTTACATCAAGTGTATCTCATATTTCAATTAAGATTATAACACAAAAGTATATAATATTATAATAATAATAATAAGTTAATTTATGTATATATATTTCAAATATAATAATCATCGGTTAACTTCTTTGAATTTGTGCAAAAATTACAAATATCTTAACTATGGTTTTAGACTAATCAAAATTAAGTTCGGGATTTGATTGATTTGCGTGATGGAGTAAAACTTGTTGGCTGTAAATGGGTATTTAAAGTAATTGCAACCTAAGTGCATTTAGAAGACACAAGCACATCAACAAGAATCCCTGAAATAGAACTTTAAAGATGATTAGAATACACTAATCGACGGAACAAAAGAATTACGGTTAATGATCCGGCTAGCCCAACAAGAATCCCTGAAATAAAACGTAGAATTCCTGAAATAAAACTTAAAAGATTAGTAGAATACACTAATCGCTAGCCCAACAAGAATCCCTGAAATAAAACTTTAAAGATGGGTAGAATACACTAATTGACGGAACAAAAGAATAACGGTTCAATGATCCGGCTAGCCATGGCGATAGTTGCTGACACGTCGCGGTCCCCGACAGACAAGGAGGCGACCCATCGAGGGTATTTGTCCTCCCCTTTTTGCCTGTGCTGCGTGAACCATTCCCATCTACAGAGTAGGAGCGAACGGGATATTCACCATCTGCTGTGCGAGGGACTTTAACGCCGGCCACCAACTATCAAGGATCAAGTTCCGCCATCTTAATGTCCTCCCGTCGAGTTACAAGCCCGCGTTACTGAGCTCGACAATCATTCTAATATGTGCCTGTTTATATAAAGAGTACGTTGAAGTTTGTGATTGTCGATGTGGGAAATATTATTGGGTTAAGTAGGCACTTTTTGCATCATTGTGTACAAAGTAGGTAGTTTTGTGTTTTAATTAACAAACTAGGCCCTTTAAATATGTAAAGAAAAGATTTAATAATTAACAAAATAGAGATCTCATGATCTTTCTCTCTCCAATTAAAAAATATTTATTTCCAAAATTAATTATGCTAATTAAAGATAATAACTGTTTAGGAAGCATTAAAAGCCACGATCTTCCCACATTATTTTCTGTTTTTTTTACGATATATAGTCCACCATTTTCAACGAAAACAGAAGACGGAGGTTTCTGGGTTTTTATGCGTTCAGGTTTGGGCAATTGTTTGCGTTCACGTTTTGGCGATTGGAGGAGTACACTGCATCGGTTGTTAGGTTTTTATAGCATCATCTATCGTAAATCGGTAAGGTGAAAGTCAAATTTATGGTGTTTTTAAGCTTTTTGATGCTTTAATGGAGGACAAAATATATGTTGTTATTTTGTGTTTCTTTTGACTTGTTAGTGTACATATATGATGAAAATAGTAATTTTGTTGTTGAAATTGTGTAACTATATTGCTGTAATCTTGAATCACGATGTATGCCATTTTCCGGAGAAATGGCGATTGTCCAGATTGACGATATAATGTTGACGAAGATAACTTGTGTACACATTTTAGGGACAGTAATGTACGTATGTGTTTTGAACCCTATGTATGATATATACATATTTGTTACATATTAGGTGTGTGTAATTGTGTACATATTAAGTGCATTAATCTACATCTTCGTTGTGTGTAATAGTACATATTGTGTATGTACGATCGATGTGTAATTGTGTACATAATGTTTACATAAATGTACGTATGTCTTTTATGTCATGTGTATCCGAATTCTATGTATGACATTTACATATCTGGGTATGTTTATAGTTGCGAAAATGACAGACGAAGGTATTGCGAAGTTCGGAATGGACGACAATGGCGATTAGGCGCTTCTTGGTTGACATAATAGGAAAGCACGAAACCTACCTTCTGATTTCTTGGGACGAAGTTGCAGTTGATACGATGGGGCGAAGATTTGCAAAATCTTCTTACTTTACGGTTTCCATTTTCCAATAACCAATATTTTAATTAAAGGAAACTTTTAATAAATGAAATTTTGTAACTGCTCAAACCACCTCCTATAATTATGACTAGTCTCTTTAATTTATCTTTTTTTTAGTGATAATTTCCTAGGGGCCTAGTTAATATCTAATAAACCAAAACTGCCCTAATGGCGCGATGTGAGTTGATGTAATTAAGCAACTCTTTTGTTTGATTAACACCCACTTTTCAACACCTCTCTGCATGTTTATCGGAACAAACAATTACAC
The DNA here is from genome assembly GCA_033239045.1 of Fagopyrum esculentum. NCBI lineage: Eukaryota > Viridiplantae > Streptophyta > Magnoliopsida > Caryophyllales > Polygonaceae > Fagopyrum > Fagopyrum esculentum. The sequence goes on along the minus strand of BSUD01000008.1, from coordinate 129,791,129 downwards.
CGGCTAAATATTGCACATTCAAAACAGATTTTAAGATAAATTACATATATTACCCTTAAACTATGTGTTTTTTTTTTCTTGCATAACTATCTAAAAAGTTTAAACCATGCAAGATCACCAATGAACCAAGTATTAAAAACATATCCAATATTATTGATTAATAGTTTCTAAGCTTAAAAAATAATCCAATTTTTTTTAGAGAAGAAGCTACCTTTTTATCTTGGTAAAGAAAACAAACCCATATTTTTTATAGATTTATACATGTTATTTTACACTAAATCACTAGCTTAGTGTCTCATGTCTTGTACAAAAATTCCTATATTAATTAATATAAAAAAAATGGAAATTTAATTATTTTTTTTATCTACAAAACTTACATCAAGTGTATCTCATATTTCAATTAAGATTATAACACAAAAGTATATAATATTATAATAATAATAATAAGTTAATTTATGTATATATATTTCAAATATAATAATCATCGGTTAACTTCTTTGAATTTGTGCAAAAATTACAAATATCTTAACTATGGTTTTAGACTAATCAAAATTAAGTTCGGGATTTGATTGATTTGCGTGATGGAGTAAAACTTGTTGGCTGTAAATGGGTATTTAAAGTAATTGCAATCTAAGTGCATTTAGAAGACACAAGCACATCAACAAGAATCCCTGAAATAGAACTTTAAAGATGATTAGAATACACTAATCGACGGAACAAAAGAATTACGGTTAATGATCCGGCTAGCCCAACAAGAATCCCTGAAATAAAACGTAGAATTCCTGAAATAAAACTTAAAAGAT
>BSUD01000008.1:129679198-129790316 GCA_033239045.1 Fagopyrum esculentum | reverse complement strand
CATTCTAATATGTGCCTGTTTATATAAAGAGTACGTTGAAGTTTGTGATTGTCGATGTGGGAAATATTATTGGGTTAAGTAGGCACTTTTTGCATCATTGTGTACAAAGTAGGTAGTTTTGTGTTTTAATTAACAAACTAGGCCCTTTAAATATGTAAAGAAAAGATTTAATAATTAACAAAATAGAGATCTCATGATCTTTCTCTCTCCAATTAAAAAATATTTATTTCCAAAATTAATTATGCTAATTAAAGATAATAACTGTTTAGGAAGCATTAAAAGCCACGATCTTCCCACATTATTTTCTGTTTTTTTTACGATATATAGTCCACCATTTTCAACGAAAACAGAAGACGGAGGTTTCTGGGTTTTTATGCGTTCAGGTTTGGGCAATTGTCTGCGTTCACGTTTTGGCGATTGGAGGAGTACACTGCATCGGTTGTTAGGTTTTTGTAGCATCATCTATCGTAAATCGGTAAGGTGAAAGTCAAATTTATGGTGTTTTTAAGCTTTTTGATGCTTTAATGGAGGACAAAATATATGTTGTTATTTTGTGTTTCTTTTGACTTGTTAGTGTACATATATGATGAAAATAGTAATTTTGTTGTTGAAATTGTGTAACTATATTGTTGTAATCTTGAATCACGATGTATGCCATTTTCTGGAGAAATGGCGATTGTCTAGATTGACGATATAATGTTGACGAAGATAACTTGTGTACACATTTTAGGGACAGTAATGTACGTATGTGTTTTGAACCCTATGTATGATATATACATATTTGTTACATATTAGGTGTGTGTAATTGTGTACATATTAAGTGCATTAATCTACATCTTCGTTGTGTGTAATAGTACATATTGTGTATGTACGATCGATGTGTAATTGTGTACATAATGTTTACATAAATGTACGTATGTCTTTTATGTCATGTGTATCCGAATTCTATGTATGACATTTACATATCTGGGTATGTTTATAGTTGCGAAAATGACAGACGAAGGTATTGCGAAGTTCGGAATGGACGACAATGGCGATTAGGCGCTTCTTGGTTGACATAATAGGAAAGCACGAAACCTACCTTCTGATTTCTTGGGACGAAGTTGCAGTTGATACGATGGGGCGAAGATTTGCAAAATCTTCTTACTTTACGGTTTCCATTTTCCAATAACCAATATTTTAATTAAAGGAAACTTTTAATAAATGAAATTTTGTAACTGCTCAAACCACCTCCTATAATTATGACTAGTCTCTTTAATTTATCTTTTTTTTAGTGATAATTTCCTAGGGGCCTAGTTAATATCTAATAAACCAAAACTGCCCTAATGGCGCAACTATTTTGTTTGATTAACACCCACTTTTCAACACCTCTCTGCATGTTTATCGGAACAAACAATTACACCGGCTAAATATTGCACATTCAAAACATATTTTAAGATAAATTACATATATTACCCTTAAACTATGTTTTTTTTTTCTTTGGCATAACTATCTAAAAAGTTTAAACCATGCAAGATCACCAATGAACCAAGTATTAAAAACATATCCAATATTATTGATTAATAGTTTCTAAGCTTAAAAAATAATCCAATTTTTTTTAGAGAAGAAGCTACCTTTTTATCATGGTAAAGAAAACAAACCCATATTTTTATAGATTTATACATGTTATTATATCATGGTAAAGAATACACTAATGGACGGAACAAAAGAATTATGGTTCATGATCCGGCTAGCGCAACAAGAATCCCTGAAATAAAACGTAGAATTCCTGAAATAAAACTTAAAAGATGAGTAGAATACACTAATCGCTAGCCCAACAAGAATCCCTGAAATAAAACGTAGAATCCCTGAAATAAAACTTTAAAGATGGGTAGAATACACTAATTGACGGAACAAAAGAATAACGGTTCAATGATCCGGCTAGCCATGGCGATAGTTGCTGACACGTCGCGGTCCCCGACAGACAAGGAGGCGACCCATCGAGGGTATTTGTCCTCCCCTTTTTGCCTGTGCTGCGTGAACCATTCCCATCTACAGAGTAGGAGCGAACGGGATATTCACCATCTGCTGTGCGAGGGACTTTAACGCCGGCCACCAACTATCAAGGATCAAGTTCCGCCATCTTAATGTCCTCCCGTCGAGTTACAAGCCCGCGTTACTGAGCTCGACAACCATTCTAATATGTGCCTGTTTATATAAAGAGTACGTTGAAGTTTGTGATTGTCGATGTGGGAAATATTATTTATATAAAGGTGTCGAGAATATACGCACTGTGAGTTGATGTAATTAAGCAACTCTTTTGTTTGATTAACACCCACTTTTCAACACCTCTCTGCATGTTTATCGGAACAAACAATTACACCGGCTAAATATTGCACATTCAAAACAGATTTTAAGATAAATTACATATATTACCCTTAAACTATGTGTTTTTTTCTTCACATAACTATCTAAGATCACCAATGAACCAAGTATTAAAAACATATCCAATATTATTGATTAATAGTTTCTAAGCTTAAAAAATAATCCAATTTTTTTTAGAGAAGAAGCTACCTTTTTATCTTGGTAAAGAAAACAAACCCATATTTTTTATAGATTTATACATGTTATTTTACACTAAATCACTAGCTTAGTGTCTCATGTCTTGTACAAAAATTCCTATATTAATTAATATAAAAAAAATGGAAATTTAATTATTTTTTTTATCTACAAAACTTACATCAAGTGTATCTCATATTTCAATTAAGATTATAACACAAAAGTATATAATATTATAATAATAATAATAAGTTAATTTATGTATATATATTTCAAATATAATAATCATCGGTTAACTTCTTTGAATTTGTGCAAAAATTACAAATATCTTAACTATGGTTTTAGACTAATCAAAATTAAGTTCGGGATTTGATTGATTTGCGTGATGGAGTAAAACTTGTTGGCTGTAAATGGGTATTTAAAGTAATTGCAATCTAAGTGCATTTAGAAGACACAAGCACATCAACAAGAATCCCTGAAATAGAACTTTAAAGATGATTAGAATACACTAATCGACGGAACAAAAGAATTACGGTTAATGATCCGGCTAGCCCAACAAGAATCCCTGAAATAAAACGTAGAATTCCTGAAATAAAACTTAAAAGATGAGTAGAATACACTAATCGCTAGCCCAACAAGAATCCCTGAAATAAAACGTAGAATCCCTGAAATAAAACTTTAAAGATGGGTAGAATACACTAATTGACGGAACAAAAGAATAACGGTTCAATGATCCGGCTAGCCATGGCGATAGTTGCTGACACGTCGCGGTCCCCGACAGACAAGGAGGCGACCCATCGAGGGTATTTGTCCTCCCCTTTTTGCCTGTGCTGCGTGAACCATTCCCATCTACAGAGTAGGAGCGAACGGGATATTCACCATCTGCTGTGCGAGGGACTTTAACGCCGGCCACCAACTATCAAGGATCAAGTTCCGCCATCTTAATGTCCTCCCGTCGAGTTACAAGCCCGCGTTACTGAGCTCGACAACCATTCTAATATGTGCCTGTTTATATAAAGAGTACGTTGAAGTTTGTGATTGTCGATGTGGGAAATATTATTGGGTTAAGTAGGCACTTTTTGCATCATTGTGTACAAAGTAGGTAGTTTTGTGTTTTAATTAACAAACTAGGCCCTTTAAATATGTAAAGAAAAGATTTAATAATTAACAAAATAGAGATCTCATGATCTTTCTCTCTCCAATTAAAAAATATTTATTTCCAAAATTAATTATGCTAATTAAAGATAATAACTGTTTAGGAAGCATTAAAAGCCACAATCTTCCCACATTATTTTCTGTTTTTTTTTACGATATATAGTCCACCATTTTCAACGAAAACAGAAGACGGAGGTTTCTGGGTTTTTATGCGTTCAGGTTTGGGCAATTGTCTGCGTTCACGTTTTGGCGATTGGAGGAGTACACTGCATCGGTTGTTAGGTTTTTGTAGCATCATCTATCGTAAATCGGTAAGGTGAAAGTCAAATTTATGGTGTTTTTAAGCTTTTTGATGCTTTAATGGAGGACAAAATATATGTTGTTATTTTGTGTTTCTTTTGACTTGTTAGTGTACATATATGATGAAAATAGTAATTTTGTTGTTGAAATTGTGTAACTATATTGTTGTAATCTTGAATCACGATGTATGCCATTTTCTGGAGAAATGGCGATTGTCTAGATTGACGATATAATGTTGACGAAGATAACTTATGTACACATTTTAGGGACAGTAATGTACGTATGTGTTTTGAACCCTATGTATGATATATACATATTTGTTACATATTAGGTGTGTGTAATTGTGTACATATTAAGTGCATTAATCTACATCTTCGTTGTGTGTAATAGTACATATTGTGTATGTACGATCGATGTGTAATTGTGTACATAATATTTACATAAATGTACGTATGTCTCAAGCAGCCATTCCATGATTTTGTAATGGCAGTCTATCTCAATATGTTTAGTTCTCTCATGGAAAACTAGGTTGTGGGCAATTTGAATAGCTGAGCCATTGTCATAGTATAGGTTAATGAGCTTAGCAGGTTTAACACCAATATCATCAAGTAATTGAACTAGCCAAGTTAATTCAGCTGCTACATTTGCCATAGCTTTGTATTCTGCTTTTGTAGAGCTTTTGGACACAGTGCTTTGTTTCCTGGACTTCCAACTCACAAGAGATTTTCCAAGAAGAATGACAAAGCCACCAACTAACCTGCGTGATGTGGGACAAGCAACCCAATCAGAGTCAGTGTAGGCTAATAGAGTAGGTGTTTAACAACCATGTAACACGACTCCATGACCAATGGTTCCTTGAACGTACCTAAGAGTATGTTGCAGGGCTAGCATGTGAGAAGAACAAGGATTCTGCATGGACTGACTTAGGTATTGTACTGCAAAGCATAAGTCGGGCCTGGTATGTGTCAGAAAATTGAGCTTGCCCACTAGACAACGATAATGAGACGCATTGTCAATGGGAATGCCTTCATTGGGTAAATCTGAAACATCAGCATCATGTAACAGCTCCAAAGTAAATTTCTTTTGTGACAAAACAATACCAGTGGACGAATAGCTAACTTCAAGCCCCAGGAAATAATGAAGGATGCCTAGATCTTTGACACTAAAGGTGTCATCAAGATACTGCTTCAGATTAGATATCTCAGTTGTATGAGACCCTATAATGAGCAAGTCATCAACGTAAATTGCTATAATTATCACCATGACACCATCATGTTTAGTGAAGAGGGAATAGTAATTTTTAGACTGCTTGTAACCTCGTGTAATGAGGGTTGTGGTGAGGTGATGGAACCATTGACGAGAGGCTTGATTAAGGCCATATAGTGACTTCTTGAGTTTACAAACTAAGGATAAGGGATTAGGGATTCTTGGAGGTGTCTTCATATATACATCTTCATGAAGAGTGCCATGTAGGAAAGCATTGTTTACATCAAGTTGATGTAATGTCCAGGACTTGGCAGATGCAATAGCTATGATAGAACGTATTGTGGTCATCTTTACAATCGGTGAGAACGTCTCATGATAATCAATAACGGCTTGTTGTGTGAAGCATTTAGCAACCAGTCTTGCCTTGTATCTTTCAAGGGTACCATCTGCTTTGAGTTTGACCTTATAGATCCACTTACGACCGATAGCCTTTTGTTGGAAGGAAGAGGTACGAGATCCCAATTATGGTTGTTTTGGAGAGCTTTAAATTATGCTTCCATGGCTGCAACCTAATGAGGATCTTTTGAAGCTTGTAGATAAGATATGGGCTCAACATATGAAGATAAGGATGAAAGAAAGGCATGATGAGAGGTAGGCAATAATGGAGGAGAAAGCATACCAGACGATGGTGCCATCGAAGAGCTATACGAGCAGACAAAGATTCAAAGGTAAGGGGGAGGATTATGAGTTCGAGATGATTTGCGTGTAGAAGGGTGAGGAGATGTAGTGATGCAGGAGATGTACCTGTGGGAGTTGTTGATTGAGGTGTATGGGTGGTGACAAGGGTGGAAGTGGATGGAATGGTCGTGCATGGTATGGGAATTTTTGAAGTAGTGGTTGGAATTTTTGAAGTATTGGTTGGTAAAAAAATATTGGTGTCAAATGAAGAATTTTGAATGGGGAGAAGAGAGGGATTTTGTAGGATTGTAGAGGTTCGAAAAGGGAATATATGTTCATGAAATGTGACATCTCAAGATGTAAAAACAACTCTAGATTGGAGGTCTAGTGCTTTGAATCCTTTTTTACCATAGAGGTAGGCAAGGAAAATGTAGGGAGTAGCTCTTGGGGCGAACTTGTCTCTTCCAGGCTTCTTGGTGCTAACAAAGCACAAGCAACCAAACACACGAAGATGAGAGTAAATGGGAGGTGTATGGAATAACAGCTCAAGAGGAGACTTGTTATTGAGGGTAGGTAAGGGGCAACGGTTGATAATTTATGTGGTAGTAAGTATACACTCACCCCAGTATTCTAATGGAATTTTGGATTGATGAAAAAGGGAACGAGCTACCTCAAGTATATGTCGATGTTTACGTTCAACTACTCTATTTTGTTGAGGGGTATAGGAGCAAGAGGTTTGGTGTAGAAAGCCATTGGTTTGGTAAAATTGTAATGCAGCCTGACTTGAAAATTCAAGTGCATTGTCTGTACGTATGATTTTGATTTTGGAATGAAATGGAGTGGCTATTAAGGTTGTGAAGGAGTGGTGGGTACTAAAAGCATTGCTCTTATAAGCCATGAGATAGGTCCATGTGCACTTGGTAAAGTCATCGACAATGGTTAGAAAAAATTTGAAGCCATTATACGTGTGTTGTCGGTATGGTCCCCAGGTGTCAACATGGATTAGGTCAAAGGGATTAATAGTTCGAGTAGTAGAGGTAGGAAAAGGTTTTCTTGTTTGCTTTGCTTGGGGACATATTTGACAAATATCATGCTTCTTGTATGTATGAATGAAAGTAATAAAGGAAAGTTGTTCAAATGGTATGTGTCCAAGGCGGCAATGCCATACTTCTGGTTTAACAAGACAAGAAGTAGATGAACAATAATGTGCAACAGGTTTCTCATGAAGAGATTTATTACAAGAGGAAATAGAAGGTGTATAAGAGGTAGTAGAGACTTTGTCAACAACATATAATCCTTTGAATGCCTTACCAATCGCCAAGTGATGCTTCATCGAAAGGTCTTGGAAGAAAGAATGTGTGGATGAAAAGAAAACGTGAGTAGATAAATCCATGGAGAGCTTATGCATTGATAGAAGGTTAAATTGGAAGCTAGGAACATGAAGAACATTTTGTAAAGTAATACCAGAATTAAGCTCAACAGTTCCAACATGTTCAACACGAGTTGTGTTGCCATTTGGCATGGTGATAAGCATGTCACAGAAAGCATTGTGGTATGATGAAAATAAGTTAAGGTGAGGGGAAATATGATCGGTAGCACCATTGTCTATGATCCAATGAGATTGGAGTGAAGGAGATAGAAGGCATAGAGTTGTACCAGCAAGTAAAGTAGTGTGGTTGTCTGAATTGTTGTCACGGGTGCTGTGTTTGGGAAGTAAAGAGAGGAGTTGATTCATCTGTTCTTGAGACAAAGCAGTGGCAGCTAATTTGTGACCAGTAGGATAACCATGTATTTTCCAGCAGTGCGTCATGACATGGCCTGCAATCTTGTAGTGGTCACGGAATGAAATGCCTGGAGCAGCAGATGTTGGATAGCCGTGGAGTTTTCAACATTTATCAATGTTGTGATTCGTGGCTTTGTAGTGGCCACAGAACAAAGATCGAGATGAAGTAGATCGATTATGTGTGTTGAATCGAGAATAAGAGCTAGAATTGCCTTTCTGCTGAGAATATAAGGTTGTAGCATCATCAATGTTGGTTGAGGAACCGCCTAGACCACGTTGTGCTTCATCTTGAAGCACCATCTAATATACTTGATCAAGATTAGGTGCGGGACTAAGTATGAGTATATTGGATCGAACAAGATGAAAAGAATCATTAAATCCAACAAGAAATTGAATGATCTGCTGATCTTTCAAAATAGACATAGCAACATTGTTAGATCCACATATACAGGTTTGATTCTCAATAGCTAGCGAGTATTTGTCCCATAATTTCTTTAACTAAGTGAAGTAGAAAGTGATAGAATGATTTCCTTGAGATATAGAGTTTATATCTCGTTGGAGTTAAAACAAATGAGTTCGATTGACTTTACCATATCGATTGCCAAGTTTTGTTCAGATCTGAGCAGCAGAATTGCAATACAACACAGATTCAGCAATATCCTTTTCCAGAGAGTGTAATAACCACGAGATCAGCATATTGTTACATTGATCCCAGCGCGCATCGAGCTTAGGATTCTTCTCAGGACGTTGACATGTTCCAGTGACGAAACCAAGCTTGTTCTTGGTAAGGAGAGATACTTCCACTGAACGACGCCATCGATTGTAGTTGAAGTCACTGAGAAGTGTGGTGGAGAGTTTGAGAGAAGGAGAATCAGAGTGATGAAGATAAAGCTGGTCAGATCGATCTTCAGAGACGGATGAATGTCACGGAGTAATTGGATGAGGTTGATTGTTTGTGGAATCACCAGGATCTGGCATGATTTCATTGCTACTTTATGTGGCTCTGATATCATGTTATTATGTGTATATAGAGATGATTTGAGAGAGGAAGAGAGAGCTCATTCTATGTAAAATGAATACTGTGTGTTTATACAAAATGTGGACAGTTGTCCAAACTTTCTGTTACAGAATGAATGGTCTCTATTTATACATGTGTACTTCCTTCATTATATAACAATAATCATGGTTGAAGAGTAGGCATGTTGGGGAAACCTCCCACTTTCGTGTTGGTAGAATGGGAATATGGACTAATTAAGTCAATGACTTAATTGATACAAACTCACTTATATTTATGTGGAGAAGGAATTCTACAAGGTTTTGTGTGGGCACTCTCACAACTTGCTTAGCTTGCTTGAGCTCTCAATTTGTGGATGATAGAAATTTACAACTTCTCCACCTATTTATAGTGGGAGGAGATCACATTCCCTACACACTAATCGAGGAAGATATTTGAGAAGAAAGTTCTAGAATTACACAAAATTCTAGAAGATATTTTAGAGGAGAATTCTAGATTAGTTTAGACTAATCTTATCTAGATCATTCTTATCTTTTCTATTCTTCTCTAGAGCATTCTCCACAATGGACTCTTCCTTCTTAGGTCTTAGCCCATTGGACTAACCCATCTATTAATCGGGCTTGATTAAGGAGGGACCAACAATTCTCCCCCTCAAGACTTAATCATGTGATACGATGCCAGTACCTTGACAACAATCTTCAAACTTCTTGGTCGGTGTTACCTTGGTCATAATGTCTGACCAGTTCTCATCAGTGTGCACCTTTCCAAGTTGCAGAAGCTTTTCTTCAAGAACATCTCGGATCCAATGATGTCGTATATCGATGTGCTTCGAGCGGGAGTGAAGAGTTGAATTCTTTGCCAAGTGAATTGTGCTTTGATTATCACATTGCAAAATATAACGATCTTGCTCTACTCCCATCTCCATCAAGAAGTTCTTCATCCATAGCATCTCCTTGCATGCCTCAGTAGCTGCAATATATTCTGCTTCAGTGGTGGACAAGGCAACACTCTTTTGTAACTTTGATTGCCAGGAAACAGCTCCCCCTGCGAATGTAATCACATATCCTGACGTTGATTTCCTGAAATCACTATCACCGGCCCAGTCGGCATCTGTGTATCCTTGTAGTATAGGCTTCTCTTTTCCAAAGCATAAGCACCTATTAGTAGTGCCTCGTAGATATCGAAGGATCCATTTCACTGCAGCCCAATGTTCCTTTCCTGGATTTGCTAGGAAGCGACTCACTACTCCAACTGCATAGGCAATGTCGGGCCTAGTGCACACCATGGCGTACATAAGGCTGCCTATTGTTGAGGCATAGGGGATCTTCTCCATATCCCGCTTCTCTTGCTCACTAGTTGGGCATTGCTTTGAACTTAACTTAAAGTGCCCAGCAAGTGGTGTGCTTACCGGCTTAGCTTGGTGCATATTGAATCTCTCTAGCACCTTTTCGATGTATCTTTCTTGGGATAGCCACAACATCTTCTGTGATCGATCACGAGTGATCTTCATCCCAAGAATTTTCTTTGCCGGTCCTAAATCTTTCATGGCAAAGCTCTTGCTCAAATCTTTCTTAAGAGCAGCTATCTTGTTACGATCATGACCTACTATTAACATGTCATCGACATAAAGTAAGAGTATGAGAAAGTCGCCACTAGCGTACCTCTTCATGAAGACACATGGGTCACATGGATTCTTCTTGAAGTCATGATCTGCCATGAAAGAGTCGAACTTCTTGTACCACTGCCTCGGTGCCTGTTTTAGCCCATAAAGACTCTTCGTTAGTCGGCAGACTAGATTCTCCTTGCCTGGTTCTTTGAATCCTTCAGGCTGCTCCATGTATATCTCCTCTTCAAGATCTCCGTGGAGAAAGGCGGTCTTGACGTCGAGTTGTTCGATCTCCAAGTCCAAAGCAGCTGCTATACCAAGAACAACTCTGATTGATGACATCTTTACTACCGGAGAGAATATCTCTTCAAAGTCGACGCCTTTCTTCTGTTGGAATCCTGTTACGACCAATCAAGCTTTGTACCGAGGCTTGAGTTTTCATCCTCCGACTTTATTCGGTATACCCATCTGTTCTTCAAAGCTCGTCTCCCTCTTGGTAGCTCCACCAACTCATATGTGTGTTTTCATGCAAGGATCCCATTTCATCTTGCATGGCTCTTACCCATTCACTTTTGTGAGTGTCGTCCATGGCCTCCTTGTAGCTTTGAGGCTCCCCCTCATCCGTGAGGGTCACATATTCATCGGGTGTGTATCGTGTTGATGGTCTTTTGTCTCTAGAAGACCTTCTCAATTGAGATTCTGGTGGAGTGCTCGATTGTCCTTCTGGCGCTTGGTGGATTTCTTCATCACCATGCTCTAGAGTAGTATCACTCTCTTCAACATCTTCATTTCTTGGTGTAGCTTCATTTGAAGTGTCTTGTTGTATCGGAGAAGGGTCGGGGTTTGGTGTGCTCCTTTTGACTCTTGTCCTTGGCTTCTCTGATCGTTGAATATCTTCAATTGTTTGATCTTCGAAGAATACCACATCTCGGCTTCTAACGATCTTGTTGGTGGTCGGATCCCATAGCCGGTATCCGAGTTCATCTTTGGGTGAGACAAGGTAGATACATTCTTTGGTCTTGGCATCAAGCTTGGCACGTTCGTCCCTAGGTATGTGAACGAATGCCCTGCAGCCGAACACCTTTAGATGGTCATACGAAACCTTCTTTCCTGACCAAACTTCCTCCGGGGTGTCTCCATTCAGGGGAACGGACGGCGTAAGGTTGACAATGTCGGCGACAGCCTTCACAGCTTCTCCCCAAAACGACTTGGGCAATTTTCCGTGAGATAACATACACCGAACTCTTTCTGTAATTGTTCGGTTCATTCTCTCTGCAAGCCCGTTCAGCTGTGGTGTCTTAGGTGGCGTATTCTCCATCCTAATTCCATAAGATCTGCAGTATGCCTCAAACGGACCTCGATATTCTCCTCCATTGTCAGATCGGACACTCTTGAGCTGTTGTCCAGTCTCTCGTTCCACCCGAGCAACAAACTCCTTGAATGCATAAAGAACTTGGTCTTTGGTCTTTAGGAGATGAACCCACACCTTCCTTGAGTGTCCGTCTATGAAGGTGACAAAATAGGACGCACCACCAAGAGATTTCTCGGACATGGAGCAAACATCGGTGTGCACAAGATCTAGAATATTCTTTCTTCTTCTAGGTTGAGAAGACGTTTGGAAGGAAACTCTATGTTGTTTACCAGCTAAACAATCGGCACAAGGGTCAAGAGAGTTACCTTGCACCTTTGGGAGGAGTTGTCTTCGCGCTAGTGTGTGAAGACCCTTCTCGCTCATGTGTCCGAGCCTTCGATGCCATAGTTCCATGTCTTCTCCTGTGATATTGGCTTCTCCTTTGCACAACTTTGCTTGTGTGACGTACAATGACCCTTCCTTCTTTCCTCGAGCCATTATCATGCTTCCTTGGATGAGTTTCCACTTGCCTCCGCCAAAGTGATTTACTAGGCCAAGATCGTCAAACTTTCCAGCTGATATGAGGTTGAGGCGCATATCCGGGACATGCCTCACATCCTTAAGGGTAAGCTTGCATCCCGTATTTGATATCAGGATGATGTCTCCTATACCAACAATCTTGCTCCTATTTTGATTCACCATCTGGACATTACCAAAGTCACCACTTTGGTAGGTTGAGAAGAAACTTTCATGGGGTATGACGTGGAATGATGCCCCAGAATCGACAATCCAGGAGCTATCGTCAGAGGCGATATTCAGGAAGTTGTCTTCTCCGAAGAGATATAGATCATCACCTTCATCTGCCATGGCGGTTGTACCCTTGTCTTCCTCTCGCCTCTTTGTTAGGTTAATTTGGTCTGGCTTGACGTTGCCGGCCTTTTGATCTTTCTTAAGAAATCGATATTCTGATTTCTTATGGCCTATTTTTCCACAGTAATAACAAGTTGGCCTAGAGCGTGACTTAGACCGACCTCGAGATTGGTCCCGGCTTCGGTTCATATTGCGCCCACGTGTATCGCTTCTACTCCGGTTGTCTAAAATGTTCGCCTCAGACTGGGTAGACGTGCCTCGTTCCCTCCTTCTAACTTCTTCACCTAGGAGGCTATCACTAACGGCGTCCATGGTGAGCTTCCCTTCCAGGACTGAGTTACTTAGAGTAACTACGAGAGTGTCCCAACTCTCTGGAAGGGAACAAGGAGTAGAAGGGCTTGCAACTCATCCTCGAGTTTCATTCCAGCTTTACTTAGCTGATTTACGAGCCCCTTGAAATTATTCAAGTGCTCGATCATGTTTTGGCCATCCTTGTACTCCATCTTAACCAACCGTTGAACTAGAACGGCTTTGTTACGAGGCGTTTTCTTTTGAATCATGGACTCAAGCTTTGTCCATAGTTCAAAAGCATTTGTATATGTAGATACATGTTCAAATAAAGATTTGTCGATGTACTTACGGATCATGGCGACCGCTTTCCGATTTAGAAGCTCCCACTTCTTCTCGCTCTTCCCTTCGGGCTTATCCTTGCTGGTGATGGGCTCATACAAATCCTTACAATAAAGGTGGTCTTCCATCATCGGCTTCCAATAAGAATAATTATCCGCCGTGAGTTTGAACATCTCGCCATCGTGAATGACGGTAGCCTCCATCTTGACAACACGAGCTAAGAAAAAATGACCGGACTAACCTTGCTCTGATACCAGTTGTTTGGGAAACCTCCCACTTTCATGTTGGTAGAATGGGAATATGGACTAATTAAGGCAATGACTTAATTGATACAAACTCACTTATATTTATGTGGAGAAGGAATTCTACAAGGTTTTGTGTGGGCACTCTCACAACTTGCTTAGCTTGCTTGAGCTCTCAATTTGTGGATGATAGAAATTTACAACTTCTCCACCTATTTATAGTGGGAGGAGATCACATTCCCTACACACTAATCCAGGAAGATATTTGAGAAGAAAGTTCTAGAATTACACAAAATTCTAGAAGATATTTTAGAGGAGAATTCTAGATTAGTTTAGACTAATCTTATCTAGATCATTCTTATCTTTTCTATTCTTCTCTAGAGCATTCTCCACAATGGACTCTTCCTTCTTAGGTCTTAGCCCATTGGACTAACCCATCTATTAATCGGGCTTGATTAAGGAGGGACCAACAATTCTCCCCCTCAAGACTTAATCATGTGATACGATGCCAGTACCTTGACAACAATCTTCAAACTTCTTGGTCGGTGTTACCTTGGTCATAATGTCTGACCAGTTCTCATCAGTGTGCACCTTTCCAAGTTGCAGAAGCTTTTCTTCAAGAACATCTCGGATCCAATGATGTCGTATATCGATGTGCTTCGAGCGGGAGTGAAGAGTTGAATTCTTTGCCAAGTGAATTGTGCTTTGATTATCACATTGCAAAATATAACGATCTTGCTCTACTCCCATCTCCATCAAGAAGTTCTTCATCCATAGCATCTCCTTGCATGCCTCAGTAGCTGCAATATATTCTGCTTCAGTGGTGGACAAGGCAACACTCTTTTGTAACTTTGATTGCCAGGAAACAGCTCCCCCTGCGAATGTAATCACATATCCTGACGTTGATTTCCTGAAATCACTATCACCGGCCCAGTCGGCATCTGTGTATCCTTGTAGTATAGGCTTCTCTTTTCCAAAGCATAAGCACCTATTAGTAGTGCCTCGTAGATATCGAAGGATCCATTTCACTGCAGCCCAATGTTCCTTTCCTGGATTTGCTAGGAAGCGACTCACTACTCCAACTGCATAGGCAATGTCGGGCCTAGTGCACACCATGGCGTACATAAGGCTGCCTATTGTTGAGGCATAGGGGATCTTCTCCATATCCCGCTTCTCTTGCTCACTAGTTGGGCATTGCTTTGAACTTAACTTAAAGTGCCCAGCAAGTGGTGTGCTTACCGGCTTAGCTTGGTGCATATTGAATCTCTCTAGCACCTTTTCGATGTATCTTTCTTGGGATAGCCACAACATCTTCTGTGATCGATCACGAGTGATCTTCATCCCAAGAATTTTCTTTGCCGGTCCTAAATCTTTCATGGCAAAGCTCTTGCTCAAATCTTTCTTAAGAGCAGCTATCTTGTTACGATCATGACCTACTATTAACATGTCATCGACATAAAGTAAGAGTATGAGAAAGTCGCCACTAGCGTACCTCTTCATGAAGACACATGGGTCACATGGATTCTTCTTGAAGTCATGATCTGCCATGAAAGAGTCGAACTTCTTGTACCACTGCCTCGGTGCCTGTTTTAGCCCATAAAGACTCTTCGTTAGTCGGCAGACTAGATTCTCCTTGCCTGGTTCTTTGAATCCTTCAGGCTGCTCCATGTATATCTCCTCTTCAAGATCTCCGTGGAGAAAGGCGGTCTTGACGTCGAGTTGTTCGATCTCCAAGTCCAAAGCAGCTGCTATACCAAGAACAACTCTGATTGATGACATCTTTACTACCGGAGAGAATATCTCTTCAAAGTCGACGCCTTTCTTCTGTTGGAATCCTGTTACGACCAATCAAGCTTTGTACCGAGGCTTGAGTTTTCATCCTCCGACTTTATTCGGTATACCCATCTGTTCTTCAAAGCTCGTCTCCCTCTTGGTAGCTCCACCAACTCATATGTGTGTTTTCATGCAAGGATCCCATTTCATCTTGCATGGCTCTTACCCATTCACTTTTGTGAGTGTCGTCCATGGCCTCCTTGTAGCTTTGAGGCTCCCCCTCATCCGTGAGGGTCACATATTCATCGGGTGTGTATCGTGTTGATGGTCTTTTGTCTCTAGAAGACCTTCTCAATTGAGATTCTGGTGGAGTGCTCGATTGTCCTTCTGGCGCTTGGTGGATTTCTTCATCACCATGCTCTAGAGTAGTATCACTCTCTTCAACATCTTCATTTCTTGGTGTAGCTTCATTTGAAGTGTCTTGTTGTATCGGAGAAGGGTCGGGGTTTGGTGTGCTCCTTTTGACTCTTGTCCTTGGCTTCTCTGATCGTTGAATATCTTCAATTGTTTGATCTTCGAAGAATACCACATCTCGGCTTCTAACGATCTTGTTGGTGGTCGGATCCCATAGCCGGTATCCGAGTTCATCTTTGGGTGAGACAAGGTAGATACATTCTTTGGTCTTGGCATCAAGCTTGGCACGTTCGTCCCTAGGTATGTGAACGAATGCCCTGCAGCCGAACACCTTTAGATGGTCATACGAAACCTTCTTTCCTGACCAAACTTCCTCCGGGGTGTCTCCATTCAGGGGAACGGACGGCGTAAGGTTGACAATGTCGGCGACAGCCTTCACAGCTTCTCCCCAAAACGACTTGGGCAATTTTCCGTGAGATAACATACACCGAACTCTTTCTGTAATTGTTCGGTTCATTCTCTCTGCAAGCCCGTTCAGCTGTGGTGTCTTAGGTGGCGTATTCTCCATCCTAATTCCATAAGATCTGCAGTATGCCTCAAACGGACCTCGATATTCTCCTCCATTGTCAGATCGGACACTCTTGAGCTGTTGTCCAGTCTCTCGTTCCACCCGAGCAACAAACTCCTTGAATGCATAAAGAACTTGGTCTTTGGTCTTTAGGAGATGAACCCACACCTTCCTTGAGTGTCCGTCTATGAAGGTGACAAAATAGGACGCACCACCAAGAGATTTCTCGGACATGGAGCAAACATCGGTGTGCACAAGATCTAGAATATTCTTTCTTCTTCTAGGTTGAGAAGACGTTTGGAAGGAAACTCTATGTTGTTTACCAGCTAAACAATCGGCACAAGGGTCAAGAGAGTTACCTTGCACCTTTGGGAGGAGTTGTCTTCGCGCTAGTGTGTGAAGACCCTTCTCGCTCATGTGTCCGAGCCTTCGATGCCATAGTTCCATGTCTTCTCCTGTGATATTGGCTTCTCCTTTGCACAACTTTGCTTGTGTGACGTACAATGACCCTTCCTTCTTTCCTCGAGCCATTATCATGCTTCCTTGGATGAGTTTCCACTTGCCTCCGCCAAAGTGATTTACTAGGCCAAGATCGTCAAACTTTCCAGCTGATATGAGGTTGAGGCGCATATCCGGGACATGCCTCACATCCTTAAGGGTAAGCTTGCATCCCGTATTTGATATCAGGATGATGTCTCCTATACCAACAATCTTGCTCCTATTTTGATTCACCATCTGGACATTACCAAAGTCACCACTTTGGTAGGTTGAGAAGAAACTTTCATGGGGTATGACGTGGAATGATGCCCCAGAATCGACAATCCAGGAGCTATCGTCAGAGGCGATATTCAGGAAGTTGTCTTCTCCGAAGAGATATAGATCATCACCTTCATCTGCCATGGCGGTTGTACCCTTGTCTTCCTCTCGCCTCTTTGTTAGGTTAATTTGGTCTGGCTTGACGTTGCCGGCCTTTTGATCTTTCTTAAGAAATCGATATTCTGATTTCTTATGGCCTATTTTTCCACAGTAATAACAAGTTGGCCTAGAGCGTGACTTAGACCGACCTCGAGATTGGTCCCGGCTTCGGTTCATATTGCGCCCACGTGTATCGCTTCTACTCCGGTTGTCTAAAATGTTCGCCTCAGACTGGGTAGACGTGCCTCGTTCCCTCCTTCTAACTTCTTCACCTAGGAGGCTATCACTAACGGCGTCCATGGTGAGCTTCCCTTCTAGGACTGAGTTACTTAGAGTAACTACGAGAGTGTCCCAACTCTCTGGAAGGGAACAAGGAGTAGAAGGGCTTGCAACTCATCCTCGAGTTTCATTCCAGCTTTACTTAGCTGATTTACGAGCCCCTTGAAATTATTCAAGTGCTCGATCATGTTTTGGCCATCCTTGTACTCCATCTTAACCAACCGTTGAACTAGAACGGCTTTGTTACGAGGCGTTTTCTTTTGAATCATGGACTCAAGCTTTGTCCATAGTTCAAAAGCATTTGTATATGTAGATACATGTTCAAATAAAGATTTGTCGATGTACTTACGGATCATGGCGACCGCTTTCCGATTTAGAAGCTCCCACTTCTTCTCGCTCTTCCCTTCGGGCTTATCCTTGCTGGTGATGGGCTCATACAAATCCTTACAATAAAGGTGGTCTTCCATCATCGGCTTCCAATAAGAATAATTATCCGCCGTGAGTTTGAACATCTCGCCATCGTGAATGACGGTAGCCTCCATCTTGACAACACGAGCTAAGAAAAAATGACCGGACTAACCTTGCTCTGATACCAGTTGTTTGGGAAACCTCCCACTTTCATGTTGGTAGAATGGGAATATGGACTAATTAAGTCAATGACTTAATTGATACAAACTCACTTATATTTATGTGGAGAAGGAATTCTACAAGGTTTTGTGTGAGCACTCTCACAACTTGCTTAGCTTGCTTGAGCTCTCAATTTGTGGATGATAGAAATTTACAACTTCTCCACCTATTTATAGTGGGAGGAGATCACATTCCCTACACACTAATCCAGGAAGATATTTGAGAAGAAAGTTCTAGAATTACACAAAATCCTAGAAGATATTTTAGAGGAGAATTCTAGATTAGTTTAGACTAATCTTATCTAGATCATTCTTATCTTTTCTATTCTTCTCTAAAGCATTCTCTACAATGGACTCTTCCTTCTTGGTTCTTAGCCCATTGGACTAACCCATCTATTAATCGGGCTTGATTAAGGAGGGACCAACAGGCGCGTATGGACTCATTCAACATGTCGATGGTTCGTATGTCCAAGATCCGGCTAGCCAAGGCTATGCTTGGTGACATGTCGTGATCCATCGACAGACAAGGAGGTGAACGAGGTATTCGTATGTGTGTGAATCTTGAACCAAGGTCACCAATTATCAATGGATCAAATTCGTCTGTGCTATGTTTGAACCTTGTTTCGTAAGTTTATGGGGCGCCGAAAGCTGACGAGAAGATCATGTGTTGATGTAATTAAGCAAAAAAAAATTGTTTGATTAATTCCCACTTTTCAACATCTCTGGTTACCGACTCTTATAACATAGAAACAACATTGCTTCTTCTCAAAGCAAATCATCCTTCCCCTCTTTGATAGTCCGTCGTTACCTATCTGAACAAACAATTACGCCAACTAAAAATTGCACTTTCAAAACAGATTTTAAGATAAATTACACAAATTACCCTTAAACTATGATTTTTTCACACAACTGTCTAAAAACTTTAAACGACACAAAATCACCCATTAACCAAGTTCTAATAAGATATATAAAAGTAATAATTAATATTAATAATAACTTCTAAAAAATAATCAATTTTTTTTAGAGAAGAAGCTGGTAGGAAGAGAAATTACTTTCTTTTTTTTCTGAACAATTTTGATAACTAGGCCTTTTTAAAAAACTATAGTAAGAACTAGGCTTTTTAATGTTTTAATTAAGTAAATATACCACAACTTTTTGTATTTATTCTCAAACTCTACACACTGTTCTCTCACGGGATACATTTACTTTGCGGTAAATTACTTAATCCTTGTATTAATGGTAAATAAAATACACCGATCTTATTTATATATTTAGACATGATACTCTACGGTAAATTACTTAGTTTAGTGTGCTATATCTTGTACAAAATTCATATAAAAATTAATTTGAAAAAATTGGTAATCTAATATATTTCGACATTTACAAAAAATCACATCAAGTTTATCCTATATTTCCTTTAAAAGTTATAACACAAAAGTATATAATATTACAATAATATTAAGTTAATTTCTTTATATACATTTCAAATATAATATCATTAGTTAATATCCTTCAACTTTTGCAAACACCTTTTTTAGATGAATCGAAATATGTTTTAATTTTTGAAAAAAAAATACAATTTATTTTCGATTTACCCTCGCCTCTTTGACTCACATTTTTTTTAAAACTTGCCACTTAAACTTCGTTTATAATTTATATACGTATTCACTGTGTCTGCCTGTTTTTTCCTTACGTCCCGTATTTTGTCTATATTTATTAATTTGAAGATCATTTAAATATTAGAATACTTTTTTTTTTAAATAAACATCATTATGCCATATCATAGTTCATAAATACTAATTTAGGTGAAACCAAAGACACTCTTAATTTAAGAGCGATTTTGTGAAATATTATGTAATTTAAAGGTGAATTTGTGTAATTTACACAGAACTTTCAAAACAAAATTCAAAACTGAAAGGAGTGAAAAAGCAAAAGAAACCCCTTCTCTCTCCCCGCAAATCTAAAAGGCCGTCGACACTTCCCTTGTTTCCCGTCCTCTTCTCTTTGTACTGTCTGGAGGTTTTCTTTTATTTCTTCCCATCTCTCTGTCTGGTGTGAAGTAGAGAAGAGCGGTGAGATCGGAGAACGAGGAAGGAGATGGGACAACAGTCGTTGATCTACAGCTTCGTGGCTAGAGGAACGGTGGTGTTGGCGGAGTACACGGAGTTCACCGGCAACTTCACTAGTGTCGCCGTCCAGTGCCTCCAGAAGCTTCCTTCATCTAGTAACAAGTTCACTTACACTTGCGATGGACATACCTTCAACTACCTCGTCGATAATGGCTTTGGTAACCGACAATCATTTATTTCTCTCTTCTCCGATTCTAATTGCTCGAGTCCGTTTTTTTCCGGTTTAGATCTGTTTGCTTTTGACATTTCAGTTGCTACTTATATTTGTGGCTGAGTGTTTGGTAGATCTATGATATGATCTGATTGGTGATTTGTCTTCCGATTTCATCAAGTTTGAAACCATGTAACTTCGATTTCCTTTTCCGATTTGATCGTACCAAGGGGAATTACCTTTAGTTTTCCCTGGATCTTGTTTTTGGTGGAAACTTGTTCATGGAGTAACTTTGCATTATAATAGTTCCTTAATACTGGGGGTGGAGTGTATGTGAGGATGGGAGTTCAAATGCAGTATCGTTTTTTTGCATCCTACTTTAGGTATTGGTTCATTGGATTTTTCTAGTAGAAATTTTTTTTAAGATTGTAATTATCAAAACATGGATGATTATCAGTCAAACTGCAAGTAATAATGAATATCCTGAGGTTTAGCATTTTGATTCTATGCACAATGGTTCCGTGAAATATCCTGGATCTGTTTTTACTTTACTTTCACCATAATAACAATCCATTTTTCCTGTTGCTTGTGATTATGATGAGGATGATTCAGTTTGATTGTGAACTTTGAGTACGAACAACCGAACAAGAGCCGTATTGGCTTAAAATACCTAGTCTACCTCTCTTTGTATGCAGGAGACCTATTTTAGTTTGATCTAATGGTATTTTTAGTAATTACACGAACACTATATAATGATGAATCCTACCCCCTAAAGTTCCGAAAATTATAAAGAAGAAGAAAGATTATAATGATGAAAGTCGTAGTAGTTTTGGACTGGAAGCAACAAAACCTTGACTGCTTTTTATATCTTGTCGGTTCATGTTGGAACATCTGATTGCAAGATTTCAACGCAAAATCATTTTATGTTGTTTCTTTTACCCTTTTTATTTAATCTCTAGTAACCTGAACTAATTACACTCTTCCCAAATTTGCAGTTTACTGTGTTGTTGCAGTAGAATCTCTTGGCAGACAGGTTCCCATTGCATTCCTTGAGCGAGTCAAAGATGAATTTGCCAAGAGATACGAAGGAGGAAAGGCTGCAACAGCTGCTGGTCTTGGTCTCAGCAAAGAGTTTGGGTAAGTCTATCACCGAATTGATGTGTGCTTCTCTTGCCTATGAAACAATGCTCATGCAGCCTTCTTTTGGCTATTAGGCCTAAACTAAAGGAGCACATGCAATACTGTGTCGACCATCCAGAAGAAATCAGCAAGATTGCAAAGGTTAAGGCTCAAGTTTCTGAAGTTAAAGGAGTCATGATGGAAAACATTGAAAAGGTAATGAATAAGTCGTCCATCTTACTAAGGGCTTGTTTGGATGCATAATGCAAGTTTTATGGCCTATAGTAATGCATTACAAAATATTACATTTTATCCAAAATATTACATTTTTGTTATGAAAGCATTATACTACATAGTTGCATTACTATATAATATCCGAGCAACCCCTAATATCTTCACCAAAATATTTTCCTCCCATTTCACTTTTGCATAAACTAAGCTGAAGTATGTAACACTTGCAGGTTCTTGACCGTGGTGAAAAGATCGAACTTCTGGTAGATAAAACAGAGAACCTTCACTCTCAAGTGAGAACACATCTTGTTGTCAATTTTCCCCTTTACTTTCTTTGAAAAGCGTTTGAGCTTCGGTTTACTGACTACGATATGCTACTGCAGGCACAAGATTTCAGGTCACAGGGAACCCAGATTAGGAGGAAGATGTGGCTGCAAAACATGAAGATTAAGCTGATAGTTCTTGGCATTATAGTCGCATTGATCCTCATCATAGTTCTCTCAGCCTGTGGTGGCTTCAAATGTGGTCACTGATCTTTGTGATGTTGCTGTGCTTTGCTCTTTTAGAGAGTCTTCTTGGTTTTGTATTATGCGGCTGCAGCAGCTCCCTTTCCCACTTCTATTATTACCACAATTATATAGGTATTTACCGTATTTTTGTTAATGCAAGACGGTTTGTATAGGTAGTATTTCATCTGTCGTTATTTTTCTATTTTATTTTTTTATATCATCACTATTTGAGCACATGTTGTCAATGTTGAGCCCCTCTTTATATACCTGCAACTCTCCAAGCAATATCAGATTGTTACGACGTGTTTGAATTTACCCTTTTGTTGCTCATTTTGGCGTACGTGTGACAGTCAATTTATATATTACATTTTCACATTTTATAAATACGTTTTCTCATTTAACTCAATTTTACATCAACAATTTATAACTGACCATATGCGTACACATCTTTATTGCTAACCCAAATACAGGGTGATTTTGGTAGTTTTTTTGTAATAGTAGTTTATCCTAAGAAATAAAAAAGGCCAATGTCACTAATTAGGTATTTTAGCAAAATTGTTATATTAAATATGTCCATTGTATAATCCCATTTAGTAAATATATCGAGTAATAGTGTAACTCAGTTAGAGTGGTAAAAAGTATCTATATACATATATTAAAATAGAAGCGTTTACTTCAACGTGGTTCATCCTAACAAAAAAAATATGCCACATGTCATTTATTTAGAATTTTAGTTTTTTTTAAATAATATATATAGTTACCATATTTTAATTATCCTATTATAGAATTTATATTTATCTACTTACCAAACATATATGTATATATACTATTAGTGTTAAAATATATATCTATATACTAATAATAAAGTAGAAGCCTTTAATGCCATATGTTTTTTTCCGTTCTTTTTGTGCAATTTAAAACGCACTCTCATTTTAAAAAATTAATTAAAAAATTATATAAACTAACGATATATATATATATATATATATATATATATATATATATATATATATATATATATATATATATATATACTAATATTAAATAAAACCTTAATTACATAACCCATGGTTCCATATATTTTTATATTACGGGTCGTTTTAACGTTCAGTTTCATTTAAGACCTTTTTTTTTTATCAAGAACATGTAAACCATCATTTATTTAAAAATATCCCTTTCTTTTTTTTTATTATCTTTTACTTTCCCTTATAATATTATCTTCCAAATCACTTTTAATTAATAATTTGATTTGTTTTACAATTTAGCCAATTTAGCTAATCCCGCACAGGTGCCGGTATTAGACTAGTAAGGTATATAAAACAAAAGTACATTAAAAAAAAAAAAAGTCTCCTTCACCAAATTCTTTTAATATAAAAAATGGCTCAGTTTTTTTGAAGTAGAAACTAGATGAAAATGAAGATTTTTTTTCGAAAATAGATCCAGGGAAGAGAGTAATTCCTAAATTACAAGTTAGATCTGAAACAAAAGCTTTGAGAGAAACAATTTGTTGCTCTTCACTGTGTATATTACAGGGTTTTAGACCAGATCGTTATTGCGACAAAAAACATGAATGTGGTGAACATGGTTACAGAATGAAAGAGACAATGCAGGAAATTTCTTGTTCTTGGCTGTAATAAGCTATCATGTCGAAAAATCACACAACATATGAAACAAGATAAGTATGAGGAAGACAGATAAGCGAAATATTATAGAATACATTATCAACAACGAAACATTACATCGAATTATTTGCAAAAATTAAAGTCTTTTTTGGTTAAACCTCAAATTGTAGATACGGAGCTCAACTCTATATAGCCAACAAAGTATATGATACATAAATAAACAGTTAAAATACTTGAAGAATGAAAATACACAGGCAAGCTGATCATCACTCGAGAGGTACATATTCAACGAAGCCGGTTTTTGGAGCCTCTTTGTTATTTGTCATTCTCCATTATTTTGGAGAACGTCGGCAAGTGAAATCGTCGAGCAAAAGCTGATCACCTTATGAAAGCTATTCACAGGCAAAGGAAGAGGAGGAAGTTTTCTCCAATTGCACCTATTATGACCATCATGACTAGTTGTGATCTCGCAAACAGAAGCCGGGTAGCACTTATGATGCTCTTCATTGAACACATAGATTAAATTCCCCAGCCCTACACATTTAATGCTAGCAAACCTGTCATCTTCATCCTCTCTATCAAACATGCAGTACAACAATTCCTGAGGCATAACAGCCATTTCACTGAACTCCATTGTTGCTTCGTCAACCTTCCATAGGATCATTGAAGGGCCTCTTGGACTGTTGCAGAGGCCAGCAAGAACAAGCTGGTCTTGACACGGGATTAAGAAGGAAGAGACCACGCCGGGGGGCCTAAGCGTTTGGACTTCAGTCCATGAATGCTTGTTGAGATCAAAGGCTGAGACGAAGCATGAGTAGATGCCGAATATGTAGAATTTACCCTTGAATAAGGCTGATGATAATGAGTGAGATGAATTCCCTGGTCTGAATGAAGCTGGGAGAGGAGGACAGAGCTCCCATGTGTCCAACTTTGGTTCATAGATCTCGACTGCTAATCGATCTTCAATGTCAACTAAACCACCAATGAACCTAATTATGCCGCACCAAGTTTACATATAACAATCGCATCAGTCCCTCTACTCAACTACCAATATATTTATCATATGGAAATATCAACAAGATTCTACAACAGTTTAGAATAGATGAATCACATGAAAATTCTACATCAATACAAGCCAATAGACATTAACTATCCGAATAACAATTCACAATCAAGCAACACCAAGTTTACAAATATCAACACAAAGCAGTCAGTTATCGATTCTCAAAATTCTGTATCAATATGGAAAATTTTCAACAAAATTCTACAACAAATTTAGAATCATAAGAGATAACGATCATGTTTACAATGGGATTATACCCCTGGATGTTACAACATTTGTTGCCATGGATATGGAGTAATATAAGTATTTGTTTGGGTTTAAAAAAAAAAAGAATCATAAGAGATAATATCAAAATTCTTCAGCAAATACACGGCAATTTACACTAAAGAACCGATCAGTGTCTCCAATTCAGGATTTCGCCATCAGATCTAAAATGTTTACCTTCAGGAACGATAAAATTCCACAAATTAAGACATAATAACAGGAGGAAAGTAGGTTTGTACCTGACACCGCTAACAACGATAAATCTCTGAGCTCCATCGCCATCAACGAATGCACCGACAAGAGGATTACACCGAGAGAACTTCAACGGCGAGGTGTGTTTCCAAGAGCACTTGAGGATCGGAGAAAAGCGGAAACTGTCGGTGGAGGTAGGAGTGGTGCAGAACAAGAATCCACCGGAACCAATGAAGGACTGTTCCTGAGATAAAGGCGTGGGAACGAGAGAAGGAGGTAAACAAAGCCATTCATGAGACTCAGGATCATAGGCGAAGGCCTGGTTGTGCTTCGGGAAGATATTATTGAGACCATAGAGGAAGAACCATGGCTTTTTAGAAGCGGAGACGCGGGAAGAGAAGGATGTGGATGATGCAAGCGATCGCCATGGCTTGCAAGCGGCAGCAGCGAGGACGATGGAGCGGATCGGAAGGTGCGAGAGGATAAGTTCAGTGAGATCTTCACCTAGAGGATTCCAGATTGAGTGGGAGAGTGATTGGTGTGGGTCCGATAGGTCCAATTGTGTGGCAGCCATGGCAGGGAAAGTTGCAGGAAATTGGGGAGGAAAAAAATTGATTTGGGGAAGAAAGGAAAGAGAAATTAGGCGTTTTGGAGGGAGTGTGGGGTTGTGAATGAGTCAATGTATTTGATTCCACAACTGAAACAGACAAAATAAACACCATGCAAGTCAATTATGTTAGAAAATAAACATACTCCGTTCATTTATTTACAATTAAAGAAAATTTTCAGTAAACAGCTCATTTTTGTGGGGTTAGGATGGGAGGAAGAATGTTAATCGGTTTAGAACCGGATCGGATCTTATCATATCTAAATTGAAACAAAATATTATGGTGGATATGGACCCATTGGTCCGGTACGGTCAAGTCGGTCTTAGACTAGATAAATCGGACGGGTTAGTTAAGTTTTTTATTTTTTAAAAATGAAAAGCGGTTATGTTAGTTTCCTTCTAGAGATAGTTCACCATAAAGCGAGTATATAAAGTTCGAATCATCAAACAAATTTGATATGGACTTCGTCAAAGAATATTTAACCTGAAAGTGGATAAAATCATGAGTGAATTTGCTATGTAGCATTACTTCACTAATTTTGTTTAGTAATTGTGAAGTTCAATAATTTTGTTAGAATATGACTTTTTTAAATTTTTTAGACTAATTTGCCCTTCTACAAGAATTCAAAAGATTCCTAATTATTTATTACCTTTTAATTGACCTACAATTCCTAATTGAAGAAGGTGTATTTTGAATAAGTTACCAATTTTAATAGCGTAATCAATTAGTAAATCACAAAAAATATAAAAAATTTTTACGTGAATTGATAAAACTAGCATGTTATATGCTTGTACTTTTCATGTAAATCATGAAGAGTACAAGAAAATTTTTAATAAAATTTTACAAAAAAATTACAAGAATTGATCAGCGTAATCAATTAGTAATTAATCAATTAGTAATTAATCTTGTACAAGAAAATTTTACAAGAAGATAAATCGTGTACAATAAAATTTTACAAGAAGATATATCGTGAAATCCAACTTGCCCAGTCGGTATTAGGGTGGGAGGGAGGGGCAACCAACTAGAGATCGATTCTTGGTGACTACATTCGTTTTTTAATTTTTCGTATTTCTTGTAAGAATTATAAAGTTACAAGAAAATAAGTATCATTTACAAGAATAAATTATAAATTTACAAGAAATTTGTTTCATTTACAAGAATACTTAAGTTATAAGAGTAACGTCTAAATTATGATAAAATTTATTATAATTAATAAGGGTAAATCTGTCATTATTTGTTTAATAAGGCTATTCACTTAAAAATTTATAGGCCTAGGTTATTTACTAAACAAAATTAGTCATTGGGTACATTTCATCCAATTTTCTCTAAAATCATCTCAATCTTTTACGGACAGCTCTACAAACTTTGGAGTGTTTTGATAGCACAAAAATTATCACCTTCAATTTCGAGGTTTTGCTTAATGACAGGTGGTTACTGTTTAGGTACGGTTCATTCATTAGGGTATGGCCATGCGTGAACGTAGAGCCGACACGTGTCTCGAAAAAAAAAATCAGAAACGAATGATTTTTTTTTTCAGAAACGAATGAAAAAATTTTTGAACTACCATGTTATAATTTATGCACTATTCTCTTATAAACTTTGCATTATTCTCATATAATTCATGAACTATTACTTTTTAATATATTTTATCAAATTATTTATAAATTAATCGTCTATATGTTATGAACTATTCAATTGTAATTCATGATTTATCATTTTATAAGTTATGCACTATCCTTTATAAATTTTGCATTTTAAACTATTAATTATAATTCACGAACTATCCTTTTATAAGTTATAAACTATCCCTTAATAAGTTTTGAACTATTACTTCACTCCTTTATAAATTTTACACTATGAACTATTCTATTATAATTCATGAACTATCCTTTTATAAGTTATGAACTATTTCTTGTTAAGTTTTGAACTATTACTTTAACTCGTTTCTAAAAAAAAAAAAAAATTGGGACACGTGTCGGCTCTACGTTAAGCCGCACGGCCCTACCAAAATACTGTGTCTTACCTGACCACCACGCATTGACATGTTAGTATTGGTTATATTGATTGTTCTAATGACTTTAACCATGACTTATATCGATACATCATAAATAATTTTAACGTAAGAAAAAACAAATTACGTCGTCTACAAGTGTACGATGATAATAAACTAATAATAGCAAGTTTGCAACTTTATAAGTTGAAACTATTTTCAACAATTATCAATAATGAAGTATTAATTTTGTCTATTCTATAGACTTTTTAAATGTTTCGTCACTTTCGTGTGGTGTGCAGCTTATAATTGACTAGCTTTCTGATTATTTTATGTAACGATTATTAAAAACTATTTGCTAAACGGATGTAATTAAGAATGTAGTTAACAACTAATGAGGAGTGATTTATGGTAGTTGATGGATAGTACTCGGTAGTATTATCGTCTAGAATGGTCAATGTTTCGGTGGCTCTTTTTATTAGACGGATATCGACGAGTTCGGTCGTTGTCGAGATTGTAGTGTTACCTCACCTCGATAACATATAATAATTTTATGAACTATATTTTATCGTCAATTATTCTTAGGATGAAATTTGTGGACTTGTTGTGAGCTCATCGGTTATGGAAGACTAACATGATA
Source organism: Fagopyrum esculentum (assembly GCA_033239045.1). NCBI lineage: Eukaryota > Viridiplantae > Streptophyta > Magnoliopsida > Caryophyllales > Polygonaceae > Fagopyrum > Fagopyrum esculentum. Next base: position 129,761,849 of record BSUD01000008.1, on the reverse strand, counting down.
TTAGAATAGGACCGACTGAATTATAGTTCATCTAATTAACTTACTCTTATTGTAGATCGGTAAACATGTGCAACTGATAAACTGTCCAGGTAGTTAGGTGGATTGATCGAGAAAAAAAATAATTTATATTAAACAAGGATATAGTGCTTTTCGGGGTCAAATATTCAAATGTGGTCAATTGAAACGTGAAACCAATAGCTTATCATCGTTAGAGATAAGGTTGAAGTTTATTGATAGATGAAGAGATGAAATTTATTGGATAGTTGAGAGTTGATTGATCAAATTTATGTATTTATAATAAGTTCGATAAATATTTAGAAGAACGAAACTTATTAAAATTGATCTGAGATTATCAAAATTGTTATTTTATTATTCAAATATATTTCTGAAACAATTTGGTTTACTAGGCATTTTTTAGTTTTGTATTTAGTAAATGTACCTCTTGAGAGAAGAGTGTGTATAGTTTGAGAATAAATAGAAAAGGTTGAGGTATATTTACTTAATTGAAACATTAAAAAGCCTAATTACTACTCTACTTTCTCAAAACAGCATAGTTACCAAAATTGTCCTATATTTTTTGAAACAATTTGGTTTACTAGGCTTTTTCTAGTTTTGTGTTTAGTAAATGTACTCCTTGAGAGAAGAATGTGTAGAGTTTGAAAATGAATACAAAAGGTTAGGGTATATTTACTTAATTAAAATATTAAAAAGTCTAGTTACTACTCTATTTTCTAAAAAAAGCCTAGTTATCAAAATTGCCCATATTTTTTTATAGGATAATTTCTAACATTTTGTCAAGAAGTGATTATAATTTTAATAAACTTTATTCATGTGACTTACAAAATGGAAAAAGTTTATACTAAAATAAGTTTGGGCTCTCAAAAAGTTTTTATTGTGCTCGAACTTTTTTAGATATGATATGCTTCCCCGTGGACTTGTAAAATTGGGCCTTCTAAACGAATTCAAGATTGATCAAAATACTTTTTCCCATAATAAATAAAGAGAATGTACAAAATTGTTAAATACAATCATCTATCATTATTAATTTCATCTTTGACCCAAAACAAAGTGTACTATAAGAAAGATAAATTATAACCATTGCGTATAACACACAAAAAAGCTACTAGGACACAAAAAAGTAAATAATATCTTACATGAACTAGAAAGAAAGATGGGTTAAAACGAAATGGCTCAATGTCACAATTTGATAATATATTTAATTGTGGGAACAAAGTAATTTTTCAAAATGATTCAGAAGGATTGAATGGTACCATTGGCTTCATCAATCCACAAATGGTGACTGGAGAAAGGCTATTACACACGAGAACGATTACTATATTAGATCATCACTAAACATTCCTAATGCTAACAAGAAGAAAAAATATATAAAATGAGAAAAGGAAGTAGGCTCTTTCTCGAGCGAAATGTTAGAAACAAAATATCTACAGGAATTAGAAAGCCTATTATAGTTTAAAACAGAGTTAAGAGGATATAAAATGCCTGAGGAAACTTTGTTGGTAGAAGACGGTTGGTTCGAGCGGGAAGGGAGCGTAGTCTCGACATGAAGATCGTGTAGGGTAGTGGGTTGCCGTGTAGGTCTTGTAGATCGGTCGGTGGTGGTGGAGGGGCCGATGGAAGTTCCTGTGGAGATGGAGGGTCTTGTGGAGATGACAAGGCAGGTGGGGTGGGTGTTGAGGTACCTGTTGTATCGGGAGTCGGCATAATAGGTGAGGTGATTGGGTTAGTGGCAGGAAAGGTATGTAGTTGTTCATCATCATCAACATAAGTGATGGGATTAGGAATAGCAAGGCTACGCTTGTTTCAAGGGGTACAGGGCAATGTATGGGTAGGTTTTTATAAGGAAATTGTGTCTTATGGAATGTCACGTCTCGGGATATAATGATCTTTTTATCAAATATCGAATATAATTTATAACCTTTGGTACCAACTGGGTAACCGATGAAAACACATTCGATAGCGCGTGGATCAAATTTGTGTGGACGAAGATGATGGCTAGAAGCAAAACATCGACAACAAAAAACGCGAAGATGTTCGTAGTGGGAAGATTTAGAAAACAAAAGTTCAAAAGGTGATTTATTCCGAAGAATGGGGCTTGGCATTCTATTATTTAAGTAGCAAGATGTAAGAATTGCATCACCCAAAAAAACTTCGGTAAACTTGATTGAAAAAGTAATGCACGTGCTACATTTAGGAGGTGTCTATGTTTTCGTTCGGCTACCCCATTTTGTTGAGGTGTTTTAACGCAACTTGTTTGGTGTAAAATACCTTTGGAAGCATAAAAATCCACACATTTAAATTCGGGACCATTGTCACTTCGAACGATTTTGACTCTTTTGTCAAATTGGTTTTCAATCAAGTTTAGAAATTGAATCACAAGATTACGGGCTTCAGATTTGTTTTTCATGAGAAAAATCCAAGTAAAACGGGAATAGTCATCAACAATTGTTAAGAAATAACGAGCACCATAAATAGATGGAATGTGATATCCGCCCCAAATATCCATATGAGTAAGATAAAAAATAGCGAGAGTGTTTGTAGTATGCAAAGGAAAAACATGTCTGGTTTGTTTTGCCAAAGGGCAAATTAAGCATTCCGTAGCATGCTTGGCATTGGTCTTAAAACAAGAAAGCAAATTAGATGTTTTAAAAGAAGGGTGACCGAGACGTTGGTGGAGCACGCTATTGGATGGTTGGGATACGGTCTTGCAACGGCTGTCTTGTGGTTTGTCAAGGTAGTAGATACCATTTTGCTCAATTCCCGTCCCAATCGTCTTCCCCGAACGTTGGTCCTGAATAAAATAATTTTTCTTAGAGAAAATAGTAATGTGTAAAGAGTCATAAACAAGTTTACTAATGGATATTAATTTAATGGAAAATGTTGGTACACAAAGCACATTAGTTAAATGAAAATGGGAAGAAAAATGAACACTTCCTATATGGGTTACTGGTGCCATGCTTCCATCAGGCAACCGAACAAAACGGTACTCTGCACTATCAAAGTTAGTAAAATGATGTGTATGGCATACAATGTGATCGCTAGCGCCGCTATCTAAAATCCATGGAGTATGTAATGAATTATTTGAAAGGACCTTACCTGAAAAGTGTTCATGCAAAGAGCCAAATGGACCAACGAAATTCACCGATGGTTGACCGCCATTGTTCATGGTCTCCATGGGTTGTTGAGAATCGCTAGATTTGGCTCCCATAGATTGAAGAAAGGTCATCATTCTTTGATAGTCCTCTTGAGTGAAAGGCTTGTCCTTGTTTCCTGCATAATAAGCATTTGAATTCCCTTGTCTTGATTCTAATACCTTTTTCTTCTTTTGACAATAATCATGGGTATGTCCCCTGCCATTGCAGAATGTGCATTTTAGATGGGCTCTGCAAGTTTTGGTGGTGTGATTATGCATATTGCACTTCTCACAAAACTTTGGCTCACTCGATCGATAGTCACGCCCCCTGTTTCTCTTTTGACCGAAAAAGTTGTTGCATCTGTTGTAGTTACTGATGTCTTGGCAATGGATATGATAGTTTTTTCTTGTCTTAAAACCATGGCAAATATTGTATTCAAATCTGGCAGTGGATCGAAAGCTGCAATGTTGTTGCGAGTTTGGGCATGATTATCATTAAGCCCCATCAAAAATTTCATGGTCTTTTGAGTTTCCATAAACTTTTTGATGTTGTTGGATGCTGCACAGGTGCAAGGAGGAAAAGTGCACAATATATCTTTCTCATCCCAAAGTGCCTTCAAATTGTGAAAGAAGGTCGAGACGGAATCCGCCCCTTGTTCACATTCATATGACGTTTTCAATATGAAACAAAGATACAATATGTGTATGTGAGAATTGTTCCTTGAGTTCGAGCCACATACCTCTTGCGCTTTCACAATGAATTACGCCACTCGATATCTCTTTGGACATGGATCCGAGGAGCCACGTTTTAACGAGTACATCGCATCTCTCCCATTGTAACGCCTCTGTCGGTTTGTCATGGGGTTTTGGTATAGACCAATCCACGAATCCCTTTTTGTTCTTGATCGTGAGGGACATGATCATGGCTTGTTGCCAAGTTACATAATTATCTTCCATCAAAGGTTGCGAGACCAAGATAGCTCCCGGTTGATCCGAGTGATGGATGAACAAAGGATGTGATGATTTTTCCATAGTTTTGAGTGTTGTGCAGTGATTTGCCCTGCTTGTGGGTCGATTTCATCACCGTCTCCAGTAACGTGTGTTTGCGGAAGAGAATAAGGATTATTGAGCCTAAGGCTCTGATACCATGAAGTTCATTTGAGAAGAGGAGAAGAAAGACTGTATTGTATTGTATATTACAATGCAGGAAGAACATACATATACAAAATAAGATAACGGTAATGCAAAAGAGAGGGGATATGCTAGAGATATATTCCTAGAATACATGAGGTAAATTAGGTATTTATCTATATGATATATACATAAAAGGATAATAATATGAGGTGTGATTTCATTCCTTAATACATTAACTATTGTTTATTACACTAAATTTTGATGAGACTTAATTTTGGTAAAATACCGATCGGTTACGTCATAAGAAATCACGATGGTAAAGTTTAGTTGTCTTTATGCAAATAAAAACTAACACAACAATCACCATAACTTTGAAATTCAAGTGGAGACACGCTTTAAAAATTGGTCTTGGAGAGTCTATCAAATTAAATATCAAAAATATTGAATTTGAAGGTGATAACTTGGATGTGATTTGGGCACCCCAAGGTTGCAGGAATTGCCCTTGGAAGGTCGATATGTGTTATTCAACCCCATGTTGGTATTCCGTCCTTTGACGGAGTTTAAGTTAGACATATTTCAAAAAATTAACCGTGACTGTATGTCTAACCCAAATGGGACACTCACTCACCCACTATAATTTTTAGTTGTATAAACATTAACCGCTAATATATAATCTAATGGTTGAATTAAATATATTTTTAAATATTATTGTTAAATGTAACTTTTTATAGGACTTTTATTAAGTTTACCTAAAATAATTCTAGCGGAAAACCCCCGAATTTTACCACACCTGTGGACGTGAAGTGGGAGGCTCCTGATGAGATGTGGGTAAAGCTCAACACCGATGGCTCCGTCAGAAGCAATGTGGGTAGTGGTGCGGCCAGGGGAGCCATTCGTGACTCTAATGGGCAATGGCTTGGAGGGTTTGTTATGAACATTGATGCTTGCACCGTTCTTGCTACGGAGTTGTAGGGTCTCATTGCGGGTTTTTATCTTGAGTGGGAGGGTGGGTTCAGGAGTGTTTGTGTGGAGGTTGACTCGGAACTTGTCCTTTATCTCGTCAATAGGAAGATTTCGGTTTCTCATCCGCTTTTTAGTCTGGTCTCGCGGTGCCAAGACTTCATCCGTAGGGACTGGGGTGTTTAGCTCCGTCACATCTATCGTGAAGCTAACTCGGTTGCCGATCACTTAACTTCTATTTCTCATGTATATCCATTAGGCTATTTTGCGTTATTACATGCACCTTCTTCTGTTATCTCGTTGTTAAAAAACGATATCCGAGGCGTAGCGAACCAAAGGCTAGTCCGATATTAGCTTTTTTGTTGTTTGTCTAAATAACATGTGCGAGAGTTCTCTCTCCCTGTCTTGCTTACCAAAAATATGCATACATATTTTAATGCAGAAGATCTTTACACCATGTGTCATTCTCTTCGAAACTTCGCGGCACGTATCATTTTCTTGTAGATTTGTGTTTTATATTTGTACTAATTTAACAAATAAATAAAATAGCATTGATATAGATGATAAAAATATTGCTTCATTTTTATTTTGACAACAATCCACAACATACATTTATGATATTCTTAACAAATATTTTTTGGGGAAAAAATCACTTTTATTTATAATATGATTAGATAATTTCTTATTCTAACATTTAACGTGTAAATATATGAATCTTATATTAATTATAAATAATCACTAAGTAGGCCTTTTTTACGGGATTATTTATAAAGCTATTATACTCGTATTATTTTGACCCCAAAAACCCCACTTATACACATATATTATGAAATTGTTGAGAGATTATTGAAAATAATAATCTCTCAAAATATTCTCCATGCGAACGGACCCTAAATCAACAAATGTATAAATTATTATAATATAAATGTTACATCATTTTTTAAAGATAATATATGATACTACATGCGATAATCTTTTTATTTAAAGATTTTAAATGTACTCTATTCTAACTATTTACATTTTGATTTTTCTTTTCTTAAATATTTTTTATTTCAGTTTACCATCTTTATAAATAGTCTATTAATATTAATACAATATTATACTTTTATATTGTAAAGAGATGAAAAATTAGTATGCATAATATTGTATAAATTTGTTTTTTTTATTATTTATTTAAAATTACAATTAATCTAATAAAAAAATAATTTCTCTTTAAGCTAACTAAATAAAACTATTGTGATACATTAAAAAGAATTTATAACTTTTAAATATTATATTTTCATTAAATTTAAAATTATTCTTGTGCCAAGGCCCATGGACTACAATAACTACATTAGTGTGGTATGGAAAGGTTAACGAAAACAGGGGTAAAATGGTAATAAACAGTTAGGAATGGAATTGTGGTTGAGAATGGTAGCTCACTTGATCCCAAATCACATGTGGTGTTTTTGGTTTTGTTTACTTACTCCCACAAGCCTTGTATCCTAATCATAACTATGGTTTGCTAATATTCTGCATTGTTTTTAATCATTCAATTATCTTATAACAATTTTATAATAGGCAACAACTTTAAGTTCAAAGCTACAATCAACCATTGATCACATTTACAGAGTATTATTGTAGACAACATTTATGTTGTATGTGAAAAATACCCAAAACTCTAGATCATGTTCAATAAAATAAATTTTTGGGTGATTATTGTTGTAAAATGTTAAGGGGTTGTTTGATATACATATCCTAAAGGTATCAGATATGAGTATCAGTCGATATCTGATATCTCTGTTTGGTATGTTGAAATATATCATATATCAAAATTATAGAGATCGAAAACCCTATATTTGTTTGCAAGACACAATCCTCCTTAACACAAAAACAATTTGTACAGGTTCAAAGATTGTTGCTTTGGGTTTGATTTTTCAGAAAATCTTTTTTCTCCAAATCCCATATAGGCTGAAATTAAGATCAAGGACTACTAACAGTGACACTAGTAGATGAAATGAAATTTCTAAGAGCAAAACCCTACATTAGGCATGCATATTCAAAGCTAGCAAATTTCAAGTTGTAAAAAAAACAATCAAGGTGAAATGGAAAAACAAGGAAACCTAATTTGAGTCGTCGACGTGAGATCTTAAGGAATAATGAGAGTTTAACTCATCTTCTTCTTCTCGTTTCCTCTTCTTTTTTAAACCCATCAGTAAAGTTCTCAACTTTCAAGGCGACAACCCTCTAGACTGCCGATAAACAAAAAAATCGGGAGTGAAGGAAAGGATCGTCAAGTGTAGTAGTCTCCTTGATCCGGTCGGGTCGGCAACAGTGGTAGTAGTTTAGGTTGGCGGCATAAGGATGGAGAAGAGAAGTATCGTTGAGCGAGAGAAATGTCGAGACAGATATCGATACCTCCATAAAAATAGGTACGTATATCAAAAATGGAGAAATTGGAGATATAAGGTATCAAATGATATCGATACCTTGAAAATGTCAAACATAAGATATGGGTATGGGTGATACTCATACCCATATCTTTAATTAAGGTATGGATATCAAACGATCCCTAAAACTTTCACTTGGTGTTTGTTAATAAAAGTTATTAAAAAAAACTCCTAAAAGATTAACATATAACTTTTATTTTAAGATGTTACAACGTAGGGATGACAATGGATAAGATGACTACCTTGGCCATCACCCAATTTGTCGTCCAAAATCATTCATCCCACCCGACCACGGAGTCATCAAGGGTCTTACCCGCATCCAATCCACTACATCAAACGAATGAAGTTGGTGGATCGGGTGATATTTCAAGTGTTTAACACATTATTTGTAATAAATTAAATATGCTACTGAAAATCAAGAAAATATTTAAATCCACTTAAAATTAATGTAAGGTTATACCTAATATCAAGTCCAAGTACAACACTAAAAATAAAAAATATCCAAATAGAAAAATTACAAGTTAATAGTAGAGACAAAAATAAATTAGTAAAAAAATAGGGCAATTTTGGTAACTAGGACTTTTTGAAAAACTAGAATAGTAACTAGGCTTTTTAATGCTTCAATTAAGTTAATATACCCCAACCTTTTGTACTTATTTTCAAACTCTACACACTCTTCTCTCAAGGGGTACATTTACTAAACACAAAACTAGAAAAAGCCTAATAAACCAAATTGTTTAAAAAAAAAATATAAGGATTACTCTAATATAATTGTATATTAAGAGGATAAAGGTATAATTATGTGAGATAGGATCATGTAGGAACCTTTATTAGAGTATGGAGTAAGGACTTGTATTAACCGTAGGGTTTTTTTGCATGAACGTCCAAGATTAGTCGCTGGTTATATTGAAATAGTTATTGATCAGGATATTGTATTGCTCACAATAGAATTGCAATAATAGATTCGAAATATTTTACTGAATATTTATAACGCTAATAACAATAAATAGGTCAAAATAACGATTTGACAAGTTAAAACTCTTTATTTTTTAATATTAAACATAAAATACATATATGATGTATGTCGAACGCCATTTATATTAGACTAACGATCGTTAGCCTATATACAAATGTAACGACTAACGATCCTTAAGCTTGATTAACGATGTTTTAAAACAAGTATAACGATCGTTAAACAAGATTAACGATCATTATGAGAGGGTAAAAAAAGAAAGGAAAAAGATTAAGCCTACTTAATGATCGTTATGCAGGTCTTTACGGAAAAAAATATATCGCTAAACATGCTTAATGATCGTTAGACTACAATTTTTTTACCTAACAATCTATATTTAATTGTCGGAATTTATTTTGTTCATATTGAAAGAGTTGTAATCCACAACTAAAGATTTTTTTTGTATAATAGCTTACTAACGGCTAGTGAAATAATATATGAATAATGTGGTAAAACTCTCCTATTAACACTATTATGGTTCTTACTTAATGTAATGGATGTTAGAGGTTCTTACTCTTTACACTAAGAATAATTATCACCGGTACCTATCCCTAATTATATAAGGCAATAAACAATAAATCTTTCATATTTATTATGGGTCCGTTTGGTTAGGAGAGAATGAATGAGATGAAATTATGCAAAAAAATTTTAACCTGATAGTGTAAGTTGTTAGCTTAAAGGATGAAAGAACTTAAGGGATGAAGGAGAGTTCACAGTGTTAAGTTGTTAGCTTGAAGGATGAAAGAACTAAAGGATGAAGGAGAGCTCACCGACCAGACCCCATATTAAAGATATACATTATTTTAAGCCGATGAATAAGGGTTGAATGGGTGGTGGACGAGATATCCACCTGTATCCACTACCGGCTTCACCAACCATCCGTTTTCACCCACCTCACCTTTTAATAGTTCGATTTTCGCCCTTTTTGGTTGGATTGCCTTATAATGAGTTGGGTTTTCACCCTTTTTGTCGAATTTGATGACCTGTATACATATTCAAATTGGATAGCCCGTATCCGTGAAATACACAAAATTAGCATCCCTACTTTTATAGTGCACCTAATTTGCCCTTGTATGGATAAAACATATCTATCTAAAATAATCGAATAATTCTAATGTATTATGTAATGAGTAATAATAGGGCATGCATAGACGAAGATTGATTGCTAATTGCAACAAATTTTGAAATATTTTGAATGAAATGTGAATTTCATATAAAACGATAGTTTATAGATACGTATAAACTAGGGTACAAGACACAAAAAAGCATAGACGAAGGTTGATCATGAAATTGCAACAAATTTTGAATGAAACGTGAATGTCATATAAAACTATAGCTTACAGTCTTACATATACGTATAAACATTGCGTATAAGACACAAAAAAGCTGCTAAGACTTACAACCTGAATCAGTGTATTAACAGCAACATTTAGCACCCAAGTTTGCCTTCAATAACACTCTTCAGCTGAAAGCTCCTAAGGATATCGAAGTACTCATATTTTCATTGCGTATATGCATGGCTATAAATAGCACTTCTGAATCGTCTTCTTCAAAGCTCAAGAACTACAACTGTACAACCAAGATATATCATTGTATTAGCCCAACACAAAGAAAGAGACATCAGGAAATCAAGAAAATGTGATTTTTCTTTTGCCTTCAACTATTTATCAACAATTTCATGAATAATTTTCTTGTAAATTAGTGAAACTCATCCGGTTAACGCTCAAACTTTGCGAGTAGACAAACTTACATTCATTGTCAGTGGTAATCCAGTTTCCGTTTCTAACGGCTCTGTAAATCTCTGGATTCAAGCTCAAACTTATCTTTGGAGAATCACTTGTGAAATCATCACCACTAGGCAATCCTCTTGCAATTCCTTTGTTCCGAAAATGCGAATCCTGAAACAAAAAAACACAATAAATTTAGAATTAACCTCATGGGAGTTATATATATATATATATATATATATATATGTATCTTATAACATGTATGTTATATGCACACCTTTATTCCATTTTGTTTCCCGCCTTTCAGTGACTTAGCAGTTGCAGACCATCTCATAAGCTCCTTCATCTTAGACATAGCCGTGGGTTTGTCGTCTCCCTCGTTATCAGATTTCTTTCGTCTTCTGGTTGATGATGTCTTTGAAGTGTCATTTACTGGCAATACTTTCTTTCCAACATTATGTGTTGTTGGTGACGAAGAACTTGGTTGATCTGCATACCCTGCCCTGTTATGACTACTTCTAGCAAGCCCTCGAATAATTTCGTCCTTCTTTAACTTCACCTTGTATATATATAATGTTTTAGAGAAACAAGATTTAATGTTTTCCCTTTGAAGCAATGATGCCAAGTGCTTGTTCAAGTCCTTGCAATCCAAGTTTATTCGTTCACGCTTCTTCGGTTTTCTTTGAGCCTTTTCATGGTTGCTTGAAACTATCTCCTTCTCTACAGCTGAAAAACATACAAACATGAAGTTGTTCTTTAAAACTCAAAATTTTAAAATGTATGAATTCTAAATTTACACAACCATAGTTAATTGGCTTACCGGAATCCTTCTTGTTGGCGGTGTTTGGGTTTACTACTTGCTTCTCTTGGACAACCTTGAACAGCCTTTGGAGAATCTGATTTTGTAGATTTATAAGCGTTTAAAATTTGATTCCATAAACACGAGAGAAGTAGTAAATAGAGAAAGCTAAGATGAAGAAGATCACCTGCATAGTTTCTATATTCAGCAAAGGACCTCCTAAGATGACTTTTAAGCACTTAGTTGAAATAGGAAAATTAAGGTAAAGGAAGAAGACAATTTACATGTCGTAGGTTATGATATCTGAGACTTTGGTTGGCTTATGATTCTTAATATAATGTTGGGATAGTGTTTATGTTATATAAGCTTACAATGTGGTTGGAATAATCTGGGAGATCTGAAGGAGGTTTGAAGGGTGAGAATTGTTGAAGTAATGCAATGTTTTAATGGCCTTGTGGCAATCTTATAAACCATACACTTGTTGGGATTGAAAAAGGGAATTTGAAGTTAGGGTTCATTGGTTAATCAAGAGGGTCCATTGACTTAAATGAGGTTCTAGTATGGTACATTTTTGGCTTCATAGAGATTAAAAAGTAGGATTCAAAACAGTTGGGACGTGGGAGCGTGTAGGTCGTAGGCTCGAGTCTCATAAGCTGCAAAAACCCAAACAAAAAATATATGTGCAACTTTGCCAAACGTGATTTTGTTTGCAAGTTAAGACCTTGACTCCTTGTCCAATTCTCAATAGCTATAGTACCTAGGACGGAGCATTGTCCGGTCCGGACCTATTTTTGGTATAGGTATGAGTATTCTGAATGTTTGGTATAGGTATTACCTTATTAGATTTAGGTATTATATATAAATAGAGAAGATCACACAGGTTTTTCGGTCCATCCGGTCCTGGACCGGACCTTGACCGAATAATTCGATCCATTTTCGGTCTGCATTGTTCCGGTCCAGGTCCAGACCTATGAATCGTCCTAATTGTACCATACTAAACAAATTAAGGAAATGAATAGGCAGGAAAAGGGGCTTCAAAATCCGGGTTGCAAAGTGAACACAAAAAACTCCTAACAAGTCAAGTTACTATCTCGGTTGATAAGTGATAGCATCTGTGACAATGAAGTTGCGTGTTCGAATCTTTTTCCTATTAGAACTGTCTAAGTGCCTCCTAATAGAACCAAAATAATAAATAAAAACTCAATAATAAATGAAAGTGAAATGTAATTAGTACAAATAAAATCAATAGTATAATCATAGACTTTTAGGTTATCACAATTCTATCCTTTTCATTTCATTTCTTTTAATTGTAAAGTTGGATAAAAAAAAAAAAAAGAAGAAATCCTTAAGCCTTGCTGCATACATTGCTAGCTACTGTTCTTGTGTTTGAGCTTCATTGACCTCTCCCTTTCATTAAATCTTTTTCTTTTCCCTTAAATGTTGAAAGAGATTCAACGTGAGTGTGAGGGGGCAGTGACGTGTAACCCTCTACACCATCCTTTCCCATTAGGCGGACGTGGCCTCATTTGGATGGTCAAGATGAATCAAGACAATTCCTCTTTATCAAGAGAATGTAACGAATATGACCCTTTGGGAGAATTTAATGTGAGGAAGTAAAGAAGATTAATCGACACCTAGAAACACAATTTTTGGGGTTCTTAAGAGACCGTGTATGTAGGTGGCTATCAATATCATGTTTTAATGATTCATACATTTTATGTCTAAGAACATTACAGAATACAGATGCTACCACATATACTTAGTTGTCTCTTGATCATCAAAGTACTGCATACAGATTATAGATTATGTGAAAACTAAAAAGAAACCAACCCCGACCCACATAGGATCGTCAAAGTACGGACCGATGTTGTTTACATTCCAACCCGATTCTACGGTTGAACGACCTACGATCTGAAAATGGTAAACAACCAACACATAAGATCTTACCTGAGGTAGGATTTTAACGTGATCTAAATAATATATAGAAATTATAGAATATTGTGTACGATCCTCAATCTTACATAATGCATGCACCTCTCACAATTTTCTAAAAAATTCTTACAATTATACAAAATATTTTCGAAAATGTAAGAATCACAAGAAAATACTATCGCAAATAAAAGTGTATGATGACAAACATTGTTATGTTGGAAAACTACAAATGTATAATATTATTTTTCAAGTCTAATCAACTATTTTAGTTTAATATACCTAAAAAAATTTTATCAAAACTTTCATCAATTATTGAATACTTTGTAAACAATCCTAAAAAAAGTATCTCTTATCGTATGTCAAATGTTGCAACTTCATTTGAAGTTTTACCTCCAAAAGTCATTTTCTATTATACACAATAATTATTCTACTTTTATGTCATACACAATAACTTATTTTAATTTTATAATTGGTATAATAATTGATTTTCGTCTCTTTTAAGACATCGCACCATTTTTCTCATAATATGTGGGTACCAATTGAAATTGTACACCCATGCAAGGAACATGGCTTGAACTAGTTTATAATATGTGAACTTAAAATATAACAAATTTAGTGTATATTAGCCTATTAGGTTGATCCCTACTATTTTTAAGTTATTGTGTAGAATATAACTATTTTCCAATCCGATCAAACCCCTAACAATCCCATCCTTAAAATCCCGATTTTGACAACCTTGCTAACAACAGAGCATATTTCTGTTTACCAAGATAGTCAAAAAGCCAATACCCCTTAGCTAAATTTCAGAGTGAGTTAAGCAAAAACATTGGACAAACTACCAAGTAAGAACCCCACATAGAAGCAAACAAAACTATATTACTTCTATGATAACTATACTGCTAATCAGCTTACTCATTTTCAATTGCATATTATAGAGTGATACGAACTAGAAAAATTCAAAAGAGAAGTCAGCAAAATGTTCAGCATGAGCACATACTCAATTTCAATTTAATCATAATAAGCAAAGGACAGAAAAAGTGTACCAGGATGCATCTGACAAGACCATATAAGAATTCTGATGTCAAACATGAAACAACAGCGGTATAAGCTTTGCAGACTCTCCGATTCAAGACTTTGTTTGAAGTATAATTCATCATAAAAGCTCTACATAGAAGTGAAGCTACTTCGGAGCATTTAAACAAGCCCTATAGATTCTAAACCATACCATTCGCCAAGCTATCCGTCTTCCAATGAGCCGCAACCTCACACCTAGGATGAGTTTCAACAGCAATATAAATGGGTGAAGATGACAACTGATCTGTTCAAACTTCTACTGAACTGCATTTACCTGAACTAGTCACATCACAGTTCGTCCTCATTGGGTTCTGTCTGGGTCAAACGGGGACGCCTTTGAACAGGCAAATCTTCACTACCATCATCATCATCATCAATGTTAATTACATTGGCCTCATCACGACGCCTTCTACGAACCAAAGGCTGACCATGGTTGACGGTTATACCATTGGTATCATCACTTTCATCTCTCAAACCCAACATTTCCAGATACATGCGCCTATACATCGCTTCACTTGCTTGCGGTACATTGGCCTCATCACGACGCCTTCTATGACGAGAAGGCTCGTTTGCATCATTATTTTCATCATCACTTTCATCTAACAATCCCAAGCCCAACATATTAAGATACCGCTCCCTAAACGAATCTTCATTCACCCTCCTGCTAGCTGACCGGCCCCCCCTTGCATGACGCCTTGCTTCAGCAACCATCTGAAAGAGAAAGAAAGGTGTCCAACCTCTCTCTGTTGTGTTCCTATCATCGTTCCCGCCTTCAAGAACATAGTCTCCCATCACAACAGCACCAGGCATGGTTGACCGAATGGCACTAACAACGTCAGCATTATCCCTCTGTACCTCAAGCCGTCTCCAAGCTTGTTGCCTTGACGGGTCAATCTCAGCAGGGCGAAGAGAAGGATGAGCGATCCTTGCATGTTTTCTCAGTTCTTGATAATCACCCTCAAAATCACAAGAATCATTAGAACAACTTCGAGCTTTCATGTCAAGGAATTTCCGCTCCTCTTCTGCAACATTCCAGCCTTGCACATCTCCCCTGCACAATGGGCATTTGAGAATCACTTTCTCTGGTATAGCCAATGAGGGTTCCGGAGCAACTACATCATATAAGGCATTTTGAACCGGAGCAGTTGACTGAAAGATTCCAAGCAAGGTATCATCCATTATTCTCCGTGACCTTACTGGAGTATTGTTCGGATTCTGCTGGTTAATAGGCGAGTCCAACTTCACATTTCTGTATCGATCCAGACAATTCGAATGTCTGTAACTAGTATCACAGACATAAGGCCTACATCCCTTCTCATGTGAGCTACAAATCAGTAAAACTGCATTGTGTGGGTGCTCCATGCAGATGGAGCACAATACTTCATCCCATTCCTTGTGCAGAGCATCCTTAGCTGAGTCGTTCTGCATGCTTCGTTTTTTACAAGCCAACATCTTGGAAACACTGAACAAATTCAGCATAGGAGTGATTGTTTGTCAATTTTAATATAGAAGATCAACTTCAAACAAAATAATCTAAAACATTCTAAAGCTAAATCTAAACAGCAGGGTCCCGTAATCGAAAACATTTTTGCTTAATCAAGCAAGGACGTAGCAAATTTCTTATCACAACTGGATAAAAAAAAAGTACACGATCATTCAATAATCGTCATCGTACAGAAGTACCCAAATTCACTTCAAAATCCGGACACTGACAAACCAAAACCCTAACCCTAGTTCCCTGACAGATCATTTTTTTCATCCAGAACAACCAGATTTACAAATCAACAATCAGGAACGTCATCGATGACAATTGCAACGGACGATTAAAGATCGATAGATCAGATACAAAACTGGAAATTTTCAGATGAATAAAAATGTAAGAGTGAAATAGGTTAGTACTTACGAGTATCGGGATGTTTGCAAGGGTGTGATGTGCTCCCTCGTGATGGATCGATGATGATTCTACCAAAGAGAGGTAGGAGACGGGTGAGAGAAGAATAAAGAGAAAAGAGAGTAAGAAGAAATGAGAGCAAATTTCGTCGATGTTGGGATTTAAGTTTATATACTGAAATCCAAGAGGATGACAGAGTGTGTAGCGCCGATTTGAAAGAGCCGTGTTTTCGTCTTCCACTGTCATCCCCGAATTTTTTACGTTTTTCACGTCGGTTTGATTGTTTTTAAAATTCGAATTCAATATATATCGTCATCTAATTTTTCGACTTCTCGATTATGAATCTATGGCTGTCCTTTCAGAAAAAAGTGATGGAACCGGGTTTAGACCATTAATACGTTACTGTTTTAATTGCCTTTACAGTCTACTAGAGTAGACGGATTAGGTAACCGCTTTAACGTGGCGGCAAAAATGGAAATGACGCTACATTGCTCTGGGTCGTAGATTGACCACTGCGCCGATATTGGGCTTTAGTGGTCCAGAAACTGGCCCAAAAGGCCCATGATATCGAGCTGTACCCTTTCACGCAAATGGGCCCATGACGAACAAAGACAAGTGTACTTTACAAATTCAAATGCTTCTTTCCGGTTTGGCCTTCTCAAATATGCAGAAATTTTGAAAATGTCTATATTTCATCATTGAAGGAGATGAGGAAGCGAGCAGCAGTGCACGGATTTAAGGATGGATTGAGGATTACTACAACTCACCCATATTTTAATAAACCAAAATAAAATATGTACATGAAAATGTAACACCCTTCATAAAGATAATTATGACATTAAACAACAAAAAAATGTAAATCTAAAAAAAACATAATATTAATTGGAATAAATCAAAACCGGACTTTCATAAACCAAAATTTGACGATTTAGATTCCGGATGTACTCCTAATGGATATGTCATTCGAGACCACAATGGAAAAGTCATAAGCCTTGATGCAAAAAAAACAACTTCAGCACGGTCTTAAAGGTTGAATCTTTTGCCATAAAAGCATACCTTCACAAGGCAATCACACTTCAAATAAAAAAAAAGATCAAAATCGAAGGGGACAATAATCTATGTGTTATTAAGGCACTCCAAGGTTATTGGATCTGCCCCTGAGAGATCAAGATTATTATTTTCGACTTCAAACCGGACATCCGGTTCTTTGACGAAGTCTAGATTAGACATGTTTTCAAAAAAGTAAATTGTGTTGATGACCGGAGGGTAATGGATTTCTCTGTTGTCCGCTTAGTTCCTTTCATGGGTGTGCTGGTGATAGGGAAGGAAGTATATATTTCTATTGTTTGATAAGTCATTTGAAAAGACCACTCTTTTTTGCAATTGAGCGCAAGAATGAGGTTCGGGGCACCCTTGAGTGTGACCTTGATGTTTTTGTGGCGTTGATACTTTGAAGGTGTTGGATGCTAGACACACCTACAAGCCTCCTCCTTCAAAGCATTGCACGAAATTACCCCTCGTTATTGACGTTGATTTGATATTTAAATGCATCAAGTCTTTATCCAAAGGTACCTTTTGTGGTAAATTGGATTGAGAGCACAACATCTTTAGATGATACGTGTGGTGAGGTTATGCGGTTGCAACGAGTATTTTGAGAGCTCTTTCATTAGTGGTTAATTTGTGGTTGGAAGGTACGAGTTCGTTGAGTTCGATTGACTTTGTTGCTTTGACGCCTCTTACGCAGATGTTGAAGCTTGATAATGGGGTTCGGCCCATTGTAATGGGTATTATATGAAGGTGGTTGGTGTCCAAAGTTTACATGAAGGGAGTGGGTACAAATAGGAGAGATTATCTTTGAGATTCTTAGTTTGGGATTGGTGTCTCAAATTGTACAGATGCTATACCACAATGTTAACAAGATTTTGAGCGAGTGTCACAATGATGGTTTCCTTGATTATGTTGACAGTGAATTTTTCTAATGCATTCAACTTGATTGATAAAATTGTTTTGTTGAGGGAAGTAAGGGGAAAATGTTCATATATCTCTTTATGGTTTGATTTTTTGTATGGTCAGGCTGCCCGATTGTACATTGGTGATGATTTTATTTGGTCGGCTACCGGTGTGCAACAAGGAACCCTTTGGAGCCGCTTCTTTCTTCCCTTGTCTTGCACTCACTTCTTCATAGGATCAAAGACAGTTGCACACCTCTTCTACGTGCTTGATATCTTGATGATGATACTATTATTAGTCGGTCAGAGGAAGTGGCTAGAGCGCTTGATATCATTCGAGAGGTTGGCCGAGATTTGGCATCGAGTTGAATGTTTGCAAGGCTGAGCTTTTTTGGACTTTGTGTAATGGATCGAAACTTAAAGATGGACTATTCTCTCATTGCATTGTGAGGCCTGCGATGGATGTTAAGTTGTTGGGTGGGGCGGTGAGTAAAGACGACGAGTTTGTTAGAGATATAGTCATGAAGAAAGTTGTTAAGATGGTTGATTTAATACACCTTCTTACACAGTTGAGTGACCCGCATAGTGAGATCATTTTGCTTCGTTCTTGTATGGGTGTTGCTAAAATATATTTTAGCTTGAACATTTGTCTACTGAATCGAGTGTGCCACAACTTATTTATCTAAACTCATGAATATAATCCATTTAATAACAAGATCTATTTTATAAATTCTAATTACTATTTTAGTATGGGATCCATATATATATATATATATATACAACATACACTAGTTCCTGAATTGAAAATAAAATTATAAAAAGCCCGCCTTCGAACCCATTACCACAAGTTACGCAAGTGAGTACGATCTAAAAAGGCCGCCTTTTCATCTACCTTTCTTCTTGCTCTCTCCAATCTCTGCTGCTATCTCCTCCTATATAACACAAACAAAAAACCAGAGATCTTCAAAACACATAAACAGACAGATCGAGATCAGCCATGGCGGAATCTCTTCGCTTCATTGTGCTTTCTACATTGCTCATCACTTTGCTCTTTGCGTTTATCGCTAATGGAGCCAATCGAATTGACGAGCAGAAGAAGCTAATTAGGTATCACCACTACTCGAAATCCTGATCCATGTGCCGTTTAAGAGTTTCGATCGAGTTCGATTTGCGTTTTTCTTTTGTGGATATGTGAATGTTTTTGTGTCTTGATTTCTAGGGTTGAAGAACAGTTACAGAGCTTGAAGAATTCATCAATGGCGAAAAGGTCAGTTCAAACTTCAAGTTCCAATACTTAATTCTTCCAATTCTTCCTCCGATTGTTACTCTAACCACGCTCTTCGTGTTCTTCCTTCTCTGATGATTTTCGATATGACGATGACATTTTCGTTTTGGGATAATCATATATTTGCAGAGCTGAGGAAGTAGAATTGCGTAATCAACAAGCTGTTACTAACCCCGAAGACATTGTAATGGCTGTTCACGAGTAAGTACTTAGCTCATTTTCTATAATGACTTCAAATATATTTGATATCGAAATTTCAATAAAATAAAAAAAGATTATAACCAGAAATTGATCTTGAATTCCTTCTTCAGAATGTAGATGAACGTGACATTTAATAGTCTCACATGTAAAAAAAAACACTTCATGAGAATTTATTACCAACCCTCCATTGTAGCTCTCTCCACCTCCATAAATTCTCCACCAAATTTCCCCAAGAAATATACATTAATAAAATTACAACTATTTTATTTACCATTGTGAGTTTTTATTTTATTTTATTGCAAATATCAAAAGAAACACTAATTAAACAATGTAACATAATAAATTAGAATAAATTATTGTCAATTATAAGTATAACAACATGTCAAGTGTGT
Organism: Fagopyrum esculentum; assembly: GCA_033239045.1. Classification (NCBI taxonomy): domain Eukaryota; kingdom Viridiplantae; phylum Streptophyta; class Magnoliopsida; order Caryophyllales; family Polygonaceae; genus Fagopyrum; species Fagopyrum esculentum. The sequence continues at coordinate 129,741,913 of BSUD01000008.1, read as the reverse complement.
AAAATTGATCGGTCAGAGACTCTCATGATATGTAACTTTCAGCCTTTATTACAATTTCTCATAAATATGTCAATTTTTTATACCCTAAAACATATATCAAGTTAATGAAATATTATGATTTTTGAATAAATATGTCATTTTCTAACACATAAATCAAGTTATTTATAAACTTAGATTGATAGAACTCATTCTATCGAGCCTTCATTTTCCTTGTTTCATGCATACATGTTGAAGTACGTAATTGTACCTTTGAGATTCGCTTGGACTTATAAAGTACATAATTTTCTTTGTTGCATTATATTAGATTAAGTCTAATTATATAATAACTAACTGATTAGTTGATTAAGATGCTTTTATGTTCAATGATGCAACGAATCAACCAACTCTCCCACGTTCTTCTGCCATAATAACCTCACATGACTTTGCCACGAGATCTGCGCATCTCGTCTTTTATTTGCATTATTTATCTTTTACTATTATTATTTTGTGATATTAATTTTATGTAATCATATGAATTAACATGACAAAACATGATTATTTCAGGTTTATCAATAAATTTGACCTTTTCAAATATAACAAAAAATATTTTAAAATTCTATAACATATAAACATCTTTTATTAAATTAGTTTTTGTCATTTTTAGTTTGATAATTTTTAATTTTAACTCAAACTTTGAGATATATGAATATATGGGACTTCATTGGCTGCATACATGCACAATACCCTTTCATTATTTCCAGTACTTTATATTGTATTATTTGGGATTTTTGTAGGTTATTTTCAAATGTAGAAAACAAAGTTGAATCACATGATTAGCTTTCTGGCAAGTGTTGGGAGCTTCCATGAGAAATAGATTCCCAAATTAATATATTATTAGTATATCTTAAGATAGAAGAACCATGTGGGCATGGCAGGGAAAATGTGCTTATGAGTGATTTAAAAGAGTTATCAAATTTATTGTTCGATTAAAAATATAATTTAGTACTTAATTTTCGATCCTTATCCTTTCTCTCCAACGTGTCAAAGGTGCACAATTAGATCGAGATTTACGTACCTGAAAAAAAAAATTTTCATTTGACACAGCTATAAGTCACAACCAATTTTGAGTTGATCAATGATACGTTGTTCATATGAATTATTATAAGCCCCTAATTCATTATTGAAATATTTGTTGGAGATGATTGGAGTTCATCTATCAAGATGAGATCATACAGCAATCATGAAGAAATGATAAGACCAATACCAATATAGTATTCAGATTCAACAATTTCTCTCCATCCCCACAACCATATTGCTGATTCTAGAAGGTTGTTACAATCTAATTATAATACATGATATCTCATTTTCATCTCATGTAGCTACCAAACTTCAATTGACAATTAGATTGACTCTTTATAATGATATAGGTTCAACTCCTACCTAAACAGTTCAAATTCCGATCCGAACTGAAATACTGACCGGAATATTGTTATTGGATCGGACATAATTGTCAATTTTTTTAAAATGTCCCGTTTGAACCCAAATATATATATGACTGGACCGAATATTAAGGTTTGGTCCAATAACAATTTTTTTGGTTAATGTTTGATCCAGTTCAGACCGAATAAATAGTCTTATATCCCAATTTGTGGTAATATGTGATAAAATAAGGTATGAATTAACCACATGGCGTAAGGTTCCGGGTTTTAGAATAACCGATCTTCGTCACTCGGGTCAGTGACAACGTAGTACTTTCCATCACGGTAAACCTCTTTCATCTAGCTTATAAATGAAAATAATATAAGTTACCTACTTACCTTAATGTCATGTAGCGGAAATTTAGGTGGGGGAGTTTCAATAGAATTGACCCGGTTTCCTTATGTTCCGTATCCATCCATCCGTAATCCGTATACTGCACATGTTCTGCATTAACCCTTTTTGTAATTCGGACCATATATTCCAATCTTTCCGGTTATTAATTGGACTATAATCACTTGCATTAAATGCCAATAGTTTCTCTTACTCCAACTTCACAATTATATAATATAAGAAAATTTTTTGACATAAATTATAGTTATATGTATTCGTCGTTCACAAAATGTTTTTATATGATAGATTGTCCAAAAGTCGAATTATGCTAAAATATAATCTTAATATCTTGTATTCAGGAGCATACAAAACAGTACAGCAAGGAGGGATCTAGGATTCTTCTCATGTGGAACAGGCAATCCAATTGACGACTGCTGGAGATGCGATCCCACCTGGCAAAAGAACCGAAAGCGACTCGCTGACTGTGCAATAGGGTTCGGTCGTAATGCAATAGGAGGCCGTGATGGAAAGTACTACGTTGTCACTGACCCAAGTGACGAAGATGCGGTTAACCCAAAACCCGGAACCTTACGCCATGCGGTTATCCAAGACGAGCCATTATGGATCGTGTTCAAAAGAGATATGGTAATTACTTTGAAGGAAGAACTGATCATGAACAGCTTCAAGACGATCGATGGCCGTGGCGTTAGTGTTCATATTGCGAATGGAGCTTGCATAACTGTTCAGTTTATCACTAATGTCATCATTCATGGTCTTAATATCCATGATTGTGTTCCTACTGGTAATGCTATGGTTCGAAGCTCGCCTAGTCATTTTGGTTGGAGATCTATGGCGGATGGTGATGGGATTTCGATTTTCGGGTCGAGTCATATTTGGATTGATCATAACTCGCTTGCGAAATGCGCGGATGGACTCATTGATGCTGTTATAGGTTCTACGGCGATTACAATCTCGAATAACTACTTCACTCATCATAATGAGGTTATGTTGTTGGGCCATAGTGATTCTTATGTGAGAGATAAGGTAATGCAGGTTACCATTGCTTATAACCATTTTGGTGAGGGTCTTATCCAGAGAATGCCAAGGTAAATACTCCCTTGTCGAGTTTCTAATGATCTCGTTAATCCTAATCTAGGTTGTAAACTTATAAAGTGTTCTTGTTCCGCATTGCAGATGTAGACATGGTTACTTCCATGTTGTAAACAATGACTACACTCACTGGGAAATGTATGCTATCGGTGGGAGCGCGAGTCCAACGATTAACAGCCAGGGAAACCGATATCTTGCTCCGGTCAACCCCTTCGCAAAAGAGGTAAATTTATGCTTGTTTAGTCAAAGTGAACGAGCTAGAGTAGCTATAAATTCCGGTTAATCTAGTCTCGTTCCGGTCCTGTACCAATTTCGGTCCTGTCCCAATTTCGGTGAAATTTGAAAAAAAAATGTGTATCTCGTCCCGTGAAAATTTTGCACGACGGGACGCGAGACATAAATTTTCCAATTTCGGCACGTGTATATATATAAATAATATTTTTAAAATATTATATATATATATATATATATATATAATATATATATATATATATATAAATTATAATATTATATTGATAAGAATTATAAGAGTAATAAAATACTAAAAGAATAGTAAACATTAATTATTTTATACGGTTACACACTTCCACACTTATCCGAGTGACGTACAATAATATTAAATGCATGATGGACTTTATATTAGTGCAGTGCTAGATTTTTTTTAATGTAAATTGGTAAGACACACTTTGGTGCAACTTGTATTCATTTTATATGTAATAACTTTTAATGTAGGCCTTTTGAATCAGTAATTCGGTATCGAGTTTTTTTTTTTTTTGATAATTTGTGCCTTTAAACATGAATGAAAACAAGTACAACTGTTGAATATAATCATTGAATGATTCTTGTAGGATTAGTCCCGTCCCGTCCCACGTGGAACAGGGCCCGCACGGACCAAAGAAATAAAAAGTTGAAAATCCCGTCCCGTCTCATGTCAAACCCTACGTATAACAGCTCTACTTGTTTTGTTTTTGTGCAGGTAACTAAGAGAGTTGACTCAAACCAACATGCTTGGAAGAAATGGAACTGGAGATCAGATGGAGATCTTATGCTCAATGGAGCCTACTTCACTAGATCAGGAAGAGGAGCCGGAGCTAGCTATGCGAAAGCGTCGAGCTTAGCAGCTAAGCCATCTTCACTGATAAGCTATTTAACTTCAGGTGCCGGTACTCTTAACTGTCGTCGTGGTCATGCGTGCTAGCTTCGAATCCACAGAGCTTTGCAGCCCTATAAACTTTATAATCTCAATCTGTCAAGGTAATTTTGAGTAAAACTGTATATTGTTCTTCTATTCCTACCCAATTACTTGCCTCATCAAATCCATTCTACCTTTGCTGTGCTTGATTTGCTCAACCTCCGCCACGGCTCATCCGAAACAATCTGTTTTTTGATTACCTGTGGGTTGAGCGTGTTTGGAAGTGTTGTTCACTTCATATCTTCTTGTTCAAGGTGCATATTGTTCCCCCGGAATTTACACTTGCAGAAAGGAGAGGATACTGCAATCTCATTGATGTAAACATGAAACTGTATCAGCAAAATGCAAGATTTCTTCTGACTTTCTGCTTTGGCTATGGAATTATACTTGATGAACATCTAAACTAAAACAAGAGAAATCTCCTTGGACGAAGGACCCTAGCACAAAGACAACATTGAGTTAATCGCCATGAAAGGGCATTCAAGCTCTCCTTTTTCTTCTCTCGAAGAAGAGAGGGGGAAAAACCTCGTTCAATGTACAATGACCCTCACCGGGTAACACAGAAGTGGGGAGATATATATACAAGCCAAAAATCCCAACTTGAATTGATCAAGCCAAACCCAAAATTAAGTTAATGTTCATAACTCCTAATAATACAAGAGAATGAGTAATCTAATTGCAAGGTTAAAAAGCTACAACTAAGGATTATAAACATTACACAAATAATGCAACTTTTAACTCCATCCATAAACAATCAACAAAGAAAACATTTTGATTTCTAGTACAAATCAAACTTACAAGTTCATAGTATCTAGCCTGAAGGCACTTAAGATCACAGCCAACTAGCTAAGTGAAAGCAAGTTTCATAATTTTGCAATGAAAAAAAAAGGGACTTCTATAAGCTATCACTTACCGTGCAGCATTCACCTTTCTGTAATGACAAGGAAAAATAGGTCAATCCATAAACTAGCAATGAAACAAGTGAAAGAGAAGATCAAAATGGAGTAGCTGTCCCACTTCTTGTTTCGGTAGGGCTATACAAAGCTGATCTGTTTCTCGGTCTATTCTCCTCCAACTGTTTCACAACTTCATCCATCGTTGGCCTAACTTCAGACACCGGTGCACAGCATCCCATTGCAAGCTTCAATGCCTGAACCAACCCATCTTCCATTGGGCTTCTGATTCCCTTCAACACCTCAATATCAAAAACCTCCATAGTTGTTTCCTCTAGAACAGCTGCTTTCACCATTGAAGGTAAATCCAAGTAATCACGGCTTCTACTATCTTTTCCGGGCTTCTTACCTATCAATATCTCTAGAAGCAATATCCCAAATGCATAAACATCTGTCCTTGGATTGCTGTTCTTCATCTTTTGAAGCTCTGGAGCTTTGTATCCATCTGACTTTGTTTGAGCCAACATTTCGTCGGCTACATCAGGGACCATTAACTTGTCCAGCCCAACTTCAGCTAGCCTGGCCACAAAAAAATCATCAACAAGTACATTTTTGGAACTGACGTTCGCGTGGATTATCGGTGTCTCAAGTCCTGTGTGAAGGTATGCCAGTCCACGGGCAATGCATAGCGCAATTTTGTGACGTCTTGCCCAGTTCAGCACCGGTTTTCCAGCCTTGATTTCTGGTTATGATTTTACACATTATCCAAAAGATAGCATTCATGAGAACTTCAGAGGTTTCACAGCTTACAATGGTAACTAACTGTTATAATTTATAAACACCTTAGAAGTTTCACCACATGACAGAACTTCACATACCACTTAACAAATTTATAGTTTGTTACCCATTATGTAATTTACAATTCTAAACAACATAAATTTTCACCTACCAACTAGATAACCCGAAAAATACTAATGATTCATCATATATGACTCATTACCGTTGTAAATATATCATTGCAGTCTTGATTATCAAGATTTTCAATCATACAGAAAGTTCTGCAACAATTGACATTTGTAATGCATATTTCCAAATAGTATCAAACCCGGATTGAATTCAACTAAGAAGGGAAGAGAAATGTATAAGCCAAAGCATTTTAAAAGGCACAAAGGTGGTGATCTTACCATGTAGAAATGTATCAAGTGTTCTATGTGGGAGATGGTCAAATATTAGCAATTTCTCTCCTCTCTTCCCATGATAAAATGCTCTTAATGAAACCAAATTCTCATGTCGAATGCGCCCTAACTGCTTTATCTCCGGCAAACACAAGTTCCTATCTTTACAACTTCCTTCCCTTAACAATCTCAATGCAATGGTCCCTCCATCTGCTAGCTTGGCCTTGTAAGCAGTTCCGTAGCATGTTTTCTCGATAACCTGCCCAGTCGCATTCAAAACGTCTTCTAATGTCAAATTCTCTCCACCCTGAAACACAATAAGCTTCCCTTCACCTCCATCTGCATCACCAAAATCATCCTCTTCGTAATCTTCGTCAAAAGCCTCATCTTCTCCCCTAACCTTCCTCTTATTCTGAAAATACCCAATCAATAATGAAGCTGAAACAACTATTCCAGTCATCAATCCAATAACAATTCCGGCAATTGCCCCGGGACTCAAACCAGAACCTCCATTGCAACTCATCAATGGATACCCACATAAATTAGGGTTATTCCCTTCAAAAGCCTCCACACCAAACTTACTTTTACTCCCTTCAAAATTTGGCAACAACCCACTAAAGTTATTGTAAGACAAATCCAACTTCTCAAGCTTCAAATCAGTCAAGCCAATAGGAACATCACCACTAAGCACATTATGACTAAGATCAAGCTCCTCAATATTCCTAAACCTAGTTACAAATTCAGGAAACCCCCCAGAAAACTTGTTTTCACCAAAGTCAAGAGTCTTTAACTTATCACAAGTAGAATCAGGCAATGCAGGCTCAGGCAAAGACCCAATTAAAGAATTTCCGTGGAGATTAAGAGAAACAAGGCGGTCACAAAGGTTCCAAATTGAAGGAAACAGAGACCCGGATAACAAATTGTGCCCTAAATCAATATTAGTAAGTGAAGAGCTATACCCTAGCTCTAAAGGCACAGACCCAGAAAGAGAATTAACACTAAGATAAAGGGTTTGAAGGGTTGAAAGCTCGCCAAGTTCTCTTGGCAGAACACCAGAGAGATTAGCTGATGGGAGCTGAATAGAGAGAATATGGAGAGATGGGTCTTTAAAGAGAGTAAGATTAGACCAACTGGGGGATGAAAGACCTTCACAGTTGAGAAAAGAGCCGTTGGAGAATACCCATTTGAGTCCCCTCCATTGACAAATAGGAGTGCTCGAGTTCCATGAAGATAACAAGAGATTTTCTGTGTCTTTACCTTGTAAAGATGGCTTGATTTTGTATAAGAGAAGCTCAATGTCTGTGGAATAGACGACATTGATAAGGGAGAGTGTACAGAGTAGGAGAAGACAATAGGGTTTCATAACCGCCATTGAAGAGCTTGGGAGTTGGGAGAGTAAGGTGAGACTTGAGAGAGCTGTTTTTGAGGATTTTTTGGATCCTCTATCCCCGTTTAAAATTTTGTTTTGGGGAAGGATGATGGTGTTGTTGACTGCGGTTTACACACTTGCTGTGGTGTGAGTGACATATTGCAGTCTGATGTTTCCGAATTCACATAGAAAGAGATGAATGGTGAAATGATGCTTGATTTTATGAACATTGGGCCCCCTTTTTGCCCTTATTGAAGGGAATCCTTTTCTAGGAAAATTATGGTGTTTGGAATAAGAAAATTTTTAAGTTCAAACATGTATGATTTTTTTTTTTTTCTTCAGTGATGTGATGTGAGTAATCACTGGTTTGTAAGAAATGTGAGCAACAACTAAATTTACATATTAAGGGTTGTTTTGGTAGAATATTGAGATTATTGTGAGGGATGAAAATTTTCAATAATCTACCAATAATCTCTTTGTAGTTGATACTTTTTTAGGTCAAAATAATTTTCCAAAATAATCTAGACACAATAATCTACCAAATAACCACATTTTTTGTGCACGCCGAACACACCCTAAAACCCTAAAAGGATAAAACTTCGTATATTAAAAAAAGTCATAACAAAAGGTTCAAATATTATTATTCTGGTATTCTCTTTGTGTTTTTTTATTTTATTTTCCTTGTCAAACTAAATTTATATTTCTACATTAGTCCAATAATAAATGGGAAGGAAGCACGCCTAACTTCAACCCTTTAACATATTTTATACAGTATAAAAAAAATTGGGTGGGATATAAAAGATCTTTTGAAACTTTAAACTTTAAGGTTAATAATTAATATCGTTGAATGATGAGGAAGATACGCTCCCGAGTCAAGATGTCGTCTTTCTATATTTTCTTTTTCAATTGTTTAAACATTAAAACAAAACTATCACAACTTACATTTGGTACAGACTAGAGACCATGTATATACTAATTTATTTACTAATTATTTTATATTTTTAAAAAGATTTTTTATTTTAAAATTTGATGGATAGAAGAGAAGCTCACAGCTTTTAAAAGATCATGTATGAATATGATAATATGAATATACGATTCTTCTGCTTCATAGAATAAAAAGCTTGTAATCGTATATCCATCAATCCAAAGTTTGATTGAGTAATATTCAATCTATATAATGTCAATATTGTTGTGGCACGTCGTAATAAAGTCAACTAAAAATTACACATATTGTGATATTCGTTACCATTATGCAAAATGGTCAACGTTATTAGTGACAAATAACAACATAATGCATATAAACAACAATAATGATAATTGGGTCGTCAAAATACGACTATATATCATGTATCATGATATTCGTGACTATCTTTATTTTTACTTTCATACAGAAAAAGAAAAAGATTTTAGATGCTAAAATACTTTCCTATTCTTTTTCACACACAAACAAAAAGTGAAAATGGAGCATGCTCCTGCCCCTAATACAAGCGACAAAAAGAGATCGGGAAATTGCAGGGATAAGTTTGGAAAAAATTGATCACATTGTACTACTCCATTAATTGATACTATTAATTATTTTGAAACAAATTACAATGATGTTACACTATAATAATAACTGTGAATATATTTTTTTTTTGGGTAATAATAACTATGAATAATTAAAAATGTAAATAACTATGATCTAGTTATTAACGACTCAAACCTAACGCTTTAGTATACAGATCTATCAGTTGATCGGTGGAGCGTTAAAGCACGTGAATTGCATTTGAAGCCGTGTTATTTTAGCTCCTCTTGCCTTTGAATATATTATATTCATTTTGAGATAATGGAACTTGAGCGAAAATGGTGGTGAATATATTCTATTCAATTCGAGACAATGAGTATTAAGCGAAATGGTTGAAATTTCCCTTCGTTTGTTTTGTTAGAGTATGGGCCTAGTATATTGGACCATATGTTGGGCTTATCCTTTGTTTGTTAGTTTATCTTTTGATCTTATCTTTTAGTATTAGTTTATTATTTTATCTCTTTATATTTTCTTATATAAACATTGGTTCATCAATGGAATAAGACAAGTCTTTCCGATTCACAAATCTCTTTACTAGGCCCATATTCTAACACTCTCCTCAAGCTCTTCAAGCTGGAAGTGTGATCCAACAACTCCAAGCTTGAACAGTAGAAACTTGAAGAAGAGCAGTAGAAACTTGAAGAAGAGCAGCTTGATGTAACTCCTTTCCTTCATCATCGGTCTTTGTATTGACGCCGGTGGGTTGGACCTGACGCAGAATGATTAAGTTTTGGGCCCTAGGACGCAGGTTGATTAGCGTCCTAGGACCCTAGGACGCAGGTAAATTAGCGCCCTAAGGTAAGTTTTGGATCTTAGGACGCAGGTTGATTAGCGTCCTAGGGTCCTAGGACGCAGGTAAATTGGCGCCCTATGGTAAGTTTTGGATCCTAGGACGCAGGTTGATTAGCGTCGTAGGGTCCTAGGACGCATGTAAATTAGCGCCCTACGGTAAGTCTTAGGACGCAGGTAAACCTACGGTAAGTTTTGGATCCTAGGACGCAGGTTGATTAGCGTCCTAGGGTCCTAGAACGCAGGTAAATTAGCGCCCTACGGTAAGTTTTGGATCCTAGGACGCAAGTTGATTAGCGTCCTAGGGTCCTAGGACGCATGTAAATTAGCGCCCTACGGTAAGTTTTGGATCCTAGGACGCAGGTTGATTAGCGTCCTAGGGTCCTAGGACGCATGTAAATTAGCGCTGGATCCTAGGACGCAGGTTGATTAGCGTCCTAGGGTCCTAGGACGCAGGTAGATTAGCGCCATAAGGTAAGTTTTGTATTTAGGATGAAAATAGAGGGCAAAGTATTTTCTGATACCGCGGACAAAGTCTTCCGTGATATCGCCGGCGGCGATGACGACACAATTAGGGTTTTGTTTTGTGCGGAAGCGTAGGTTAAGGAAAGTGCTCTGATACCATGAAGAGATTTGTGAATCGGAAAGGCTTGTCTTATTCCATTGATGAACCAATGTTTATATAGGAAACTATAAAGAGATAAAATAATAAACTAATACTAAAAGATAAGATCAAAAGATAAACTAGCAAACAAAGGATAAGCCCAACATATGGTCCAATATACTAGGCCCATACTCTAACATGTTTGGAGACAATAAGAGGTCGCTTTGGTTTATTTGGTGACAATAGGACGGTAGATTGACGTCCTTGGGCGACATTATGTTTATGATCGTTGTTTAATATCATGACAAATTCCGATACATATGTACCGTATAACAAGGATCATGTGCATCCGAACGTACGTACGTATTAGACCAAAGTTCAACACATAAAATAACGAGATTTCATCCTAAAACCACAAAACTGCATATAATAATTGATTTAAATGTGAGAACTTATTATCTACCACCTACGTGAGTATATAATAATTGATTTATCGACTTATCTTTGTGCATAACTTGTTAAATAAAAAATAATTTTTTATGTTTAAATTCTTGTCTCCAATGTGGATTATAGTAATTCATGTATATACATTGGGTGTAATCTATTGGGCCTATTGGGCCCGTCAAACTCTAATGAAATCCAGGTATCCGACCAATCCAAGCCCACCTATGCATACTGCAACACTGATGTTCTTCGGAACCATATGAACACAATGATTAATAAGAGACAAACAAATTAATTGATTAGAAGAAGAAAATAATAAAAGAGACGACAGATCTTCATCACGCAACTCCTATAGCTCCCCGGTGATCAGCTCGGCATCTTCCGAGTGTTCTTTGTCGTTGTTCCTGTATCGTGGTACGAAATGTTTCGATAATTTTCATCTTCGTTGTATTGTTGTTTTCTTCGTGCTATGTAATGCTTATCAATGGTGTTGTTTGTTTCGCTTTTCATTATCCGCTCAATTCGGTTCTCGAATCGCTCAGTTGGTGTTATTCATGGTTCATGAATTGTGTTTTTAACGGGAAATTCGATATTATATCGATTTGGTTTCGACATCCTAGGGTACCGCAGCTATAATCGCCAGATTGGTTCATTTAGCATGTCAATCGCTTCGAATCTGTTCTAAATTGCAATTGCTGTACATTTCATTATTGCATTTCTGGTTTGATTTGTTAACATTTTCCCTCTCTTTCACGATCGATACCCGTGACCTATTACTTCACTTTTCCCTAATTTTGGTTTTCTAGCCCTAAATTATCCAGCCAATTCTGTTTGGTTGTTGTGATATGGAATTGTTAGTATTTGTAGATTGTATTGAGTCTAAGTGTTGCTAGTTAGAATTTTGGAACTATTTAATGGTAAAATCAACGAGAAATTGAGTCATGTAGATGTTGAAAACATTAAAATTCAACTGGATCATCTAGAAAATACTGGAAGCAGCTAATTAATGTGCGTCATTCAGCTCGAGGAAGGTTATGGAAACTTGGGAAGAATACGTTGTCCTCTAATCTCGTTACGCTACTAGTTCCCATTGCAGATCAGAGAACCTCAAACCTCTTCAATTGTTTCGTGTGAATCCGTTTTGATTTCAATTTTTCTTTTTTGTGTAGTTAATCATCTCGTATCTTACTTATTATCTCTTTCATCCAAGATTTTTGGCACTGCCTTTCTCCTCTTCTATACCAAAACTTATCCAAAACTACATGTAGATATGCATCATATCATGTGGTCGTTAAAATTGATTTCTAGAATATAAAATTGCATCACATTGGGCAGGGTTTTAATGGAGAACCACTCTGAAGACAATAAGAAAATACAGTATGTAAGCCCTTATGGGCCTGGTGTTCCAGAATGTTGAGATTTGAATTGTATTGATTCAAAGTTTTTTTTGGTTGTTTAAGCAGGTAGTAGTAAAAATTAGGAATTAATTGTATTTCTCTGAAATTGAGAGATGGTTATAGGAACTACGAACTATACTTTTGATATTTGAATGACAAGTGGTATTTGTGTTGAATTTGAACTTCATATTGTCAAAAGCATCAAACAGATTGGGAAACTTATCTGTCTACGATTGCTGTAAAGCTAAAAGGAAAGGAGTTACCTTCAACTAAGTATCCTTTATCGAATGTGTTTATAAGTCTTCATCTTGTACTTCCTATATCATGAAGTTCATTTCATTTTTTTTAATACAGGTAGAAAGTCAAAAATGTCGGGCCAAACCCAGCGCCTAAATGTTGTACCTACTGTAACCGTGCTTGGAGTCATAAAGGCTCGTCTTGTTGGTGCAACTAGAGGTCATGCTCTTCTCAAGAAGAAAAGTGATGCTTTGACTGTACAATTCCGACAGATTCTTAAGAAAATTGTATCAACAAAAGAGTCCATGGGAGATGTTATGAAAACCTCCTCCTTTGCTCTAACTGAGGCCAAGTATGTTGCCGGTGAGAACATCAAACACATTGTTCTTGAAAATGTTCAAAACGCAACCCTTAAAGTCCGATCAAGACAAGATAACGTTGCTGGTGTTAAGCTTCCCAAATTTGAGCACTTCACCGAGGGAGAAACGAAAAACGATCTCACAGGACTTGCAAGAGGTGGACAACAAGTCCAACAATGTCGTGCTGCTTATGTTAAAGCCATTGAGATTCTCGTGGAGTTGGCTTCTCTTCAAACTTCATTCTTGACGCTTGATGAAGCAATTAAGACCACAAACCGAAGGGTTAATGCCTTGGAGAATGTTGTGAAACCTAGATTGGAAAACACTATTAGTTACATCAAAGGAGAGTTGGATGAGCTTGAAAGGGAGGATTTCTTTAGGCTGAAAAAGATTCAAGGTTACAAGAGGAAGGAGATTGAAAAGCAAATGAAGGCTGCTAGGGAATTTGCAGAGGATCAGGCTGCTGAGAAGGTATCTCTTCAAAAGGGGATATCAGTCAATGCTGCACACAATCTGTTAACTGCAAACGCACAAAAAGATGATGATATTATCTTCTGAGTCTCCAAGGTTAGTATATAAACCTTGTTTTAATCCTGGCAGTTCTTGTGATCTTCATGTTGGTTTCTTATTGGACGTTCAAAGTAACCATAGATCCCCGTGTTTGATAATAAAGGCGCTGTTCAAGCTCATACCTTTTGAGTTATAATCCTTAGTAATGATCAATTCCTGTACAAGTGAGGTAGCCCTAAGTGGTTCACAATGAGGTTGAGATGCTGGTAAAATTTTCTTTATAAAGCAGGATTTGACAATAAGAGTTGGCAAGAGATGTTTGATTTGTGTTTTGTATTCTATGGATTTTCTCTACTTTGAAGAAATAATGTATCAATTTGTCTCAATTCTTTCTTTTTATCCCATTATTTGCAAAGTCTGCAAATTTGGAAGACCTATTTGCTCTTGTGAATATAAAGAAGTGTTTGCTGGTGGGTTTGTTTTCAGGGCAATTTATACTAGTTTAGGGGGATGCTGGAGATTTTGGGTTCAATCCCTACCTCCACCGCTTCACCGGTTAGAACCCGAGTCACACCATCTTTGTTAACTCGACTTGGTCTGCACAAGCCGGTTTACCCGGTTCTTGACAATTGTGTCTCTTACCGGTTAGGTCATAATGCCAAATTTTTGTATGGGAGAAAACAACCACTAGTTGAAGCAAAGTATTAGACAAGTTATACTCACCTAACCAAATACATTAGATTTGTCAATGGTGTGAGAAGAACATGTCAAAGGGACAAATGAAAAAACAAATATTGTTTTATAAAATGATTTTGTATTCCTTTCTTTGAGGGTATGATGCTTTCATGAAATTTTAAAAAGAAACATTCATAGAATATGCTACCAAATACCATCTAAAAATAACATTTATTAGTCAAATTAGGTGGAGCAAATAGATATTATGGGATCAAATCGCATAATACTCTTTGCATGCATTTGATGCCAACAAGATTTTAGCATTATGCTTTTGGATCCTTCCAAGGCTCAAGGCCCATTTTGGGTTAATAATTTCACTTTTCTTTTTTGTTTTTTGAACAAATATTTTAATTTTAGTTTCACTACTCTAAATTTTAGTGTTTATCAAGTAATATAAATTTTAATTGATAGAATATTATGTTTTTTTAATAAAAAAACAATAATATTTTTTTATAGTTTTTGAAATCGATTATCACTATCACTTTATTATCTTGAATTAGAGTCTAATACCATTCTAAACATCATATTTCTATGTTATTTAATTAATTTTAGATAAGATTTTTAATATTTGGTATTGGAAAATATTTTGACACTACACATCTCCACTATCGCTTATTCTTGATTATTTATGCAAAGTTTCTTTTCCACAAACCATCTTTCATATTATTATAGTCCCTAATCTTTGGGAAAGTTATAATATATTCCAAATATTTTTAGATCAACTAAAGTTCGTGAATATAATATTTGTTGTCAATATAGTTTGCCTATTAAAATAAATTTAAAAGTATATAATAAAAGGTTTTTAAATTCAAAAAAATAATAGTTTAAATTACAAAAAGAATGACAAGAAATTGGGGTCGAATCACCCACTACAGTCACTATCAAAATTAGGCCTCACACATACAAAATGCTAACGATGTTTTTTTACTTTAGCAGAGTTGATGATGTTTAGATAAATAATAATGTTGGCCATATCATGTTGTCTCGCCTATACATTTCAAATATTAGTTTTCGAATAAGATCTCATTAAACTATGGGTTGAGTTTGAAGTTAGTTTAGGAAAATACAAACATGAAGACTTTTTATGCGTTATTGTTATTGGACTTTATCATAGAATGATCTCGATTCGAAGAAAACTAATAACAAAATCCCGCGAAATAGAGCTACGTTTGAGGTGGGAACGAAGTCGACCAAGACACAAATTATTTGGATTTATATACATGTGAAACTCGTAATAATGTAAGTTGGAAAAATAGAGATGGATTGAGTGTCAAAATAAAGACCAATGAACTTAAGGGTTCTTTCTCCTCCACGTTACTCTTTCAATTCCAGAAGTCTTAGGATTGTTGTATGAGATGAGCTGTTCGGCTCGACTTAACTCGAGCTTGTTTATTTTTTTTAAACGATTTGATTTTGAGCAAATTAATTTTTGGTTCTTTCTTTCAAAATAACATTATATGAGCGCTATATTAGCCAAATTACTCTGTTTGTGCTCACTCACTTTTTAAATGAGCCCGATATAAACACATTTTAAAGCCCGTTTAGTATTTAGGCTCGGTTCATTTACAAATGACTCGTGCTCGAACATGCCAGTGCTAGACTCTTTCGTCCCAAATATCACTATGTTACCGGTGTATTAGCCGGTTCGAACTTGTTTACTTTCTAGAGAGCATAATATAAACATATTTTAAATTTTTTTTACAATTTAAATTTATCTCGTTTATAAATAAGCCGAGTTTTAATCGGCTCATATTAACCGTCCAAGGAGTGCTCGTTTCCACAGGTTTAAGTAATCATCTAATAAATCCAATAACAATTTATTGATATACACAATTTTTTTTTAAATCTAGATTTTATAAAACTCAAACACAGCCAATAAGCCACCATACTTTTGCTCTAATATTCTAGCCAGCCTACCAAAAAAATTAAAATTTGAGTCCGCTAGAGTCGAAATGCTAACTTTAATATAAAATTCAATTATGATAAACATTATTTTGTAAATTCATAATTAAATCTTATACGTTTTCCCTCTATATCTTAATTATTTTTACGCTTCATTTTAACTTATCCATTATTTTATATTTTTTATATTTTAATATGAATTTATGGCATCCAGATCAAAAATTAATGGATTTTACTTTGTGCGTTCAGCGATTTAAATAATGCAATTATGAATATCATTTTAATTAGACTTATTACATTTAAATGAATAAGATTTAATTATGAATTTACAAACCAATCATACATCTCAAAGCCTTGAATGAAAAAAGAAAAAGGCATCTTTATCTTGTTTCATCATGACACTTGTTTGCCATCTTAGGGCCCACACCCTTTCTGTTTCGCTAGTCAAATGCCTCCACGTCATCTCCTTCATATATCTGACACCTGCACTATCACAACTCACTCTTTATCTCCTTGATTTCCTTGTCTCTTCATAATCAATAAATTAATAATTTTAAACCCACATTTTATTACTAAACATATTCCCTTGTTAAAGACAACATTATCCTCATGTACTTGCAAAATATAATCAACTTTATCCAAAACAAGTCATTTGGATGTAGATTGTGACAATTGTAGGGCTCAGATTGCAACCCTGCGAAATTGAAAGCTATAACTGCAAATCTTTAGGGCCCACTGAACACTCTTCGCCGCATCACCTCCACCGCAACAACCACCAGTGCACCATCCAACGCCACCTCCTTCACCCGTCAACAAAGTCCATTCTCCGCATCCAGAGATAATTATTACTTACAAATTAATAAATATTTATAATAATTTAAAAACTGAAATACAAAGAGACAAGGCCAAAATTAACAACTCCAACTGGCTACTAATTCTATTATATAATATTGCTAATTTATCACACATTTTCTTTGATCTACAAAATCTCTTCTGATTATTCAAATCTTATCTCGTACGAGTTGGCGGAGCGGCGACGGTGGTGAAGAATCCAACTGATCGGCATTTCACCGCCGGTTGACTAGCGTTGGCGGACATAGGTAGCTGATTCACCGTCCTCCGGTACGGACCAAACCACTTAGCTTGCATATAGCGATTTTTCCTCCATGGCGGAAGGCTCATTCCGTTGATCTTCATCGATCGTCTCGTCTCATCCGCCATTAACTTTAGGATCCTCTTCAGATCGTCGGACTTTCCAACGAAAATTGTCGGCAGAGCGGCAAGCAACCGCGTGTAGCACTCTGTCCCCCTCGCGATCTCAAATTGTCCAGCGAAATTGAGATCGATTATGTATCTAGAAGACGGATCCTGAGAAAAAGGATCAGTTGATGGCGATGCTCGCACAACATCGATAAACTCGTAGCTTCCGGCATGAAGACCACCGCCGGGAGTCGCCGACCATTTTGTCTTGCAAACGCCGGCATTGTATCCGATCTCGCGGAGATAAGCCATCACGTTGCGAGTAAACATCGTCTGGTTCGCCCTGAAGAGCGAGAACGCCTCCACAGCTCTAGAAACGTGCAAAACCAGATCGTTTCTGAACCGATCGTTATTGCTGAATATAATCGGATATATCACATCTCGTATAAGAGCAGTCGGATCGGAAGCGAGGTAATCATCATCGGAATCGCCTGGATCCTTTAGATCGCCGGCAGCGGTGGATTCGGCGTCGCCGGAGTTTTCGATAAAGTTCTGAACGAGATACGATAGGCAAGGCGAAGCAGAACAAGCAGACGATGAGGAGGAAGATGAAGAAGCGAAATCACTGTCGGCGTCATGTTCGCTTCCGCTAGTACAGCTAGAATTACTAATCCGAGAGCCGAATCCAAAGATCCTCTCTCTAACCTTCTCATTGAAAGGATCCATTGATGAGTGAGATATGAGAGGAACTAAAATCTTCTTTTGTACTTCTGAAAGTGAGCAAATCAGTTTTTGAAAGGGAAGAAGAAAGTATGGAAGAGTTGTATGAATGTGAAACGATGAAATGGGAAGGGGGGAAAAGTGTTCTTATAAGAGAGGAAAATAGGGAATATTCGGATAATGGGTTGGAAAAAATTACATAAAACCAAGGTTGTTTATCGGTTTAAAATTCCGAACCCGGCTTGATTCTAATTCCTAAAATTACTTAGACCGGTCTTTATAAAAGATAAGATAATATCACGAGTTATTAAAAAAAATAAAATTTACTTAAAATTGTTCATCTACTATATTTTTAAATATAATCGAATCAGACCGACCCATATTACAACAATTCAACTATGAAAAATTGGGTATGTTAATCACAAGAACTGAATCGAACATATAAATTCATGTTTTACATCCAAAGATATCGTAAGAATCAAATCTTTAGTGTTCGTTTGATTAGATGAGTGAAATAGAACGACTAAAGGAATAAAATGATACGAAAATAGTTACTATTATGGTTTAAAAAATCTTAAGAGCATTGAGTATAAAATCCTTTTTTGTTTATGAATAATAAACATGTTTTCTAATTGTCCGATAATATTCTATTTTAGAGAACGATTCTTGTCAATTTAAAATAGGTAGCTTATTTTGATTTTGACTCCGTGTATCGATCGAGGATATTGTAGTTTGTGGGGGTCATTTTTTTGGGATCTTCAGTAGCGGCTTGCTTCTTTGCCTATTCGGTTTGAAAGTCTTAGTTTATATTCAGCTGTGGAGACCTCTTCTTTTGCTTTTGTGGCCTCCAGGGCCCAGTCTTTGAGCCTTCAAGATCACATATTACGGGTGGAGTAGTTGATATGGGCTTTGAGTTTTTTGGAGCGTTGACCAAACTTCAAACATATATTCATAGTTTTGATTTTTCTGGTTCTACTGTCAAGAACACCGTCCCCCCTAAATTCCAACATGCTTTGACGAGTGCTCTTTTCGATAAGATAGTGCAGACGATGGAAGAGACGTTTGATTTGACCCTTAGACAGAAAGCGATTTTTAAGCGTATATAGTCAGCGCATAGTCAAGACTTCCTTCTTGCCATACCCATTGATGGATTATGACAATGTATGTCTCCTGTTGAGTATTGCACGATCCTTAAATATCACCTTATGATTCCTTTGTTCTCGGGTGATGCGGTTTGTCTTCTTCCCAATTGTAAGAGGGTGTTGGATGCTTTTGAGGAGCATGCGGTTCATTGCAAAGAACTCCGTGGAATCAAATATAGGCATGATCTAGTTCGTGATTTCTTGTGTGACGTGTTTAGGAAAGCTGGGGTTTTCAGCTAAGAAGGAGGCGTCTGTGGCCTTCTTAACTGATCCGGGGGAAAGAAGGTCTACGCTGAGGCCCACAGATGTGTTAGTGTTTGGATGGGTGGGTGGCAAACATGCTTGTATTTGTTTGACGGGGTATCTCATCTGGTTTGTTTAGGTAACGGGCCTTTGTGGTAGGTAAGGCGGCCCTCACCGCGGTCTCTATGAGAGTGGCTAAGTATGCAAGAGCTTGCATCGAAAATCAACATGTGTTTTTTCCGTTTGCATTAACACCTTTAATTTTCTTGCACCAGATGTCATCGGGGTTCTTGGGAGGGTGCAACGGGTCTTGCATGGTAATGTTGTGTCACCTAGGTCTTCGGATGTAGTTTTTAGAATGATCGAGTTTACTATTCATAAGAGATTGACGACACAACTTGTTGCCCGCTTACTTTCTACCTCGATGCAATTATTATTATTTTTATTAATCAAATGCGGATACTTTATAGTAAAACTACAAATAATCTTGAAACTTCCTATAACAAAAACCACTTCTTAAATTAGTGATTTTTAATGGATTACACAAAATCATTATTCAAATAAGTTTTGTTTGGTATCCATTAGTCCATTGGTTGTCGTTTGGATTTTAAAATGTTTGAAACACTTAATTTAGTAAAAAATTATTTACAAGAATAAGATCATCTTCATCCATAAACTATATATATGACCTTATTTTTAAAATATCTTGTTATAATTTTGTTTTAGTAAATAATTTAAAAAATATTTGCATGAACACTCATTATAAAATTATTGTTTATAGTAAAATTATTGTTTTGCTTGTTTATAAATAGATAAGGCGCCGAAAAAACCTTAATCATACAACTAAAAGTAATAAATAAATTAAATCACATTAAAATTTAACCAGTTAAGAAATAAAACAAGTGTAGACACATGTCTAGTGCAATGAGTAGCATTTGACCCAGTGATAGATTTGTGACATTTTAACCCGACATCTGAACTTGTTCTAATAAATTTTGTTTATTTGCGGTGTCAATGTGTTATATCGGAGGGACTGTTGGATGGTTGATACTATTCTCTTAATAAAAATTTATGTAATATATTAATTATTTTTAAAACATAACTGTAAATAGTTTAATTAGAGTATCTCTAAATTGTGGCATTTTAATTATCTTTAAAGTCTACCAATATGAACCCTTTACGGATTTATTTAATACAAACAACTTATTTAAAATATGACCTTATTTTTACATGCGGATGAATACCTTTTCTTTCTTATTTAATACATAGTCTTATTCACATTCAAGGTAAAGTATATTTTATATAATTTTTTAAATAATTTATTTAAAAAATAATAATTTCGATTATTCACAATATCTAAATCATAGTAAAAGTAGAATCTAATTCAAATATAAATTATTTTATTCCTTAAAATTGATTTAACGATACATATCGAAATGAGTGTAACACATAAATATCAATATCTATGTTATAATATAATAAATAGATAAATATTTGGAGGAGAAATATATGCCCCCAGGAATCAAAATAAGAGGGCGCATATATAATGATCCGACGGTCTATATTTTGAGAGGGTATCGGATAAGAAGTCCTAACAAAAAAGAAAAAAGAAGAAGGGAAGGGATGGCTCTTAGTAAAGGCCGTGGGTTGGCATGTAGCCGATCCCGATAAGAGTGTCCCTTAAGGTCAGCAGTTGGACATCGGCAAGTGGGACATGCTCGGGCTTGGATAGGCTAATATATTACCCCACCAACCACAAAAAACAAACAAAAACAAAGAGGATAAATAAATTTGAAGGGTTCACCGTTGTTTTCGAACTTATTAGTTGTGTATTTTTTTCGATGTTGGACGTTGTGTTCGTCGTTTCCGTTGACCGGATTTTTCTTTTTTTTTTTAAATTTATATGTTTTCTCTCTTTTTTCCTCCTTTGTTGTGGTTTTTCATTACGGTTAGTCTGCCGATCTTGTTTGAACTTTTGATTCTTTTGATGACATGTCGTCTAATGTAGAATCGTTTTTCATTATAAAAAAAGTCATTCCGATAAAGAAAAGATACAAGCAAGTCGAATGTGAAGATGATAAAGACTTCAAGATGAACCGAATCTATTATACTTACTAAAACAAAGCACGGGTGATGACGTGGCGCGCTGTGGACGCAGGATTTTTGAAATTGAGCTCCCACAATTAAAGCCAATAAATCTTTATTTTTTACACTATTTTTTAAACCATAAAATCTTTTATTATTAAAATAATAATTTTATAGAAACCAAATCTATTATACTTAATAAAAGAGAGCCCGGGTTGATGACGTGGCGCGCTGTGGACGCAAGATTAGATTAGAGAAGTATACAAAACAAAAGCACGAAAAAAAACCTATTTCACAATATTCTTTCTCATTTTTTTTCAAAACCCGCACAAGGTGCGGGTATTATACTAATATATTGAAAAGACGGGATAACAACTATTAACATGGTGTCTAGTTTACATTTGTTCATCAAACTATTCATAATACGAACAAATTTTGTTATGATGTGAAGTTGAATATATATATATATATATATATATATATATATATATATATATATATATATATATATATATATATTTCTTTCTTTTTTCACTACGTTCAGTTTTTTGTACTACCAAGTTTATTTTTTTGTAATTTTTGAAAAATAACTTCTATCCTAAAAATAATATGAAAAAAATCAATAGTGATATCAAAATAAAATAAATTTATAGTCCAAAGTTTTCACACTCCTCTCTATAATGAGCCTTCTCTTCGGAACCACTATGTATATACACATAGAAGATTGATTTAAAAAAAATACATATCAAGAACCTTGATTTATAAATGCTTTTTAAAATTTAAATCTCACTTTCAATTGTTCTTACGATTCATGTATGTTTTAGTAGAGAAATATTTCAAGACTTAAGTATATTCTTATAATATAACTGAAAAACCCTATGGATATAATGTATAATTCTGTTGAGAATATGTGGTATATAATAATGTTAAAAGATTAAATGTATGGTCTAGGTTACTCTTCTTCTCAATCCTACATATATTAATAGCAAGTTCTAGAACTTGTGACCAACTACTTACTACACATTATTATGAATATAGACACTTTAAATCAAAAAGAGACAAAAACAAAATGAACCTAGACACATTCATTTTGCATATGGTAGTTGTATAAGCTTAATTGCAAATCTTAGATGAAAAAATAAATAAAAGCATCACCCAATAGTGATAAAAGGTATGAGGCTGATATTAGAGCTTTAAAAAAATTTGAAAGTGAAAACTTTACCAAGAAAAATGATGAAAGTAAAACCTATCATTATAATTTTTGTGTTTAGTAGTAAATTAATTATACAAAAATCATAGCTTTTCTGTTAGTATTTGTAAAAAATAAATGTATTTACCACTACTTATGAGTTATTAATATTTATATTTATAAGAAAATTTATGGATGGATGATGTTCATATACTTTCGTTTTTTTAGGACGGGTATTCGAGAATTTTATATAATAGATGTCCCTAAATTTTATAAATTTTTTAAAATATACACCTTTTATCGTTCGTAAGTTAATACTTTAGGTTTGTTTAATAAACAATGCAATATTATTTTAGAGATTATACTTTCACAGTAATCATAAAATTTCCTTTAATAAGTTGAGGTAGATGAGAAAAAAGACTAATCTATTATCCAAAATTCTCAAATAAGATTATTTTCTTGAATAACCCCATAATTTATGTCTTATGGAACTAACCCTTAGAGAGAACCGGTAAAAAAAATATGCATACCTATTAATTATAATCAATAAATAATATTTCTTTTTACGTGTTTTTGTTTTGTATACTTCTCTAATCTAATACTGCGTCCACAGCGCGTCACGTCATCAACCCGTGCTCTGTTTTAGTAAGTATAATAGATTTGGTTTCTATAAAAATTATTATTTTAATAATAAAAGATTTTATGGTTTAAACAATTATTGTCAAAAATAAAGATTTATTGGCTTTAATTGTGGGAGCTCAATTTCAAAAATCCTGCGTCCACAGCGCGCCACGTCATCAACCCGTGCTCTGTTTTAGTAAGTATAATAGATTTGGTTTCTATAAAATTATTATTTTAATAATAAAAGATTTTATGGTTTAAAAATTAGTGTAAAAATAAAGATTTATTGGCTTAAATTGTGGGAGCTCAATTTCAAGAATCCTGCGTCCACAGCGCGCCACGTCATCAACCCGTGTTTTGTTTTAGTAAGTAAGTATAATAGATTTGGTTTCTATAAAATTATTATTTTAGTAATAAAAGATTTTATGGTTTAAAAATTAGTGTAAAAAATAAAGATTTATTGGCTTTAATTGTGGGAGCTCAATTTAAAAAATCCTACGTCCACAGCGCGTCACGTCATCGACCCGTGCTCTGTTTTAGTAAGTATAATAGATTTGGTTTCTATAAAATTATTATTTTAATAATAAAAGATTTTATGGTTTAAAAAATAGTGTAAAAAATAAAGATTTATTGGCTTAAATTGTGGGAGCTCAATTTCAAAAATCCTGCGTCCACAGCGCGCCACGTCATCAACCCGTGCTCTGTTTTAGTAAGTATAATAGATCAAGTGAGTAGCGTAATAGTCCAATTTTTTTATTTTTTTTACGACTATTACTACGCTCCTATGTACACAGGTAAAATTTTTTATGTGATTTTTTTTTGGACTCCAACTACGCATCTTATATGCGTAGTTGAGAATCCTATTAACTGCACACACAGTGCATAGTTATTGTGAATAATAACGATTTTCGTCAGTACATCTGTCTATTAACCTTGTTAAATAAAATAAAAAAAGGTAATTGCTAACATATTTTTTTTTGGACATTTTTGTTAACTATAAGCCTTTTTGAAAAACTGGAATAGTAACTAGGCTTTTTAATGTTTCAATTATGTAAATATACCTCAACCTTTTGTATTTATTTTCAAACTCTACACACTCTTTTCTCAATGGTACATTTAGAAAACACAAAAATAAAAAATAAAAAGACCAGTAAAGGAGAAAAAGTTTTTTTTTTTTTTTTTTTTTGAGAAAAGTAGTAATAAATGTAGTAGTAAACGGTAGACAAGGCTATTATCTAGTTGGGCAATATTAAAATGGCGAGGGGCCCACTTATAAGTTATAAGTAGATATTGAAAGGTTGAGGGGCTGCCTCTTGGCGATTGTGAAGGTCGACAATGATTGGTCTTTCCTTCCTATACTCACATGCCAATTCCTACGGCTATCTGAGACTTTGACACCAGGCCAACCCATGCATCTTCAATTCAAACTCTTTATTTTATTAATATGCTTTTTAATTTAATATTAAATTTGTAACAATTTAAAATATATAGAAAAACTAATTATAAAATATCTTTCTTTAATAGAAAATATCTTTATCTTCTCTTACGTAAAGATTTTCCGTAATTGCATCGTTTCCAAAAGATTTGTAAGCAATATACTTTCAATGCAGATCATAATTTTTTTTACCAAAGAATACAATAGATCACAAATTCATATCAACTTCTATAAACAAATTGATTTACAAACAAGGAATATCATCATAAAAATTCACCAAAAGTTCATCATCCCAATACGAATCAAATACATCCGGAATTGGTCCGGGAACCTCAAACCCATTCTCTAATGAGTCAACATCTACAGTGGACGACGGCACGGTGGTGTTATCGGTTACACAATTTTCTTCCTCACTCTTTACAATCTTTGGATGTGATTCTAACTCGAATCCCTCGCCGTCAATAGACCTTTGACGTTGAGTAAAAGATTCCTTCCGTCTCCCAATTTCGACACCCATCGATCTGCATTTTTGAACGAAGAAGACTCTTTGAATTTCGACCTTCTTTGTTCTAGGTTTTCTAACCGTGAAGAATAACGGGATTGACTCAATATTAGATTTGAGACCAGCACTACGCTTTACCGGCGGTGACTTCCTTTTTTCAACGCCGCAGGCACGTCTGCCGCCCCCTCTGCCACTAGGTTTGATTTTCTTAGCCATCGTAGTTCTTCAATGCAACGTAATACTTGAAAGCTATTAGTAATCTTCTAGTATTTATGCCTTTATGTTTATACGAATAGGAGAAAGCAGATTTTACTCTCAGAAGTTGTTTTATATTTATAGGAATACTCTTAGAAGAAAGGAGATTTGTTTGTTACAATATATCTTCAAAATATGGATATTTTATTATATTTGATAAGTTTCCTAAATATCAAAGTAATAAATATTAGTATTTTGTAAACGGAAAATAATATCTTAGATTTAGATAGATACCATATATATTTTTGGTGATTTACTTACTTTCCTTATCTCGGAGCGTCCTAGTAAAAATAATATAATGTATAAATAAATCTATTATTCACGTCAGTTTATATTAATTTCGAATATTTATTTTATTTAAAATTTATGTAAATATTATATCAATAAAAATAACCAAATTCTCCACAAAATATTAGTTTAGTTAAATTATTTTAGCTACTAAATTATACACCTATATATTTAAAGAATTTACGAAAAAAAACTTAATGAGTTTATTAATTTGTGTGTTAGGTAATTTTACAGAACATTGCCCTCTTTCTAACCCAAAAAAGATTACAGATTGTAACCTATAAAATTATTTATTCAAAACATGTAAATCCTGACAGCTGTTAGTAAACGACAACTGAATTGATCCTCCTTCACGATCTTAACCGCATTAATTATAAGCTTATAAACCTATATATAATATTTAATTGAACAAATCGTATATACGTATAAAACTAGCAAGTTAATATTACTTTAAGAAAGAAAAATTGCAGAAACGTGGATAATGCTCCATGCATAAGAATATACTTATTTAATTAATGTAATTAATTAGCTTAGTGAAAAGGTTAGCTATTTAGGTAACCAAATGGTTGTCCCTTACCAGCTTGTTTAAGGGCCAAGTGACCCTTTTGTGCATCCAAGGTTTACCCCCACCATACCATCTTCTTATTCAACATTCTTGAATCCTCAATGCATTGCATAATGTTTGTATATTACCAAGTTTTTTTTTTACTTTTTATATAAAAAAAATTTTGTTTAATTTTTTTTAACAGATTATTTAACCTGTATTATTTTATGAACCTTGTTTTTGCAGTTAGGCTTAATGAATTGGTTCTATAAAAAAAACTTGATTGGGAAAAATCTTCTATTGATAAATGGTTATATATTTCAAAAAATTATATATATATATATGGTTATTTTTATCATAAAATAATAAACTTACTAATAACTTGAATTGAACCAGAATTTTCTACTTGGATTTTAATATCTGTAAAACATAAAAAAGCCGGTTTGACGAGGTTAAACATGCAATTACAAAAGAAACAAGAATTAAATATTAAGATCACATTTGGAAACATGACCATATATACTTTTCCTTTTGTCTAATAAATCATTATTTCATTTGTTTTTTGATTAAAAAAGGAGCATTAGGGTATATTTTCATTATACTTCGACGCACTACCCCTTTTACTTGGTATAAATCTATTTTATTCCTGGTTCGTGTATTTTTTAATTAAAACTTTAATGGTTAAAATATTTTAAATCGTACTTGAACGTAACAATCATCATGAAAGATTGGCTTATGAAGAATAATTTATTATTACATACATGGATGTAGAAAGAACAGCCTGCAAGGGCAATGTAACATGCCTTTTTTGGATTTAGTCAAATAATTTATTTATACACAAATGGGATTTTAGTTTAAAATAATATCAATACAAATGCATGTGGCCATGGATTTTAAAATATTACTTGCATGGATATAGAAAATCTCAATTCTTTAGGAAAGAGAAGAAAAAAATCACTTTATAAGATCCTCAAACTTGAACAAATATAGAGAATTAGAGACGACCAACAAAGCCACTATAATTGGCCAAATACAACAAAAACCTGAATAATGTATCTTGTGTTGCTATTAGTTTGTTAATTACCTTTTTATTAAACAATTATGGGCTCAACCAGTAAATGGCACTACTCATCTATAATATTTTGGCGTAGGTTTCTATGTTGTCTTTATTTATTTAGTCTATATGGCACTCTAAATCTACTATAGTCTTTTGGCATAAGTTTCTAAGACGTCTTTAATCACTTAGACTATAAATTCATGATATTCTTTTGATTATATTTTATAATATAGGACTAATCCAGTACATTTTCGTCAAAATTATCTTCTGTGAATAAAAGGAAAAAGAAAAACTATGTAAGACAAACTAAAATTATTATGAACTTTAAAATTAAAATCAGTATAAAAACTATTTCACATTAAACGACCATGAGGGTGAAATTGTGACAAAATTTTATTATAAAGACGCCTATAAATCACACAAAATCACCATCGTATTATATTTTCTTTAAAAAACATCCATGTTATTTTTTTTGTATGATTATTGGTGTTTCTAATCATTCGTATCGTGTATAATACATGAAAACAATAAAGATTCTTACACCCAGATGAATTGTAAAAATGAGTGGTAATTTGTGATAATAAAAGAAGCATTGATATCTCCTCGTTAGTTGTAACAAAACATGATTCACAAATACTAAATCGATTTTGGGTAATAAGTAGTTTCTCAAAGTAACAGCATTCATGTCACAAAAGATTAAAGAGGTTATAAGAGTACTCCATAAAGCAAACTAGTCCCTAGGTCTAGTTGGACAAGATTGATAATGTCACTTAGTTTCAAGGGAGTAGAGAGAGAGAGATCAAATTGAACTAAATAAGAGAGGGAGAACGGGAAATACGTGGATGTAAATGAAGGAAGAGTCAAAGAGGCAATTCTAACCTCATTTGGTGTCATTTATATACACTGGCCACCCTGTTGCAATCACCTCGCCTACTCTAAACTGGCCAATTCATGGTTGTGATCTGACTATCACTGGCTTTACAAGAATAAGCAAGCTTATCTTGATCAAGCACGTTGTATTGCTTAGCACTAAAACATTGACCACGTAGGATTTCAAGCAAACCGCTCAACCCCAACCTGAACAAGGAGATTAAAGTTAATTGAATTAGCCAAAAGGTAGAGAAACTTGTGGTTATCCAAATTAAATTTAAATAGAAGACATCTTTGATTTAGTTTACCGTGATGATGTGGTGGGTCAAATTCGCTAGTTAGAGGAGGCAAGTCGAGCGGAACAGTGTGGCTCGTGATCATAACTGATACCACAGGAATTGCATAATAAGATGGAATTGTGAATATCATAGGCACATATACTATACAGTATATCAGAAAATGTCTCCTCAACTCCTCATTCTTTTACTTCCACATCTGTGCCAATTTCCATTATCCTTAAAATGGTGTAAATTTGATAATGTCTCTGCTCTGCAACGGCTAGTTTAGACGATACATAAACATCTGCATTCTACAACATCAGATCACTCCATAGTCATAACTTCCAGTTCTTCTCAAATCTCTTCTTGGTCATTATTAAACTCTGCTGCATCATGTATCAATCTCATAGCTTTACATAACTTAATCAAAACCAGAAAACTACAAAATACAATCTTATTCCTGGCTTATGAAATGCAATTCGTTCAACAATGTCTTATAAGTTTTCTCGTTCATCCCCACATCTCTCTTTCTGAACTCTTCCAACACCTCAAAAGCCTCACAACCCTTACCTGCCCTACACATTTCTGCCAAAATCGTCTTATAAGTTAGCATATCGGGTGACCTACCATTTCCTAACATATCAAACACAACTTCAACAGCCTCGCCAGCTTTTCCATCCATGGCCAAGCTGCAAATCAACACCATAAAACAACTATTACTTGGAGCCAATCCTTTCTCCCTCATCTCTTTATAAAATCCAAATCCAGACCCCACCCTTCCCTTCTCACACAAACCCTTCACAATATATCCATAGCTATAAGCCGTCGGCTCACAGCCATACAACCCCATCTCTTTAAACGTCCTAACTGCCTGATCAGTCTGTAAACACTTCGAATACGCCTTGATGATCATATTCAAGATATACAAATCAGGGATCACACCAACCGAGTTCATCTGCTTTCTCAAAGATCGAACAGCATGTAAATACACATAACTCACGTTCAACTTATTAAACCTTCTAAGCAACACATTGAACAGCATAGTATAAGTCTCCAAATCAGGTTTACAGTCTTCGGAACTCAACATCTTCTTATAGAAATCAAAAGCTCGTTTAAACAGAAACCGACGAGAGCAACAAAACCTGATAATCGAGTTGTATAGAGGCAGTGAAAGGGGACAAGCACCGGCAAGGACTTCTTCGAGTAAGGTTTCGGCATGGCGTATCATTTTCCCGCCGACGGCGATTTCGACCATTGTGAGGTAGGTTGTTGAGTCGTGCTTGTAATGGCGTTGATGAGCGGTCCATCGGAAGATGTCGAGGGCGAGATCAGGATCCGATTGGGATCGGAGAGCGTGATTGACGTCGTCGGAGGTGAATCCGGGCTTTAGGGCTTCGATCCATGTTTCGAATTGCTTTTCGAGTGGAGTTCGGGTTTTAGGGTTTTTGATGAATTGAGGTTGGGGAGTTGTATCTGATAGGTGGTGGTGATCGGAGGCGGAGGCGGTGGTGGTTAGAGAGCGGATGTAGAGTGAGGAGGTAAAGAGGAGTCGACGAAATCGGATGGTGATCGACATGGCGGTTTCTCCGGCGGGTGTGGGGTTTATGAATCGCAAGTTTAGTGGCGTTGGCGAACTGTAAGGCAATGTTGTACTGCTGTGTGGACAGCGGTCGGGATTTATAACGGGCTTGGGCCTTGAGATATAACGGGCTTGGGCCTTGAGATGTAACAAGTCTATGGATGCCATGCAAGACTAGCCCGATACATTTTGTATGCGAAGATTTTCAAATTTAACTGTGCTTGTTTAAATAAATAAAAATATCGATTTATATCCTCGAGTTTTCTTCTATATCGATGGAAGTAATTGGTAAAATCTTAGGAATAAGATTGAAATCGAGATGAAATAAAGAATTAACGAACAAAAATATATTATTTTTATAATATCTTGGAATAGTTGATACCCACCTTAATTTATGTAAATATAGTTTTTTAGATCATTTCATGAAAACATAGGTTTACAATAATGTAACGGATATGGTTTACTAGGAAGATGATGATATCTATATATTTAAAATAGAATACGAAGAAATTGTGTCTTTGAAAAAACGTTATCTTTTAACCCTATAAACAAAAAGTCTAGGGTGGCTTCTGTTGTCGAGTTGGAATCACAAGAGAACACAAATGCGACATTATTACAACTGATTCTAACATTCAACAGGGTGTTCATAAGGATCTAGTTAGCACCACTAAGGCGGATTGTAACACCCCAAATTTTACAACTTAGGGAGTTACTGGTTAGGACCGCACAGTGGGTCCCGACCTTAGTTTGACAACAATTTAACATGATCTTACAACAAGGCACAGATAAGGAAAACCAGAAATCATAAAATAGTTTTTATCAATGCATGAATGTGACCAGATCAACTACAGCCGGAAAAGTAATATATCAAGGTAAGAAAGGAAACCATGTTCAACTGCAAAACCCACAAATGCAAAAACTGCAAAACGTCCTAAAGTACGACACCCCGGCTGACCACTACCATCTGGATCACTCGGCATCTGCTCTAACCTGTGTCAAATCTAAACAACATATCAACCGTTAGCTAACTAACCAAATATAAGCAAAATGATAACAGCACAAACACAAGCAAAAACAAAAATAAACAAACATCATGCTGGCACTCAACCAATTATTATCTATTATTTAAGTGATTCACCTTATTCAATTTAAGTTGTGGCACGAGAACTATTATTAGTTCTCGCCTCCGTTCCTTATCCAACTGGTGTAGGTCTAGCTGACTTCCTTTGGTAGCATCACTACAAACCATGTGTGGACTAGTCCCGAAAGAAACCCCCAGCGCCCTGCGAGCTACTGAGCGGAATGCCACCGCCCGTTACTCTTAGGCCAAAAATACAGGTCGGTAATTATATATCACAACCTATCTCTCTAACATGTCAATCACACACCACCATCATCATTTATACTCATATTTAGTAGTCAGCTAAGTAAGCCCAAAGGACTTACCTGTTATAACGCTCGACTCTTTAGTAATCACTTGCTCTGTAACTGTACCCACTCAGTTGCCTGTTAAAGGCGATTAGTGTATTAGCACACTTTCACGTAGATAGAAGTCTAAAACTTCTGAGATTAATTAAGTATTAAGACGTACTAGTTACATTATTAGTTTTAGGGTAAAATGACCATTTTACCCTTCGTTCCGATTTTCTCGAAGACCCTAAAATTCATGTCCAAACTCCTATTTGAAGTTCTAAAATATATCCTAACTCTTAGAATTTTATTAGGTGCGAAACAGACATTTTTCCTATGTTTCTATTTTCCGGAAGAACCGAAAAAGGTTTAACTTCGGTTCTAAATATAAAATTCTTAACGGCTTATAAAATTTCCGAATTAAATATCTAGATCATCTATGAGGTTCTATCTAGCCTTAGAAGAAAGAATTTCTCCAAACTGTTCAGCCGATATTTTTATAATAATTCCCAAAGTCGGTTCCTCACTCTACTTTCTTATACTTAGTCAAATTTATAAGTTTAATAAAACTGCCCAACTACCTAACTTCGGGAGCTCGTAACTTTCAATCCGACCGTTCATTTCTCCCCAAATTTTAATATGATAAACTACCTATATCCGTCTACAACATATCCAAAATTCAACGGTGGATCTTTATCCAAACATTTTATAATTGATCGACAAGATGGGCTGTTCAAAACCTAAAAGCTGAAGAAATTAAATGAAATTCACAGCAGCCTTTGCCTTCCATTTTATGAAAAAAAAATACTCAGCAGCTCCTTAACATTCTGTTATTTATGCTTAGGGTTGAACAACAGCAGTTCACATACATGTGGATGACAGTGAAATTGAAGAGAGGAGGAGCAAGCTTACGGAACTGCAGTCCGGCGTTAAGGTCCCAAGCAGCGCTAGCGTTCCGGCGGTTCTTCCTGGGTGGTCGGCCTGTTGTTGCTGCGGGACAGCCTAGACTGCGTGAGTCTCAACAGCAGTGGCGAGAAGGAAGGAACGAGGGGGAGAAAACGGTACTTACCGGCGTTGACGCGCGGGACTGCGGAAAGACGATAGGGCTCCGACTGGATTGCTTCCGGATTGCACTGCAGGTAACGGAGTGAAGGGTCGGAACATATATCCCCGCGACAGAAAGAGAGGGAAAGCGGAGGGGAAGGAGCGACTTACCACTGCGTACGGTTCCTGCTCCGGCCTCGATCGGTGCGGCTGCTGCGCTACTGGAGGCGGGCTGCTGCGCTACTTCTGTTGCAACGGGAGGGATGAGGAGTTACGACGTTCAGAAGAAAGGTAAGCGTAAGGAGGAGATTAGCGGCTGTTTAGGAACTTACATTAGGTTAATTTAGGTTTAATTAGGTTAATTTTAGAAGAATGGGCTGACTGGGTTGGGCCGGAAATTTGGGCCTAGTAGCGGGTTAACTCCAACCTCACTCTCTTTAGAACAGGATCCGGAACTCGTTAAAGTGCGGAAATTTATATAATACGGAATTAGTTTCCGTATTTATAAATTATAATTGATTTTATTTTAAAAGCGTAAATTATTTCCGGAAGTTTAATTTATCATTTTATGTGAATCTAGGTCACATAAAATGATAGAACTAAACTCGTTTTATTTTACTAATTTATTTATTTACAATGGTCTCATCGGACTTTGTTTAATTTCACTTTACCGGAACTTAAAATTTTTTTTGGTTATTACACGGATGAAGTGATTATAGGTTGTCAAGAGGAACCGTCTGAGGCCCCATTGAAAGCTGTTACCCCAACTTCCAATAATCCATCTGGGGAGAAACCTTTCTGTGGTGGTAGTCAAGGCGAATTCGTGATAGGATCCTCGTCTTTACCTACCACACAGACAGAAGTGCAACTGGTTAGTGATTTGGATGTCAACATGAATGTCAGAGACAAAGTTCCTAATAGATCATGGAGTGAAGTTATTGGAGGAGTCCGGACTTCCCAAATCAGTAAGGATAAGATCTCGAGAGATTCCATCAATGGACATATCACCATCAATTATCCTTTTGTCAAGGAGATCCGGTGGTGGAGATCGCCAAGGAAGTCGTTGATGACCTAGAAGTTAGATGGAGTAATTCTATTGTGTTCATTGTTCAAAGTCCTGTGTTTTCCTGTAGCTTTCCCAGTATGGAGAGGAATATCAGAGAACTCTGGAAATGTGGTAAGAATCTACAGATTATTGATCTGGATAATAACTATTTTCTTGCAAGGTTCAAAAGCGAGAATGAGCTCATGATGGTCCTCATAGGTGGTCCGTGGGCAATATTCAAAAGATGTCTTATAATGAAACGATGGTCCCCCGACTTTCACCATTTAGTTGAGGTTATGAATTGGTTGAATAATGGATTGAATCGGCTAATTCATTCAACTAGGGGGTGAGGTTAAATCGGTTAAATGAGAAGTTGATGGCTTTTCTTTCCTCGGTTGAATGAGAAGCTTATGACTTTTGTAAGGGCATTTCGGTCAATTAACACGTTATTCAACCGATTCATTCTCATCTTAAAAGAACATGGAAATAAATTAATTTGATTTATTCCATTAAGTTTCGGTCATTTTTTTCAGTTTCAGACGCGGCATACCAAACATACCCTAAATCTTACAACAAGACACAAATGTAATTAAAACAAATATAAAACCTATAAAAATGACAATGACATAGAATGTGGCAGCCGTGTAAGACGCAACTAATAACATTCTAAAATAATGTTAGTCTCTTTATAGGCATGCAAAATTTGAAGGACAATCGAATCTATATGAGTACGTAGACCCGGCTGACCATCCGTTCCGGATCACTCTATAACTTCCTTTAGCTACAACAAATCTAACAACATAATGATAAATTTGTTAGCTAACAACCCTAATGTACAAGCTAAGTACTAAAATAGCACAATCACACATAACTGCTGAAATTAAACACGTGATCATGCTTGCATGCAAAAACTTGTTATTATCTTCATTTAGACGATTCACTCTAGCTTCAACTTATCGTGTGGCACAAGGGTTTCCCCACGTTCGCCTTCATCCCCGTATACTTACAGGAGTTGTTCGATGCATCTCGATGTATAGTTGTATACCATGCATGGGCTAGTCGCGGAGAACCTCCTAGTCTCATGTCAGAGCATGGTCCCCGATCCGTTATACATACACTTGTGTCTCATAATAGTAACGTCGTCCTACTCAATTTATTATTATAATTCACATAACACACATCACTACAATAGCACACAACAATGCGATGAAAGCTAGCTAAGTAAGTCCATGAGACTTACTTGTACCGATTCAAACTCAACTACCGCTAAGTCTCATATCCGCACGTATATGACCTCAATCTTCTGGTCATAAAAGAATCATGTCTCAACATCACATGTCTGTCTTCTAGAAGGTTCTAAAAGGCTTATAGGCTAGCAAAGACGATTCAAAAAGTATTTACAAGATTAGCCCGCTTTCAAGAGAAAGACGATTTTACATACAACTTTTTTTAAAACTACAAAGGGTCTAAAAAAAACTTGAACCCTCTAAATATAGTCCATAAACATGATAAAAACGCTACGATCCGTAACGAGTTTAAAAGTTTCCCTAACTTTCAAACTCACTGAGAAACCCAAAATAACCTTACAAGCAACCTAGTCAAGTACTCTACTTTAGCATTAGATATCAACCCTCAAACAATTCTTAAAAATTCCAAGAAAAATCTCTAAAAGTACTATGTCATACCTAATTTAATATAGAAAATACATTACTCATAAATTCCTATATACCAAAAACCTAAAAATATAACGGGTCCGGATAACA
Organism: Fagopyrum esculentum; assembly: GCA_033239045.1. Classification (NCBI taxonomy): domain Eukaryota; kingdom Viridiplantae; phylum Streptophyta; class Magnoliopsida; order Caryophyllales; family Polygonaceae; genus Fagopyrum; species Fagopyrum esculentum. The sequence continues at coordinate 129,706,575 of BSUD01000008.1, read as the reverse complement.
AAAAGACCAAAATTATAATTTTAGATACGTAATAAAGAAAATGGATCGACGCAAAACGGAGCCGAATAACAAAAAAAGAAAATGGATCGACGCAAAACGGATCGACGCAAAAATCAACTTTCTCATTGAAAATACTCTCCATCAGGCAAGTTTTATCGGAATGAGTAGATACAAGCTATGGGCTGCTATATAACCTTCAAATTATATGGGCCAAACAGAAAAATGGATCGACGCAAAGCGGGGCCGAATAACAAAAAGACCAAAATTGTATCTCTTTGGCAGAAAATTTAATATTAGGGTGCAAGGACCCAAAGAGTGGTAGAGTTGACAAAAACAAGAATCACCGACACTCAAGTTTCAAAAATTGCCCTACGGATTTTTTTTTCCCCATAAATACAACAAACTAAAGTACTAAAGGACGAACTCATATTTCGAGTATGCTTGTCTGGCGTGGGCTTCAAAATTTTACACCGAAATTATTGGGATCTTGGAATGATTTTCTACACTAGCGGTTCCGAATACACCCAACCATCGTGCCGACGCCATTGCCTTGCGACTTTCGGCACCAACTTGCCATTTTTAGTTTAATATAATGTTAAAGGTTATTATTATTATTATTATTATTATTATTATTATTATTATTGTACATACATACATGTTTTATTAAAATTTACATTTCAATCCCGTTTTATTTATTTTTCCTCCTAAAATATAACTTTTAAACTAAAAATAAAAATCGTCTTCCATTAATATTTCATAAAATTATTTAGTAATCTTTTTTTTTACTTCTTTTTCTATATAATATTTAAAGTTATTAATAGCTTCAATTTTTCACATTGACACAAACCGTTCAAAAGTCACTCAATGGACGGATATGCACAACGAGACTACAATATAGAACTTCAAACTCTATGTTCATCAATGTATCAATGTTTGAATCCAATACATTGATTGCCTCTAAATCTGCCAATATATTGACGTCTAAACCTATTGTCATCGACCTACCGCAAGTATATTGTTGTTAGCAGTATGCAGGTGGTCCGATTGACTTGGGTGTGTAGCTCGATTCCACATACATCAAGTTCGAGTGTTCAACATTTATCTATCCTTGTTTCGACTCTAGGACACTCAGAAAGATAAATATGAGAATAGTTGGATATATTGTTGTTACACCCTTAAGAGAACACTAAATATTACAAAAGAATAATATTTAATATAAATTAACATAAAATAATAAGATAATAACTTTGTTTATATAACAAGAATTCATGACCAAATTAAATTGTTTTTATTATGAACAAATATATCCTTATATTCTCCATTAAAGTATAGTTAAAAAAATGTAAGTCAAATATCTATTTTATCACTCAATCATATAAGTTGGTCTATCCACCAGAATTCGTCAAGAAGTTTTCGTCAATTAAGCATCTTTTATGAACTTTTTAAATTTGACACAACTTTTGAACTTTTATTTGCTTTACATAAAGAGGGATTTGACAGAAACAAAGTTATTCTTCAAACCAACATTCGTAACATTTTTCAACTACCACGGACGAGTTGGTAGGGAATTGGATTCATAATTTCATACCCTGTATTTTAGGATAAGGCATTTCTAGATATTAATCCGATAATCTTATAAAATCGATCCAAAAACATCCTGATTTCGGATATTCATTCTAAGATTAGTTATAATTTTATGATACACGGACACATCTAGAAGGCGGAGTGCCCCGCATCCTGCCGTACCGGACACGAGGATACAGCTCGGACGCGGTCAAAATATGTTTATGAGGTAGGACACGGGAATGACACGTCCAGGACGTGGATTCTGTTTGGTCAAGACACGATCAACGAGTTTACCCTATTTTTTAAGGCTAAAAAAAGAAAGTTGATTTTTTTATAAAATTAAAGAAAAACTGATTTACCGAGATATTTTTCCTTTCTCTCCCATTCTTTTTTTACTAAATTTATATCCACAAGGCACCGATCTTTTTCTCCGGTTCTAATATTGAAATGTTGTTGTTCCGTCGACCGACTCTTCTCTCTATTTTTCTTATGATTTCATAAAATAAATTTGAATATTTTATTACTAAGTCATTGTGCAATTTTTCTTTGTTGAATGTTGGGTGCATCATTCTAATTCTTTCCCCTTTTCTAATTTAAAATTTTCTATTGTTGTTTTCCTTGGTTGATCATGTTGTTCGATTGCCGTTGATTTGCAAAATGAATTATTCGTTCTTTCAATTTTGAAACTAAGTATGCTTATTTCTATGTTTTGTAAGACTTAAAATGTTTGTTTTTAAACTTTTGTTTCAGTTATTTTGTTGTTAGGTTAATATTTTTATCTAATCATATATCATTGAGTTTTTCATACATGTATCTCATTATAATATAAGAATTCTACATCCTAATAGTTTAAAAATGATATATTATTTATTTTTTTCTCGCCGTGTCTCCGTTTTATATTCTTTTGAGGATTGTCGCTTTTCTGTTTTCGCCGTATCCGTTTCCCATATCAATGTCCGTATATGTTATAAAAATAATTCATTATATATTATGTTCGAGGACGATCTAATCTTTAAGCATGTAACAAAATGAAATTGGAATAGGATAGGACTGCATAATACAAGTAATTAAATACTTATAAATAGTTTATCTGTAACATTTATTTCTCAACAACAATGGAAAATCAATACATTATAATTAATTAATAATTATGTCATTTATTTCTCAACAACAATACACCAAGTATCGTAAGATCACAAATCAACTTAATTATTTAAAATATACATTTCTTTTTAGAAGCCAAGCTCTATCCTAAAATTTTTATATTTTATTCAATATCTCATTTTTGGTATAATATATTGAATATTTAAAGGCGGATTATGTCACTATTATTTATAAAATAGAAAAATGATAAAACACTTGTCATATACTATTTTCGAAATATTATTCCTAACATAATTAAACTACTAGAATGTTTAGTTGAAGTTAAGTATTTTAACGGAAAATACGAATGTGGTGTTGAACCTTAACGCGAGTGCACCCCACGCGCAATACAAATTTAAACATGAAACAACGATTAAGATTTCGAATCTAATGAGCTTGAAGCTCAAAGTGAGTGATTCACACAATATCAATACTCCTCATCCTATTTTCATGGAAGTTTAAAACGTTGAATAACAATCATAATTATATATGCAATGGGCTTATCCCGCAAATTTAAGCTCACTGAGAGTGCAACCCACACGAAATACGGATGGGATGGATCCCATAACCTTAAATTTAAAACCGTGACGGTAGATAAATATTTAGGATTTCAACAATCCGGAAGAAGTCGCAGTGCGACCGGAAGGTGCACCGGCGCTACGCCTCCTACCCATGTCATATATACACAATTTTAATTTCCAATCAATCCTTCAATTAGCAAAAAGTATAGGGTGATTAATTGGTATTAAGTGTTTAGTTGGTACCAACCCTAGTAATTACACTAATTACTTCTAGTAGCCGTTGGCCTTGAAGGCGCTGAAGAACAGTCACTATCAAGCCAACTACATTTTCTTATATCTCCCAAAGCAAAAGCCCTTTTTCAGATGCCCACCCTTTTGTTTTGCTTCAACACTGCTTTTAATGGTAAAGGCTAGTATGGCACATATCGTATAGTATATAGCACACTATATGTAAATAGTTTATATTATGGGGTTCATTTTATCATTTTTTTTTCTCTCGAACAGTTTTATTTCAAGAATAAAACTAATTGAAATCATAACTCTCGAAGTTTGCAAATTTTAAGTCAACAAGTCAAACAATACAGAATTGAAGCCTACATTGTGGACAAAAGACGTTGCACACCCTTGACAAAATCAACTTTCACAAAGTGAATAAAAAATGTACTGTAAAAGAGAGATAGATTCGCACCCATAAATATATAAAATAACAAAAGAAATAGAAAAAGAACAACAAGTTAAGCTACTTTTAGGTAATTTTCACTATTTTGAGATTATATTTTTCAGAAAATTCAACATTTTCACAATAGTCATTTTAACTTTTCATAATAATAATCTGCCCCTGCATATATATTATAGGTTAATGTTCAGGTACGGTTACTTTTTCCGGTACGGTTGTGCGGTTGGGTGTGTGGCTGACACGTACCCAATTTTTCTTTTTCCTTTCAGAAATGAATGAAAAAAATTTTGAACTACCATGGTATAAATTCTACACTATTCTCTTATAAACTTTGAACTATTCTCATATAATTCATGAACTATAACTTTTTAATATGTTATATCAAATTATTTATAAATTAATCGTTTATATGTTATGAACTATTAATTATAAGTCATGCACTATCCTTTATAAGTTTTGCACAATGAACATTTCTACTATAATTTACGAATTATAATTTTATAAGTTATGAACTATCCTTTATAAGTTTTGAACTATCATTTTCATTTGTTTCTGAAAAAAAAAAAAAATTTGGACACGTGTCAACCGCGTGTGCAGCCGCACAACCGTACCGGAATAGTGAACCGTAATTGAACAGTAACCATATATTATATCTGTGAAAATTGGTAATAAATAAAACTACTATCACATTATGATCGTAATAATAAAGATTGAAATGTTTATTTAACCCTTTAAATTCGGGTATTTATTCTACAACTCTCAAAAAAATATAATAATTATGATAAATTTGCCAATATAATATGATAGTATAAAATTGAGTAAGGTCGACTCGAACTTCAACCCCTTTTTTTCTCGGTTTCCTCAGATGAATAATATTATAAGAGGAACTTATAGCAGATAGATTTTGCGACAGAAGCTTCACCGTCACGAATCGAGGAGAGATCTCTTCTACAAATAATTCATTTTTTCTCTTCTTTTACCCACACAATCTCACACTCTCTCTCTGTATCTCTGCTGTTGAATGTTGATAACCGACAATCAGCTCTCTATTGGGGCTATGGAGTGGAGAAATACCCAAATGAAAACGGGTATTGTTGCAGCTGTTTTCACGCTTTCTCTTCTTGCCTCAGTATCTGGTAAGAATCTTCCTTCTTCGACATTTGATTATGGTTTATAGGAATCTTGTAGCTTCTGGCTTTTGGTGATCTGGGCTGATTGTGATTAACGTGGTTTATGTTCATGTGAAAAAGTCTGTATTTTGGCGATGTTGTTAACATGATTTGTGATTTGGTTTCTTTATGTATACAGTATTCTGATTAAAACCCTTTTTAAAATGGATAATGGGTAAGATTAACAATCTAAAACCCATGTTTGAGACGATATTGCTTCCTGATTCTTTGAAATGGATCAAGGGAAACAATATGTTGCTTACTTTTCTTTCCTATTTTTATGAGTTTCAAGTTTCTGTATCATGATTGTGTTCTTCATGTTTAAAGATTGCTATTTAGTCTGGGTTTCGATGAAGCATTTATTTACACTATGGGCTATCTCAGGTCATGAGTTATCTGTTCTACTGATTGGTTAAAGATTGCCATTTAGCCTAATTTATTCAATCAAGCATTTATGATTGAAAATGGCAATTTAGTTTGGTTTCCAATGAAGCATTTATTTGCATTTTGGGTTATTTCAGGTCATGAGTTCTCTGCTAAGGTTGGTATTAACTATGGCACATTAGGCAATAATCTGCCTTCTGCATCAGAATCAATTGAACTCATCAAGAGAATCAATGGCAGTCGAGTTAAAATCTACGATGCAAACCCGGAAATTCTCAATGCCCTTCAAGGTACTAGCCTTCAGGTTTCGGTTATGGTTCCGAATAATCTTATTGTAAACATGTCCTCTAACCAATCAATGGCGAATGAGTGGGTTCGAAACAACGTCCTTCAGTATCATCCTCAGACTTTGATTAGGTATCTCCTTGTAGGGAATGAAATCCTTAGTACTGCAGATGATGTCAATAAAAAGACTTGGTTTTCTCTTGTGCCTGCCATGAGAAAAATCAAGCTTGCACTTAGAACATACAATCTCACTAGGGTGAAAGTGAGTACTCCCATGGCTATGGATGTCCTTGAAAGCTCATATCCTCCTTCTAACGGCACATTTAGGTCCGACATTGCATTTTCGGTTGTGAAACCCATGTTGCAATTTCTTAGCAGAACAAAGTCATTCTACTTTGTAGATGTGTACCCATACTTTGCTTGGTCACAGAATTACCCTAACATCAACCTAGATTACGCTCTTTTTAACGGTGGGGTTAATTACACTGATCCGGTTAGTGGCTTGACCTACACCAATCTTCTTGATCAAATGCTAGATGCTATTGTTTTTGCTATGAAGAGGGTGGGTATTCCTGATGTTAGACTTTGGATTAGTGAAACCGGCTGGCCTAATGGTTGTAATGTCGATGAGATTGGAGGGAATCCTCACAATGCTGCTACTTACAACAGAAATCTGGTGAAAAGATTGACCTCAAAACCACCACTAGGCACACCTGCTCGCCCGGGTGTGGTTTTGCCGGCTTTTATATTTTCCTTGTATAACGAAAACCAAAAGCCCGGGCCAGCAACAGAGCGACATTGGGGTGCTTTCTACCCGACTGGTAAAAATGTATATCCAATTGACTTGTCTGGTAAAACTCCATCTTCTGATTATCCACACATACCAGAAGGATTAAATAATGTGCCTTACAAGGGAAAGGTTTGGTGCGCCGTTGCTAGAGGAGCTAACATGTCAGCTCTCGGGTCTGCAGTAGCTTATGCTTGTTCTCAAGGTAATGGCACTTGTGATGCCATTCAACCTGGGAAAGAATGTTACAACCCGAATCTATTGCCTCTGCACGCGAGCTACGCTTTTAGTTCGTACTGGGCAAAGTTTAAAGGTCAAGGTGGAACTTGTTACTTCAATGGCCTTGCTGTGGAGACTACAAAAGACCCAAGTAAGTGCATAAACAATCATCTTTTTATCACTTTCTTGTTGTGTTCATGTTAAAATGTTTTTATGGGAATCCAATGCTAAAGTGCCTATACTTGAAAGCTTTGGGAATTTACCCATTTAAAAGTGGATTTAGGGTCCTTGAAATCATTGTTAGCATGAAAATTTGGTCCTCATTATACTAATCTTGAATTTCCTTGTTTGTTTTCTTGCTCGTACAGGTCACGGTTCATGCAAGTACCCTAGTGTGACTCTTTCTTAGACAGATGATCAGTGTTCTACCATGATAGAAGCTCCGACGAAACCATTAATCGATTCTTGATGCAGATTGAAAATAATGACTTATGAGAAACATTAGATCAAGGGTTCCTGCTTCATTTTGATGATGAATAATTTGATATTTGGGGTTTTCTTTCTCTGGGGATTGGTCAGTGATTCAGATGCCCATTTTGTTCTGTTTGGTAATCATAGGATGCTCTATTTCTTTTGACAATAGGAGATTTTGTGGGCATCTGAATCACTTTCCATATTATGCCATCTTTGTCATCCTACTTTATCTACTGTTGATAATTTCTTGCTTCTTTTTTTCCCAGCACTGGTAACGGCTATATTTTTTTCAAAAATGACTTCCTTTTTAGCTTCTTCGAGATAGCACACTTGCAGATGCAAAGGCTTTATTGCAATTGCTTATTTTCATTCTGATTTATTGGTACTCTACCCATTGTGACAGTAGGTAGATGATTCATGCTCCTAATTTAGGTCTTTTTCCCCAAAAAATAGTAAGATTAATTTGGTTTTTAATATAGTTTTGAATTTATAAAAGCTTATAATTTTTATTTTTATAAATAATACTAACTTCAACAAACTTTTAAGTGTTGTTTTCGCTTATGAATTTTGATCGGAGTTTATATATATCATTGTAGTTTTTGACCGATTGAGTCGGCTGAGTCATAAACCAGACAAAGAAAAAACATTTTGGATGCAATCCATATCATGAATAATCATGAGAGGGTTTAGAACAATCCATATCCATTGTAAATGAGATGAAATGAGAAGGGTGAACGCCTCAAACTTCAACGTACAAAATTTCCATATGAAATTTGATCAGCAAATTGATAACATTTCAAATGCAAATTCAAAATGAAGGGACGAACCTATAATCATCAACTCGAACAAGCACTAGACTCATAGAGCCAATTTGGAGGAGGCCAATATATTTTGGTGCGATCACAGGCCCTATCCAGGACCAAAGTTCGTGTTCTACACTTATCGAAATCAAAGACACCGTGGTGATCACCGTAATCAATGCCCCCATCAGTGTAAGAGAAACGCTTATGAGCCAAATAGACACAATTTCCCTTACAACCTCCAAAATCCTTTGTGGAAACACCGACTGAGACATCATCACTCGAGAGGAAGATCTCGTTGTGTTCCAACTCCTTGTAATACTGCCATTCATCATCACTTATCCTCAAAATCTTCATCCTTAGTGGAACTTCAACAGTTTCTTCATTCTCATCACTGTCATAGTCCTCGTCTTCAGTACTATGTTCTTCTTCATCAGTGCAGTGATCTTCACCATCATCCTCATCCTCATCTTCATAGTCATAATAACCACTGCCACAACAGCAAGGACTATCATCCTCATCCTCATCCTCATCACTGCCAAAACACAGTTTACGCTTCCGTTCAGGGGGAGATTGGTATTCATCACCACTACTGTATCTACCCTCAAACTCGCTACTATACTCATCAGGTTCTCGATTAGAGATTTTTGATACGACATACAAATCCGAGTTATGAACTACAAAATTGTTATGATTAAATAGAAGATACTCATTGGATGAATGCTCAATTACTGGGTTGAACTCAGCATCAAAAGAAACAATCTCCCCCTTCCAGCCAATTGCATAGCACTTCCCATTAAACAGAATCACATCATCAAATTCATGATCTTTTATATCAATGGAAGTCCAATCCTTATCTCCAAACTTCCAATACCTTAAGTAGTCATTCCTCCGAAACACGTTGTCCGAAGCCAAAACCAAGACAACAAAATCACAATCAGCCACAAAATCCCAGAGGACAATTACCTTCCTAATAAGTACATCATCCAATTCACTGACACGACTAAGCTGATAACACTTGGCAAGTTCAAAAATCTGATAATCAAGAAGGCTCAAGTGCTTAGGAATCATACCAGAACGACACTGGATCTTTTCGGGAAGCAACGGAGTTAGAAGAGAGAAAGTATTAGGTTTTACTTCCAAAACCCTAAACAACCAGCCATAGCAAATATCACCCGGGTCGTAATCCGGGGGCGAGAGGCGATAGAGAGTACTGTATTTAAGAATGCAGTGACCGCCGCTACGCAGAATATCGGAGGAGCTTGGATTGGAGAGTAATGGAGGTAGCTTCATAGGAAAGGAATAAGGCTTCATACGAGTTGGAAGAGTAGAGCGCCAAGATGAGCAGACGGAACGCAGATGGAGAAGATCGACATCGGAGTTGAGCACTTTCGCTATGAGTGATAAGATATCGAAGGGGAGATTGCTCCACTGCGGCGACGCCATGGAAAGAGGGAATTGGGGAGTGGCGGGGACCGAAAAGATTTGTGAAATTGGTGATTATACTTTTGAGTTTGAAGCTCAGTTACAAAAATACGGTTAAAACAATAAATACGGATTCAGATCGGCCTTATACGGCCCATAGTATTTTAGGTGGGACCAGGGTGAGCATCTCCGGCTATCAGATCCAAAGGCTCGGATATCCGATCTGACAAACTTTAAAAACTCCGATCCGAAAACACCCGGATATCCGACAGTTTTATTTGGACGAATATCCGCTCCGAAGATCCGATCCGGACATTTATTCTTAGACTAGTCGGATATATCCGATCCAATCTTTTCTCCTAAATCCCGATCCGTACCCGATACGATGATCCGAAAATATATCCGGATCGGATCGGACTCGGATCATCAATTGTCGGATATCTTCGGATTCAGATTTTTCCGGATTGGATCTTCGAATTAGCGGATCGGATATTTTTGCTCACGCCTGGTCCACTTCTATTAAGTAACCAATTCTAATTGATTTTAGTTATAAAAAAAAGTTATTAATAACGTAAAAATAAGTTTTGAAATTTGATGTTCTCTAAATAGTGCATAATTTGATTTAGAATCTGATATAACACTATGAATTGATATATAGTATCAAATACAAACCGGCCATAATCAATACAAATTTGCAATTCATTCAGTGTTGATGTTTGATAGAGTGAAGCTAGAACAAAAGCCTATATGAACATGATATACAAGATAGTATAACCTATTTGAAATTATGTACTATTTTCTAGTGGTAAATCTTGTTGACAATAGTCATGGGTTGGTATTTACTTGTTTTGATCATTCCTTGTTAGAGACTGCTTCCGGCAGTTTGTATGTCGGAGGCTTATCAGCTCCTCTTCTCGAGTACTCTCGCCATCTCCGAGCAGCTGCAGCCGCTCTTTTAGCTCTTTCTTTGACCTCCTCCTCTGTGACCAACAAGAAAAAGTGATGAAAATTACCAAAATGGAAACTCAAGGCGAAAACGTGAAAGCAAGAAGAGTAAGAGATAACTCGATAGTTACCTGTATTTTCGTAATCTTTTGGACTTCCCCACATATTAGTCCAGTAGGAATCGGGTTTACCCGAATCTTTCTCATTCATCATTTTCATTCTCGCTTGTTCCTAGGATCATAGTCGATTTTTCTTATAAACAGTGACGATCATCTCGTCCAAAGAAATCACCTCAAAGTGATACAGTGTACATCGGAAATGATTACTGAGATTGCTAGTTGCGGTTTAAGAATTAGGAATTACCAAAATTTTTGATTGTCGCTTTTCCCACCGAACACTCGCCTGCAACATTTAATGAGTCAGAAGAGTTCACTTGTTTTTGGTGAAGTTTGCAAGAGTAAATGTTGTGGATATGTCAAAGGATTTACCATTCGGAAAACATCTGCAGCTGCAGACCCCATTCCTGAGAGCATGAAAGCAACCTGAATGTCCATTGAAATCCACAGTATTTACTCAGCCAATCAGTGCTTATAAGGACACAATAGTAATGACAAGGAAGCAATAAGTTAATCCATAATTGTCTTCCTAAAAGAGACTTAAAACAAGTCAGTAAGTTTATTGTTCGGGTTTCATCAGTATTTTACTATTGATATATACCTTACAAACGACTTAGGTGACCCTAAGGGCCCGTTTGGTTTTAACTTCGAAAACGGAAACGAATGTAGTCCATGCGTAAATCCTTGTTCATAAAAGTTTTTGGAATCATTCCTTGTGGTTTGAAGTAATTGGAGTAGAGTTTGATTACTTCTTATACCCTAAAAGGAAACAAAATGGAGGAAACCAAGTGCATTTTGCATGTAATCACAAAGAATGATTCCAAATAATTCATGACCAAAGTAAACATATGGACTAGATTCATTTCCATTCCGTTTCCGTTTCCGAATGGGGGCTAAAACTACTAATAAGCAACCTAATCAGTCTAATGCCAACAGCGAGAAACACAAATGATATCACATTGCTCATAACACTCTTCACTACAATCTACTTCACCCAAGTTCATGAAAACTGAGGGTCTTTTAGGCCTATTCAAGATATTTACGGCACTCACATACGTAACAGCCTCTTGACGTAAAAGCAAGAGTAGCATGTACAGGTAGTTTGACTTACATTTACTCTTTCTACTCTTCGCATTTCATCTTCAAGCAAAGAAAGTTGTGCAGCAGAGGTCCAATGGATGCAATCCACAGGGCTGAAGTTAAAAAAGACTGCAGTCAACTAATGCACAAAAACTTTACTGACTCATAGAACTGATAGAATTAAGCAGTATCAAAATCAATTCCAGTCAAACACTCATTATCAGCAACATATCTGATTAAGGTATCAAGAAATGACAATATAACTCCTTAATCCATACTCATAAGCTATTTGTGCTAATCGAAGCCTATGTAGGACTTGAAAATTTACCAACTATCAATGGCTTGCTGAACTAAGTCAGGTTTGCCACATTGATTGTAGGCCCTAGCTCTTCCAAAATCCTCTTCAATGCTAAATACATCTGAAGCCACATTGGCACAATTCTTGCAACCTGCATCCAGCACATTGGTGTGTAATTACATCCCTCGGAAATTGGTTCTCTGATAGTAAAATGTTGGAAATCTTGTGTCGTATGTATCCAAAAAGACTAAAGTTAAGTGTAACACACTATAGAATCTATAGATACCTATGCAGCTAAATTCATCGACGAATACATGATCCTTTGAAGAGGAACCATCCATGAAAGGGTTTGTTGCAGTCAATGAATAGCCATGAATTTCATCATATACCATTCTTTGTACCGGATCGCTCAGAACCTGCAGGTGGGAACCCGTACGCTTATTTATATAAACGAAAGGGTTACAAGAAAGCACTAAAAATTTCTTATAATCATAACTCACCTCATAAACTTCATTGATAAACATGCAAAAATTGGTTGTCTCCGGATCCTCGCCACTCAAGTCAGGATGACAAGATTTCATGCAATTATAATATGCTTTCTTAATCTGTTGTGGTGTGGCATCAGGAAGCTGATCAATCATACATTTAGCATCAGATGATTTCGACCACCACGAAACCCGCACAAGAAAGAGTATATTTACATGTATTCCGGAACTAGGATTCGTTTAGTAATGTACAATTCCGTTTTGAATTAAGATCCATTCAATCACTTCTATATATATAAGCATATTGTTCAGCAATGCAAGCAAAATAAACCAAGTAGACTGTTTAATCTTCAAAGACTAAAGCTTTTAATAAGCTCTAGATTCCTATTTCCCCAATCATGAGTGTCAGCTACAATACCCTTGCAGAAATCCCCACCATGAATTTTAATCTCCATACAATAGCCATCAATTAACTTCGCAAGTCAATCATACTAGAAGATCATGTCTTTTTCCAAGCATAATTTCAGTATAAATTAGGTACACAAGCAAAATAAGAGAAATCCTACCAAACCCAAAACCGCATAGTAATCATCAGCAACGTCCTCAACCCTAACTGAATCATCAATGGCGGCCTTCACACGACAAACTCTTCTCCTCGTCGATTGCAACGCCGACGAGCGATGACGGCGCGTGGAAGACAATCTCCACCTACTTTTCCATGGAATGCTAGAATTACCCTTTACTGGATTCTTCAATTTGGGAGGATCTGTGCATACATGGGAAAGCAAATTCGCCATTTTTGAAAAGAATTGAAACCTAACTAAGATTGAGAGCAGTAACAGATGCAAAAGGAATAGGGGATTTCTAATTTTATTTTTGCTGCACAAAGATTGAATCTTTTGTTAGTGGGAAATATTCATGGATTTTTGTGGTGGAGGTGAAATGGAAGAGCGAGAGCCATGCGTTTTGGAAAGAATCTGGGAGGTGTGTGGAAGATGGGCCCACAGTGTGGAGTGTATGATACTTGCACGAGTCATACAATGGATAAGTTGCATTTCACACATGCCTACCTTCTCTTTGTCTTCTGTTGTTCTTAGTCGATCAAAAGGCTACATTGTTGAATAACGTTGTGATTTTTTGTCACTATATATATATTCACGATTTAGGCTAAATTTTGATGGATGATTTGGCTAAAAAGATATATAAATTTCGATACAAAACAAATTTGTATTAGAACGTCTCTTGACATAAAATTATCAAATTTCCGATTATTATCTTACCATGACACGATTATCAAAAAGTGAAACCTAAATCATTATTCACTAGACATTAACAATTCACAATTTCGATTATATCATAACAAAAGTCATTTTAAAACTTCAAAGTAGCCCCATTTGTAAATTAACAAATACTTTAACAACAAAAATATTTAAGCTTTTTCTATAAGAAAATAATTATACTAATATAGAATTAAAATAACAATGCTTTAAACTGAAAAAACAAAAACTATAAATTTGAAATAAAGTTCAACACTTTACTTTGACAAAAACACTAATAAACAAATCAAAATTAATAAGATAGAAATATATAATTCATTACAAAATATGGACCACAAAGACATTCAAATGAACCATAAGGTTGAAATAGGCACTATCATTATTGTTTACATTTCTTTGAATCTATGATCTATGTGTAAATAGCCACAATTCAACTACATGGGGATGGGGTGGCCCATTGGTTGGTCAAGAATTGGCCCATTGTTTGGGATCCAATTTTGCTCACCTCCAAAAAGTGGTGGGTGATATTACCCACCAATCAAAAACAAGTATTCAACTTTTTAACCATATTTATTAGTTCCTTTATGTATAACAATAGGTATTATAATTTTTTTTAATTTAGAATACTTGTTTTTGATTGGTGGGTGATATCACCCATCACTTTTGGAGGGTGAGCAAAATTGAATCCCATTGTTTGGGTAGCCCTTTGGCCCTTTTGTTCACCCACCCCTAAAAACACCCCAAATAGCAGGTCACATCACTTGTGACTCTACCAACTATATTTAATTATAGCTTTTATGGGAATACCCCCACCAACTTCTTCTCTTCTAACAATCACCTCCACCAATTAAAACATGAACTACCATTATTATATTGTAAAAATATTCTTCTGAGAATTTAAAGAATAGGAATGGTTTTAATATTCAGATAATATGAATCATAAATTCACCCTTATTTGGTTTGGTTGTATCTAGACCTGTTTATATCAGGACCTGGCCGGACTTTATAAAAAAGATTGAGTCCGTTTAGCTGGACCCGGGCCGGGCTAGGTCCGATAACCGGACCTGAGATGGGTGTCGTACCCGGCTCGGCCGGGCTGGCGGTACCCGTTTTTCAGTTTCTATTAAAAAAATATTATTTAAAAATATTTTCAATTTAATTTTTTTAAAATAAATTATATTTAAGATATTTATGCAATATCTTAAATTTATTATAATTATACTACATATTTTATCTTAATACTTTATATTTGTAGTAATTATACTATAATATATTTATAATTTATTTTTTATTTATTTACCGGGCTGACGGGCCTATGACCTTGTCTGGATTCAGCCCGTCGGGCTTAACAGACCGGACTTTTCGGCCCGTACGAGCTTGTTCCCATGTTCATACCCGCCCGCTTTTCCGGGCGGACTGTCCGGATTTGAATAGGTCTATCTTTGAGAATATAGTATATATAAATAATATAATTGTTCATGAATTTTTTTTTTGTAACATTCCTTATAATATAAAATAGTTAGAGTAGGATTGCATTAATATTGATATCATATAGGAAAACACAGTGATCAAAATAAAGTATTTTTATATTGAAATTAAGAAAGTATGGAGTTTTTTTATTATAGAAAATAAAATTTTAAAATAATTCAAACATAAATAAAATTATACTATTTTTTTTTAAATAAGGGCATATAGTTAATTTTAAATATAATTTTTAGAATTTTAAAATTAAAAAATTTAAAACTTAAAACATTAAAAATAGTTCTTACCATTATTTAGTATTTTATAAAATTAATAAGTTTAAAATTTGGTGTGGTCATAGAACTTTTAAAACTAATTATGTATCCTTACTTAAAATAATAATATATAATAATTTTCTTATTCATTTTTTGATTTATTTAAATTTAATTTAAAAATAAAAAATTAGTTTTAAATTTACTTTTCTAGAATTTTTAAATTTGAAAATATAAAAACTTATATTATAGATTATTTAGTTAAAAATTAATGAGGTTAAAATTAGTTTAGATTTTTGTTTTTTTAAAATTTTATTTATTTTACAATTAAAATTTTAATATAATATATTAAAATCTTATTAATTAGTTACATATTTTATAACATAAGTTAATGCTGTATATTTTTCTAAATAAAAATAATTATTAATAAGACGAATTTCATTGATCATCTAACATATTGTGAACTTATGTTCCAAAAATCTTATTAATAGTAATATATATTTTCTCGTGGCAACATTTTATTTGGCAAGGCGAAACTCACTCCTTAATGTCGTATATACGGGTATGCCTGAGAAAAATGAAGGTCAAAATCGTAAGTTCCAGCAAAGACGCTTGCCACGTAGCTGCGGCAAGTGAGGCCTTTAAATTCACGCGACCCTCTCTCTCAGCAGCATTAGAAAACCTGAAGGTTTCCAAGCACTCGCAGCTGTCTTCTCTGAATCTCATCTATGGCTGTCCGGGCGGCGATTTCTAGAAGGTTCCAGACGTCGTTCCGGACGATAGGAGGAACGAGATCGGCATCGACATGGTGGGGACACGTGGAGCCGGCTCCGAAAGATCCGATTCTAGGCGTTACAGAAGCTTACTTGGCGGATCCGAGTCCGAGTAAAGTTAATGTTGGAGTTGTAAGTGTTTCTGTCAATTCTTCTCGTTGAAAAGAAGTTTGATCGGACTTGGATTTGATATGATATTTGTTGTGGTTTTGGCTGCTTGTTTTGGAAATTTTCTTTTTTTGATTGAGACGTTTTGAGATGCATGCTCGAGTATTTTTGGATTTGATTTATGGTGAATTTTGTTATTTAGGGTGCTTATCGTGACGATGATGGGAAGCCTGTTGTGCTTGACTGTGTTCGAGAAGCGGAGTCGAGAATTGCTGGGAATCTGAACATGTAACTGCTTTCCTTTTTTCCCCTTCTTTTGTATAGATTGCTAGAACTAGTTTCATAGCTCTTTCCTAGTTTCGGAAATTTTCAGATTTTGAAGAAAATGCTTACACTTAAATATTGTGGATGCAATGCCATGATCTTGCTTGCAACTCACACACTAACAATTAGCTGATTTTGTTTGGATATTGGTGTACTGTGAAATGGAATCGGAAAACTTTCTTGATGATCGAGCTTGACTGATCATGTACATGATAGGGATTGCTGAGCTGCTAGATATCTTGCGTATACTGTTACGTTTCTTTAATCTAGAATTGGATCAGACTGACTGATGCTACTGTTCTATTCATCCAATACTTGAACTTTCTCAATAAAGTCATCTAATTGGCTACTACAGTTGGCTTTAATCATTTGTTTCTGTCAAATTATCACTGGTTTGCTATAATTATGGTAGGGAATATCTCCCAATGGGTGGAAGTATTAAGATGGTTGAGGAAACACTCAAGCTGGCTTATGGAGAGAATTCCGAGATCATCAGTGATAAAAGAATTGCAGCAGTTCAGGCACTTTCTGGAACTGGTGCTTGTAGACTTTTTGCAGATTTCCAGAAGCGTTTTCATCCTGATTCAGAAATCTACATCCCTGTTCCTACCTGGTCCAAGTTAGTATGTTGCAATTGTTCTCCTTTTCTATTCACTTGTTACAAACTTTAGCCTCTAAACTGTTTTGAGTGTTGGGTTTGGACAGCCATCATAACATCTGGAGAGATGCACACGTCTCACAGAAGACCTACCGTTATTACCATCCAGAAACGAAGGGATTAGATATTGATGGATTGTTGGATGATGCAAAGGTTTGATATAACCTTCATTTGACATCATTTACCTTGAGGTATACATTAATGATTATTTACTTGTTCCTGTCCAACATCAGAATGCACCAAAAGGATCCTTCTTTCTGCTTCATGCTTGCGCCCATAATCCTACTGGAGTTGATCCCACAGAGGAGCAATGGCGGGAGATCTCGCAACTGTTTAAGGTGATAATTAAGTTCATCCAACCACCTTAGAAGCTCTCTTTCCCTAGGAGGGTGTGTGTATCTTACATAGATTAGGTCAGTTGGATTCTTATTTCTGATGCAATAATCTTCGACGAATTATTTTCAGGCGAAAGGACATTTTGCATTCTTTGACATGGCCTACCAAGGTTTTGCTAGTGGTGACCCGGAAAGGGATGCAAAATCCATTAGGATTTTCCTTGAGGATGGGCATTTTATCGGACTTTCCCAATCCTATGCTAAAAATATGGGACTCTATGGTCAGAGGGTTGGCTGTGTTAGGTATAACCCTTACATTCTATCATTTATTTGTGTAAACACTTCCAATATTAACTTCGCTTTATCCATATGTTGATTTCACTTGAAATGAGTCCATCCTATTAACGGAAGCTTAGTCCTGTTTTCCTTGAACCATTGCTCTAAAAGCACAGATTTGTGAACCTGGAGTAGTAGAGTCTGGTTGTCTTTTTTCTTCAGCTTATCAGACTTTTACTGCAGCTTGCTTTGTGAAGATGAAAAAAATGCAGTTGCGGTAAAAAGTCAATTACAGCAGCTTGCCAGACCAATGTACAGCAACCCTCCAGTTCATGGTGCTCTTCTTGTTTCTATTATCCTCACTGATCCTGATTTGAAGAGTTTGTGGCTAAAGGAAGTGAAGGTATAAGCCATACATTATTTTATTTCTTAAAGAACATGCTTTGTTGCCAGTCTACAAATTGCATTTCATCTGTTTCACTTCAATTGAGATCTAAGAGAAACATGAACACTTCTCACAGGGCATGGCAGATCGCATCATTGGAATGCGTACTGCTTTGCGTGAGAACCTCGAGAATCTAGGGTCACCTCTATCATGGGAACACGTCACAAAACAGGTTCTGTGATATTTCTAGCTTCATTTGCTCCTGTCTTGCATTTTTTACCCTCATAGTGCAATCATTCTGAGCTGTTTGATCCTGTCCACAGATCGGCATGTTCTGCTATAGTGGTATGACACCGGAGCAAGTTGACCGTTTAACGAAGGAATATCACATATACATGACCCGCAATGGCCGTATCAGGTATACATACACTCCTTCCTAATGCACGCTCCTTTGCCCTTTAGGTGGCATACCTCTAACGTCCTGTGCACTTATTTGCAGTATGGCTGGTGTGACAACAAAGAATGTGGAATATCTAGCTAAGGCTATCCATGAGGTAACAAAGTAGAAGAGATTTGTATCCATTGAGACGAAATGTAGGCCAGATGATCTAAAATAAGAGGACTTGGAACTGTGGAAAGAGACATCTTCCAATTTAGAATAATACGGGAGATGCAATATTCTGCCCAAAATTGAAGTTGTATTTATCACTGGAGCTGCAATTTTCCTCTGTTGCTCCATTTGAACAAAGTTGAACAAGGTTAAGTGCAATTTTGATGATCCTCTTTGCATATATCTTTATAGTTGTATCACGGATCCTAAGTAACGATCCTTACGATTTACCCAAATCTCTTTTCATCCGATAGTCATCTATGGGCGAGTCAGTTCATAATGACCTATTATGATCACAATTCACAAAACAAAAATGGAAATATGGAATAGGCGGTAGGATAAGCAACGGCTTTGCGGAGGACAACTTCGTGATATAGAACAGATAAAAGCTATCTAATCTAATTAAGGTGGGTTTTAGTAAAGATTTTAAATTGAACTGTTATGTGAAAAACTTTTCTTTTCTTTTTTTTTTACGGTAATCAATTAGATTGGATCATCTTCTCGAGACTCTCCAGCCTAGAGTATCCTTCCGGATGAAATCCACCACCTGGGAGGGGATCGAAGCGCAACCTATCGGGTAGTCGTGTCCCAGATCTGCAAGCTCATCGGCAACACTGTTGACTTCCCTAAAGACGTGTGGTATCTTGAGCTGCTGGAAACTGACCAAAATATTAGTAATGTCTGAAATGATAAGATCAAGTTCTTATGGGGGTTTCCAAATTTGCTTAATGGAATTGATGATTGTAAGGTTGTCTCCTTCAATCTCAAGTTTATTGATCTCCAGATCACATGCTCTAATCAAACTCTCCCTTAGCGCGCATGCTTCAACATGAAGGACCGATTTGTTCCCACACTGTCCGTAGCCTAAGGAAATGGTTGATGCATGTTGGTCTCTTAGAATGAAACCGAAGGCTGACTCCCCGGAATCGCGTTTAGATCCATCAAAGTTGAATTTGACAAATCCATTATCAGGTCTTAGCCATTGGATATTTCTAGTTTTTCTATTACTAATGGCCGCCTTTTGTTTTGTTAGGTTCTTTCTTTTGTTAGCATCTTGCCAGCTCCTTATTTGGTCTTTTACTCGTACCCTAATATTTTGAGTTCTCTTGTTGCTAAAAATATATTGGTTTCTTTCGGTCCAAACATTCCACCACGTAACTGCTAGTTGGACCAACTGATTATCATTTAGCTTACTATTTAAGCATGTAACCATGCTTGCCAAATTCTGGTTAGAGTTGTTTATCTGTTGGAGCTCGATCTTAATGTTAGAATAGTGAAGGTTCTCCAACGTGAAAGGGCAGTTGAAGAACAAATGTTTTGCTGATTCATATGGGTGATTACAAAGAGTACATTGCATAGGCACTGGTACCCTTTGTTTTTCTAGATTTTCCTTGGTTGGGATTCCGTCTATAGATAGTTTCCAGATAAAGTTTTTAACTTTGGGTATGATATCCATTTCCCAGATCCACTCATTAGAAACTTCAGTAAGCCCTTTATTTTTGTGGATGAGGTCCATGACTGTTATGTGAAATACTTAACATTAAGTAACTTAATTTTAATAGTTATAATAATCAACAAATTAAAAAAAAAAATTATATTACCTTAATATAAATATTTTAGTCATAAGTTGTTAGTCACCAAATAAGCTAGAAATTTACATGCACAAATTATATGTTGCTAAATACCAAAATTAACATGTATTATATAAATACATCAATTAATTAGCCTACAAAAGCATGTGAAATGCCACATACGCAAAATGTACTACAACTCCACATGAATCTTTTTTTTGGTAGGAACTCCACATGGATCTTAATACATCAAAGTTTGTCATTAACTATCATTATGACATAGTATATCATAGTCTACTGTAAAATACCACATAAGCAAATTGTATCATCCGACGAAGATAGACTAAATAATCGATGTATTAAAATCTTAGAATGCTTAAACTTTTGGTATTTAGCCACATAATTAGTAAATGTAAATTTCTAGTTTATTTGGTGACTAGCAACTTATGATTAAGATTTTTCTTATTAAGGTAATATAAGCTTTTTCCTATTTTATTTGTCAATCGTTATTACAATTTAAATTATGTTACGTATTATCCCCTTAATGTTAAAAATTTCGCATATCTAATCCAACTTAAAATCTTCACTAAAAGCCACATTAATTAGATTAAATAGCTTTTATTTATTTTAAAAATAAATATATTTTTTTAACTTAATTTATAGAAAACTATTTAAACTTAATTCTATAGCTTAATATTCACAAGAATTCAACTTTTGGACGGAAAATGAATGAATGGTTAGAGAGACTAATTAAACAAACCTTAATTTTGCGGATCACAAAACAAAATTTGCAGGACTTGGCAAATATGATGGAGAGCAAATATATCTATTTTGGCAAATAAGAACATTTCGGAACATAAGATATTCAACTTACTGATGCATAAACCTAAAATAGTCAGGGCATATTTAGATCTCATAAAGTGCAGCATCCGCCCTAATTATAGGCCTATCTATCCCAGATTGGTTCTGCATTTTCTGGGTGTTGGCTAACCTTTACTAAAGATCATATACAAAGATAAGGTAACAGGCAACAAAGAGAATGTAATCTCCGATTCTAGCCCAGATATCTCTAAGATGATCATTTAGGCCAGGCGATTGTTGCCATATAAAATACTGATATTTGATTAGCTTCCCATTGCTTCACGATCATTGTATCATTTGCTTGCTGCAGTGAGTTTTTGTCTCTTGGTGAACTTCTATGTTGATCCCGAAATTGGGAAGCTCATTTGCCGTCTCACATGTTCTGGAATCAGTTTGGTGATAAGCTCAGGTGGTGCTCCAGCCAACTGTGATGAAAGAGCAAAATAAAGAAAATGAGTAAAGATGCAAAAATCTAAAATGAAAAATTTGGCCAAATAGAACTCTTTCCTATTTACTTTTGTTTTGTGTACCCCACTAATTGACTTACACTGTTACTCTATTAGGGGTATATTAACAAAATGAGATTATGCTGAGCTTAATAGAACAAAATTGCTAAAAGGCCTAACTAGTGATATTCCATTTAAAATTCATATTTGGTTGTAACTGGAAAAACAGTCTGAAGTTCAAAGCATACCTCTTGCTTGAAATTGAAAAGTGGTGGTAACGGGCGTCCATTGGGAAGACGAGCATTTGGATCCCTTAACTCATCAAAGAAAGGATGTGCACATGCTTCCAGCTGCAAAGAGATAAGACAATCAGCTGGAAGGAAAAAAACTACCCAATTTTTTTTAAAGAGCAGAGAAATGGAAGAAAATACAAGTTCAAACTTGACTCAAGCAGCGCTAGTCACTATGTTCATATAAATTACAGAGGGTAATACTTACTGCTGTGCAGCGAAGACTAGGTGAATATTGAAGAAGCCTCGAAGCAAGATCAATGGCTTCAGGTGGCATCCGCTTATGGAAAACCTGATTGAGAAAATATTACAACAAACAAAAATTAAAGCATGTTTTTTCCTTTTCTGAAAGCTAGTATGCAATGCAGACTCGTAACTTCTCAAGTCATGTAAAACATAGCTTGGATGGAGGGTAATATTATATGCCTATGATGATCCTTAGGATAAACTCAAAAGACGGCAAAAGATTGGAACATATATATTAGAACAAGAGAAACACAAAACCAAACATCACCCAAAGAACTTTAGCACAAGTTACAGTACCTTGTGCCAAGGGTGAGCCTTAATCTGCGGAAACCTAAAATCCGTATAGTTCGGATTCATGCACCGAATTTCCTCCCTAGTTGGAGTGCCGAGAACCTGGAAGAAGATATAAAGATGTTATTTATGCTACTACCTTTTGCAGGTATGGAAAATAAGTAATTACTAAGCAAATCCTAATATTAGGTAGGTTCAATACCTTGATAATCTCTACAAGTTGGTCAACTGCATTTTCACCTGGAAATAGTGGCTGAAGAAAAGGAAGTAATCAGAAAACATCTGAACGGAATTTGTAATCGCTAAAAGCCATCCATCATGAAATGTAAAAATGACTAATCACCAACCTGGCCTAGAAGAAGCTCTGCAAGAACACAGCCTACTGACCAAATATCAATTGAAGTTGTATATTCAGTGGCACCAAAAATTAACTCTGGTGCCCTGTAGTATCGAGAACAAATGTAAGAGATATTTGGCTCCCCCTTGACCTGATATCCATGTAAAAGAGTCAGTTGGATATTGTAAGTTTCCATCACATATAAATAAGCCGCACAAAGATGATTCAAGGTAATTAAAACCAATTCACCATCTTGTCATTGACTGGCGATACATCTTTTCATCCTCGGGAAAACAGGTTAAATATTCAGAATCTAAAGTTACATAGCTAATGTGTTCACGTCACTTTTTAACACATCCCAAGCTCTTTAATATATGATGTTAAAAAAAAGAAAGAATAAGGGAACTTGGCATTAATGCAAAAAATATTATTAAGTTTCCATCACATATTCAGTCGCCGCAAAAAGATTATTCAAGGTTATAATTCAAACCAATCCATCCTCATGTATTCAGACTTTCGCACCTCACATTAGTAAATTACAAAATGAGAATATATGGATTTACCAAGACTTTTGCACTTCCGAAATCGCATATTTTCAGCTGATGTGTCAGTGGATCCACCTGAACAGCATCAAATTAAGGTAAGTAAAATGCATAGAAAATGCTTAGGAATGAGAAACAAAATGATGAAGTAGAACAAACTCAAAAGAGTTATGACAGACCAAAAGATTCTGAGGCTTCACATCTCTATGGCAGACACCAGGAACAGTATGCATATATGCCAGTCCACGAAAGATCTGTAGAATGTACATCCTTGTTTAGAAGAGGAAACCATAGATCAACCATTTCAAAGTAGTTAGGAGAGACTGAAAGTATGATTGACACCTGATAAGTATAAAGTTTGACGTAAATAAGCGGCATCCTTTGGTTTACACTGCTGTAATGCTTAAGAACGCGGTATAAGGATTCTGGCATGTATTCCATAACAAGATTGAGAAAAAGTTCATCTCTACTTGTGGTTGAAAAGAAACAGTGCTTCAGCGAGATAACATTTGGGTGATCCATCAATCTCATTAATTGCAGCTCACGATTTTTGTAACGCCTATCTTGCAAAACTTTCTTTATAGCCACAGTCTCGCCAGTTTCTAAGCATTTTGCCTGTAAAGGAAGGTAGTGAGTTGGACAGAACAAGAAAGTATATAAAAATGTGGAAAAAGGTAAGTTTCTCACCTGAAATACCACACCAAACGAGCCAGTGCCAACAACACGCTCTGCCATGTAGCTAATCGTCTGCAAGCAAACCACAATCAACATGTTAGCTTTGATAGATAGAAGTTTTACTAAGAATCTGCTCAATTTTCGGCGAAGTAAAATGTAGAAGTTAGGTTATAAAACTAGGGTTTGGCAAGCTCCACCTAGGATATACTATCTAATAATTCAGTTTTATTCATCCTCTCTGCATATATTACTAGTGTTTAAGTTACCATTTTATGGTTCACTAAGGTTTTAGAAACGTCACTGATAGAGTTAAAGCAAAATTCCACCAGATTCAAAGCGCTAAAAACTATTAGCAATGCATTTTCCATTATTTTACGTTTGTTACCATGTTTGCAAAGATGCCAACGCTCAAAAAGAAGATAAGAAAATGAAGATACCCAAGGGGTACAGAAATATCTTACTCTTTTGGGTTCGCCATTTTTACCACCTATGGTTGTTGAAATAATGTGACCTGTAACTTGATCATTCCCCTCTATTACAGCTGCAGACATTTCCTGTGATGCACAACCAACAATCAACACTTGAAAACGACCAAAGCAATCCAGAGAATTCAACGAAAACAATAGCACCACTACCAGCAAATTGATGAGTCAAAAAGTTTCTCAGATGCACGTCAATTATTGTAACAGGAATTGAACATTTCTTCAGCCAAGCTTCAGTGATTGATTTATTGGCCACGGAAAGCATATAAAGACAACAACATGTTGAAGAACTCCAGCTTAGATGTAATGAAGCTTGCATTACGAACAAGCAACGGGTATGGAAAGAATAAAGGAGGACCACCGTTTGAAGCAACCAATCACACACACAAAACAGGTTCTATTACACTCAAGCCAACAGCAAACAAGGTATTCCCTTAGCTTCTACAACATCAAACTCTTCCAAACGCGAAATCAAAGCATCTTAACAAGTAAACATACAACACAAACAACAAAAATCAGATTGAACGAAGAAACTAAGAGATCTAAGAAAAAGCGATGTAGAGATCCCCAAACAAAAAAGAGGATCAGAAAACCTAGGAAGAACAGTGACTTCAAAGCTCCAAATCACCAAAAAAAAAAAAACCACGAGATCGGAAACCTAGAAGACAAGCAGTGAGATCGGAAAGGTTCGGCAAAGCGAAATGGCGGATTCTCAAAAAGAGAAAGAGATTAAGCTAAATAAACTAGATCGCGAACAAAGGAAATATGCAGACGTTGAAAAAGCTTACAAAAACCCAAGAAAGCGAGAAAGAGAGGAGACCTTATCGTCAGCCATTGATTCAGGAGGACGGTGAGGAGGCCTTGCTGTAGAATCAATGTGGTGGCGCTCCGGTGGCGGATTGTGTGACTGCGGTCCCAAGGGCAGCGAGCTCATGTGGTTCCCCTCTCTCTCTCTACCTCTGTACTTTCACACTCTCACTTCTTGTGTTTGCTTTGCTGTCTATAAGTCTAAAAGAGAGGAGGTTTGTGACCCACGCGAGTGAACAGCGCGTGATTCTTACAATAAGAGCTTGCGTGAGCTGGCCACTACATCAATGGTTTGACTGGACGACTTTTTAATTATATTCAAATTAAACCCTTTCGATTGATCATAATTACATTACATTAATTTACATACATGACTAGGACACTTATCTATATAAGCCCCCGATTGGTAGTAACTCCGAAAATAAAAATGGAATATAAATGAATCTAGTTCATACATTTACATTATCCATGATTTTTTTTTTATTATCATTCTTTATGATTTCTTATCTATATAAGCGCCCGATTGGTTGTAACTTCGAAAACGAAAACAAAAACGAAATATAAATGAATCTAGTCCATACATGTACCTTATCCATGATTTTTTTTTTTATAATCATACTTCAAATCACAAAGAACGATTTCAAAAAATTTTCATGAAAAATAATATATGTATGAACTATATTTAATTTATATTTTGTTTATGTTTCAAAGTTAAAATTAAACGGGCCTTAATAAAGTAAGCAACATTGATGCTCATGTGCCGTGCTTACGGGTTTTTTTTTCTCGTAATAGTTTTTTATATCCAATAGTTAATTAAGCTCAATTTTTCCTCTTAAATCTAAATTCTAAAAAATAATTTTGTTATTTTTTTTACGTAAATCAAATTTAAGTGAAAATAAAAAGTTTGTGTGGGTCAACTAAAAATATGTGAGAGGACTTTTAACATTTATAAAAAAATAATTTTAAAATTTGTGGGATAATAGACCAAACAAAACTTCTCATATAAGCTCAAGTCTAACTTAAAAGATTTATGATTTAGGACGTGCTTAGTAAAATTAAAGTTATAGTTGGGGTTTATAGTCGTAATTGCGGTTTGTGTTTGTAGTTTTTGAGTTGATTTTTTCATATTTGAATTTTGAAATAAAAAATAAGGATTTTTCTCTTGGTACCCTCGAGGTTTTAACTTTTTCTCATGATATTCACTAAGTTTCAAAATTTTCCTTGATACCCTAAAGGTTTGGATATTTTTGCCTTTGTAAACTTTCTTAAAATTTCCGCCCATTTCATCAAATCTCTTAAATAAAATTTTGAAAAAAAGGAAATTAAAACATATTCTCGATTTTAATGTAAATTTTTTTTAAAATGGTGTTTCCTCTTGGTGCCCTTCAAGTTTGAACTTTTCCTATTGAAATTCACAAATTTTTAAATTTTCTCTCGGTACCTTCAAGGTTTAATTTGTTTTCTCCTTATACCACTCTTAATATATTTTATTAAAAATTCAATTATAATAAACAATCTTGAAATTGAAAACAAATTATGACCCCATTCAATATTAATTTTATAAATGCTAAGTAATGTATTAAAGTACTTTTATTTATTTAAATTAAAAACATAAAAAGATAAATTTAAATCTAATTTTGTGAATTAAAAAAATATAGTAAGTTTATATTTACTAATTAAGGTAAATGTTCAGGTACGGCCCTTATATTGCGGTACGGTCGTACGGGCGACACGTGTCCCGAATTTTTTTTTTTTTTTTTCTCTTTTCTGAAACGTTTTTTTTTTTCGGAAACTAATGAAAATTTATTTGAACTACCATGTTATAATTTATGCACTATTCTCCTATAAACTTTGAACTATTCCCATATAATCCATGAACTATTACTTTTTAATATAATCCATGAACTATTCTATTATAATTCATGAACTATCCCATAATAAGTTTTGAACTATTACTTTCACTCCTTTATAAATTTT